>NC_047564.1:0-435722 GCF_902806645.1 Magallana gigas | reverse complement strand
CAAGGACCTCCAAATATATAGAGTTAGGATCAGGTGCCTAGGAGGAGTGAGCATCCTCTGCTGACCCGTCACACCCGCTGTGTGCTCTTTGTCGTAATCGGGAAAAAAATCGCAAAAGTCCGTAGACAATTAGGTGATAAATTATGGTCTAACAATTGGTATAAAAAACGTCAGTCAGCATGCGACCCAGTGGAAGATTGTATTTGCTGACAAGGTCGTAGTATCGACCATAGGACTTACGAAAAAGATTACCTCAAGCGAGACTCTTAATTGGTAGTCCTGTTTTATAAACATTTTGTCAGTAGCTTGCTTCGTCTTAGAAAACTGTTCATACGAAGAGCATGCCCTTGCGTATCAAATCAACTGAGAGACAAAAACACCATATGCAAGTGATGTAGGTATATTGCTACATAAGTAAGGAATGTTGACTATAAAAAAATTGAAGTCATCGCGTTTATCATAAAGTTTTGTTGTTAGGTTACATATCCAAATATGAAACAGATGACGCAGACTCTGTGGTATCTTTTCTTTCAAGTTCACTGGGATATATCGAGTCGACATAAGTATGACAATAACAATTGTTAATTGATAATAGGTCGTCGATATACCTGAATGTTGAGTTGAAGGCCACAACGAGTGATTTTTTTTTTTACGTACAAGTTTTTGAATAAATTCTGCTTCATAAGATCTGCTAACAATGGTGCACAATTGGTACCCACCAACAGATTGTTGGAAGACTTGATTTAAAAAAACTATAGATGTTGTCTATCGGAAACTCAAGCATCTTTTTAATGTCAACTTCAGAGTACTTGTGTGTGCAATCAGATTGGTTTTTAACAAAATAACTTTTTAGATTTCCAATGACAAGGTATTCATTTTAACGTCTTCCATTTCTATTGAAGAAACATTAGTTGATGATATCAATAAGCCTAGATTTAAATTTGTCATGGGGAATGGTTGTATAAAGCGTTGAAAAATCGTACGTTTTGATGCTATTGATTTTGGTAAGATTTTATGACTTCAAAGTTTCGAATAATTCTTTAGAGTTTTTTAATATGCACATATGATTCACACCACTTCCGGAGTATATTGTTGTGTAGTACTCTTGAAGTTTCCCCTTCACTACTGTAAGAATATAAGTAAGGAGAAAAGAGCGAGGTTTGGTAGAACATTTTCTGGAACCTGCTATATATCTCTGTTTGTAAGAACTTTTGAGAAGCTTTGGAATCCATTACAAATAAGGTAAATCAAATTCAGTTTGTGTTTTGGGGATATTCAAGATATCCATTACAGATTTATGATTTTAATTTAAAGTATTTCCTGCTTGGAAAGGCTGCTATGGGTGTAAATAGGATTACCATGTTTAAATAAAATCTAGCTCTTTGAAAATGCAAATACGATAATATGCATTACAAACAAAGACAATGTTCTTACTTGCCTTATTATTTACAATTAAATTATTTTTTATTTTATTAAATTATCAATAAACCCTTATTAAGGTAACTCCATACTCGTAACATTCTCTGATGAAAGTTAAAAAATCGAACCGATTTTAACTTATAGACTTAAATTTCATCAATTGTTAAAAAATATATACATGTCATCACACATTTTGAGATGCCAGATAAACATAAACTAAAGCATATTTCAGCATCAGAAAACCGTATTTTTGGGTTAAAAGTAAAATTTTGTAGGCAGAAACTTGTTTATCTTGTTAAATGTTATTGTCAACTTTATCAGAAAACTAAAACTACAAAAATAATTTTAAATTAATTGCTGGGATAAGAAAAACTATGGCATTTAGATACAACGTGAAGAAAAGTCAGAAAAAGAGTTAATTCCCCTTAGCATCGATAAAATGTATAACAATTTGGAAATTTAGGATAAAATTAAGCTGTGAAAATATCTTGAACTTAACAGTATTTCTAATTACTTCCGTGTGATTATATTCACATAACATATATAAAACTATCTTGCACAATTTTAAAGAACTCAAAGTTTTACAAGAAAGTATGACATCACAGAACACTAGATCTACTTTAAGTAATCGAGATAGTGATAATGTGTTCCGCTTAGAGAGTCCTTTTTACCTTGTATACCATGAGGACCATAGCCGGGCGAAGATCATGTAGTTTTCAGCACGTGTCAATCAAATCAAATCAATAACTGTCAATCAAAATCCACGTGGTACAAATAAACGATATAAGATTATTCCTGTTTGTTCGACCCTTTAATTTCTGGAAGCTCATAATTAAATTCATTCATTGGTATGTGAAAGGAATCTTTATGTACTTCAGCTGTCACAATCAACGTCATTTTTACTTTCCTAAGGGTACAATTGATAAACTAAAGATATTCACACATGTGTTTTTAGCTATACTGCCTCTTTAAGGGGGCATGGTCACGCTTTTGGTCAAATTTTATTTTTCTGTTTCTATTATTTACAATGCTTCTAATGATCAAATGACATTTGGGTGCTTGTCGACGAGTTTTAAGCAATATACAGGGCTCACAACTCTTCGTCATGTAAACAAGGCTCGTGCCCTGTTTTTGTTTACATAGGTTCAATAAACCAGTATAAAATCTTTTTCAAGACGATTTTTTTTATATTCTTATTCTTTTTAAGCATAAATAAACAGTTCCTAACGATTCACACATTCATTTTAGGTCTAAAACTGGAATTTTCACTTCAACATCCAAAATGTAAACAAACACTTTGTTTACATAGCGAGGAATTGTAAGCTCTGTAACTTGCTTATAACTCAACAAATGACACTAAAATTTTGGTTGCCAATTGAAAATGCCTTACTAAAGCATTATAAACATTCAAACCGAAAAAATAATTTTTGACCAAAATCGGACCATGCCCCTTTAAACAATCAAATACAACGCCATCGAACAAAAAATTTAAATTATGTTCTTCTTTACTAGGCTGAAGCTAGCAGCCGCTAACAGCAGCCATTTAGCAAATAACATCGAGAAACAAATGAGGAAACAATCAATGTTTACCTACAGAAAGTAATGGAACACAAAATAATTGTACTTTAGCATGGATATATTTAAATTAATATCAAGGTGATTTATGCATAAATAAATTATATGAACACTATCAACTTCGGAGGTAGTAAAACTCGCATGGATAATTCAATGCTTTTTTGATTTATTAATACAAATCAATTGAACATTGATATTTCTCTAAACGGGCCATACGATACGAGGCTGAAATTACTGTATATGTTTATTTCAAATGGAGTCTTTAAAAATATCGAACGCATCGCATAAGGTGAAATGAGTATACTTTTAAATATGTAAGTTACGATAACTTAATTTTAAAGGTGTCTGTAGTACTACTTGTAGGTTATAATTCTCTCCGTTATATTTGACGTGTGCATCACACGGATACAAAGGGAAGGGGACCTATATGACTATCATTTTCCGCCCTCAAACGTAGGTATAAGGGGTACCACCATGTGGTTTCAAGGGCTGTGGCTCATTTAAGTTTTTTTGTTTTATTTCCTTTGATTTTGATTACAAGAATCTATAAACACAAGGGTAAGAAGAGGACACTTAGAGATTAAATTGAAAGCATTATAACACTTCTATGACCCAATATGTGTCCATTCAGCTCACCGAATGTTGTCAATTTTTAGCATTTCACATTAGCATACGGGTAGCACATGAAGGTGCTTTTCTTTCTCTAATTTTTGAAGTGTCCATCAAACAAACGCCATCCCGGTGGGTTTTTTTTTTTATAAATATAAAAAAAAATACAATTTAAGAAGTTTGATCGTCTCATTTTTGTAATAATACGATGTTTTTTGTTTTAATTTTCGATTCATGTTGCTTTTTGGAGGGGTGGTGAAAAGATACGGGCTTGATTTTTAAGCACATGTTAAAAAAACAATGGTACGCTGGATGGCCATCACTGTTGCAACCACTATTGAAATAAAACCACTATTGAAATAAATTATTTCAATAGTGTTTGAGATTGCATTTCATTAGAAAAATCACTAGGGACATGTGCGTTTAATTAAAATGAAATTCAAACACACCCGGGTACCTGGGGACGGATGAGATTTCCATGAAAAAGGTTCAAATTTTACATGTTTTTCTACATTTTGTGATGCTATTTACAATAAAAGGGTAAAAATATGTTGTTTTTTGTTCATTTCAAGAGTAATTATCATAGCAGATGTTTTTTCAAGGCCAAATGTACAGTTACATATCCTACAATGTAATGGTAATGGAGTCCACTGGAAAGAGGGGTGGCTTTTTCAATTCTGTAAATACATCTAAAATACCATTTTTTGATAGGAAGGAGCAAAAACTTGAGTTTTTTGACATATTGTATACTTTGATAACTGCATTTGTCTACATGTAAAGTTCATTTGAAATAAAAATATGCTGTTTTTTAAAAATTGGGTGATATAAGTCAGGTGGATTAATGTTATTTCATAAAATCAGACAGCAAAATGGCTGCAAATTCATAAATTTAATGATTTAATTGATAAAAACTGTTTTAAAGTATTTATTCTTATCTCAGTAATTAACTTAAGCCTATTAATTGTCATCAGGATAGGAAATGCCTACTCTCTAAGCCAATTTACTCTAGTGGTGGTCATTCTACACATTTAAGAGGGAGTTACTGCCCTTGAATATTTTAGCTAATAAATGATGTCCATGACATCTATAGCCAAAAAAATCATCCATTTTCAACAATGTATTACTTATGGTACAAAATCCACTCAAAATTACACTTAAAGGAGAAATATGAAAATACCATGTAGTCTTGAAGGTGGCAGGGGACAGTTTTTTTATCCAATTCATTGTAGCCAAGGGATGCATGTCTTCGGAACTCTGTAACTAGAATTTCCTCAGTTCCCATTCAGCACAAATACCTTTATTCACTCTTTATAAGCCAATCACCATTTTCTGAAGAAAATTGCTAATCAAAACCTGTAAAATTCTCTACATACTGGTTTTTATGAGATTTTGACCCTTTCATATTTTGCTAATTTTTCATGATTTTTCAGCTTTTTAGACCTCCCCCAGCTAATTCCTGCAGAGGGTTGACCTTCCGTACCGCGTGCATGCTGCACTATCACATGTCAGAAACTTACCGGTGTATAGTTTACAGTGTCCCATCCACCTACTTTTCGTGTTATTTTACCTCCCGTCTGTAACTTGCAATTTCACTGTGTAAAGTCAGCACAACAGTCAAAGCCGCAGGTTTCGCATTTTACTTCTGATTCCGGTGTACCTAACATAAGGGGCCTACATATTGCATATCAATTTCAACAAGAGACACCCCTCTAACTAATGATAATCATTAAAAATCATTTCATGAATTTTAGCAACACTCATAAGCCTTCAAGTACAGCAACTCCCAATTTTACAAAAATATTGACGGGTACTTTATTCGAAACTGTCCCTTGCTACCTTTAACATACACTCACATTCTCTGAAAAGTCATCTTGTCTTAAAATTACAAAGCTTATGCTATTCTGAAAAAAGTACACCACATTTTGCTAATTCAACTGAGGTTTAAGAAAAATATGGCCATTTAAGTGAACCCACCATTTCCACTTTCCTCTATTTAACAGATTCACAGGGCTCTCCATAAAATAAAGCATCTTTACCTATTCTTTTAGAGGTCAACTGTTGTTCAACCTCCTTAAATAAGAAACCTCATTGAATACTACATGCATCTGCTTGATATCATCATGATAAAAGCATCACATCACTTAGAAATCCCTTTACATGTATACCCTCCCCCTATCTTTTGATTTTCACAAGAAGCATTAGTTTGAACACTTTAACCTAATATTATGAAACTTGTGTCAGTTTCCTCGAGTCATTTCTTACTCATAATTGAAAACAACCATCACTGATATTTAAAATTGATCTTTTTTGGTAAATGGATGATTTGTAGCATTTTTATACACAAAAAGTCATGTCGCCCTACATGTGATTTCTTGTTTTCATGAAAAACTAAGCCTATAATCATATTTAGTGGATATCTTATATATTCTGGTTTCTAGTCTCCTTTTAACTTTGCTAAATTAGTAAGACCTACAAGTGTGACATGTGCGTTTAATTAAAATGAAATTCAAACACACCCAGGTACCTGGGGACGGATGAGATTCTCCATGAAAAAGGTTCAAATTTTACATGTTTTTCTACATTTTTGATGCATATATACAATAAAGGGTAAAAATATGTTGTTTTTTGTTCATTTCAAGAGTAATTATCATAGCAGATGTTATTTCAAGGCCAAATGTACAGTTACATATCCTAAATGTAATGGTAATGGAGTCCACTGGAAAGAGGGGGTGGCTTTTTCAATTCTGTAAATACATCTAAAATACCATTTTTTGATAGGAAGGAGCAAAACTTGAGTTTTTTGACATATTGTATACTTTGATAACTGCATTTGTCTACATGTAAAGTTCATTTGAAATAAAAATATGCTGTTTTTAAAAATTGGGTGATATAAGTCAGGTGGATTAATGTTATTTTATAAAATCAGACAGCAAAATGGCTGCAAATTCATAAATTTAATGATTTAATTGATAAAAACTGTTTTAAAGTATTTATTCTTATCTCAGTAATTAACTTAAGCCTATTAATTGTCATCAGGATAGGAAATGCCTACTCTCTAAGCCAATTTACTCTAGTGGTGGTCATTCTACACATTTAAGAGGGAGTTACTGCCCTTGAATATTTTAGCTAACAAATGATGCATGACATCTATAGCCAAAAAAATCATCCATTTTCACAAAATGTATTACTTATGGTACAAAATCCACTCAAATTACACTTAAAGGAGAAATATGAAAATACCATGTAGTCTTGAAGGTGGCAGGGACAGTTTTTTTTATCCAATTCATTGTAGCCAAGGGATGCATGTCTTCGGAACTCTGTAACTAGAATTTCCTCAGTTCCCATTCAGCACAAATACCTTTTATTCACTCTTTATAAGCCAATCACCATTTTCTGAAGAAAATTGCTAATCAAAACCTGTAAAATTCTCTACATACTGGTTTTTATGAGATTTTGACCCTTTCATATTTTGCTAATTTTTCATGATTTTTCAGCTTTTTAGACCTCCCCCAGCTAATTCCCTGCAGAGGGTTGACCTTCCGTACCGCGTGCATGCTGCACTATCACATGTCAGAAACTTACCGGTGTATAGTTTACAGTGTCCCATCCACCTACTTTTCGTGTTATTTTACCTCCCGTCTGTAACTTGCAATTTCACTGTGTAAAGTCAGCACAACAGTCAAAGCCGCAGGTTTCGCATTTTACTTCTGATTCCGGTGTACCTAACATAAGGGGCCTACATATTGCATATCAATTTCAACAAGAGACACCCCTCTAACTAATGATAATCATTAAAAATCATTTCATGAATTTTAGCAACACTCATAAGCCTTCAAGTACAGCAACTCCCAATTTACAAAAATATTGACGGGTACTTTATTCGAAACTGTCCCTTGCTACCTTTAACATACACTCACATTCTCTGAAAAGTCATCTTGTCTTAAAATTACAAAGCTTATGCTATTCTGAAAAAAAGTACACCACATTTTGCTAATTCAACTGAGGTTTAAGAAAAATATGGCCATTTAAGTGAACCCACCATTTCCACTTTCCTCTATTTAACACAGATTCACAGGGCTCTCCATAAAATAAAGCATCTTTACCTATTCTTTTAGAGGTCAACTGTTGTTCAACCTCCTTAAATAAGAAACCTCATTGAATACTACATGCATCTGCTTGATATCATCATGATAAAAGCATCACATCACTTAGAAATCCTTTACATGTATACCCTCCCCCTATCTTTTGATTTTCACAAGAAGCATTAGTTTGAACACTTTAACCTAATATTATGAAACTTGTGTCAGTTTCCTCGAGTCATTTCTTACTCATAATTGAAAACACCATCACTGATATTTAAAATTGATCTTTTTTGGTAAATGGATGATTTGTAGCATTTTATACACAAAAAGTCATGTCGCCCTACATGTGATTTCTTGTTTTCATGAAAAACTAAGCCTATAATCATATTTAGTGGATATCTTATATATTCTGGTTTCTAGTCTCCTTTTAACTTTGCTAAATTAGTAAGACCTACAAGTGTGACATGTGCGTTTAATTAAAATGAAATTCAAACACACCCAGGTACCTGGGGACGGATGAGAATTCCATGAAAAAGTTCAAATTTTACATGTTTTTCTACATTTTTGATGCATATATACAATAAAAGGGTAAAATATGTTGTTTTTTTGTTCATTTCAAGAGTAATTATCATAGCAGATGTTATTTCAAGGCCAAATGTACAGTTACATATCCTAAATGTAATGGTAATGGAGTCCACTGGAAAGAGGGGTGGCTTTTTCAATTCTGTAAATACATCTAAAATACCATTTTTTGATAGGAAGGAGCAAAAACTTGAGTTTTTTGACATATTGTATACTTTGATAACTGCATTTGTCTACATGTAAAGTTCATTTGAAATAAAAATATGCTGTTTTTAAAAATTGGGTGATATAAGTCAGGTGGATTAATGTTATTTTATAAAATCAGACAGCAAAATGGCTGCAAATTCATAAATTTAATGATTTAATTGATAAAAACTGTTTTAAAGTATTTATTCTTATCTCAGTAATTAACTTAAGCCTATTAATTGTCATCAGGATAGGAAATGCCTACTCTCTAAGCCAATTTACTCTAGTGGTGGTCATTCTACACATTTAAGAGGGAGTTACTGCCCTTGAATATTTTAGCTAACAAATGATGCCATGACATCTATAGCCAAAAAAATCATCCATTTTCACAAAATGTATTACTTATGGTACAAAATCCACTCAAAATTACACTTAAAGGAGAAATATGAAAATACCATGTAGTCTTTAACATACACTCACATTCTCTGAAAAGTCATCTTGTCTTAAAATTACAAAGCTTATGCTATTCTGAAAAAAAGTACACCACATTTTGCTAATTCAACTGAGGTTTAAGAAAAATATGGCCATTTAAGTGAACCCACCATTTCCACTTCCTCTATTTAACACAGATTCACAGGGCTCTCCATAAAATAAAGCATCTTTACCTATTCTTTTAGAGGTCAACTGTTGTTCAACCTCCTTAAATAAGAAACCTCATTGAATACTACATGCATCTGCTTGATATCATCATGATAAAAGCATCACATCACTTAGAAATCCCTTTACATGTATACCCTCCCCCTATCTTTTGATTTTCACAAGAAGCATTAGTTTGAACACTTTAACCTAATATTATGAAACTTGTGTCAGTTTCCTCGAGTCATTTCTTACTCATAATTGAAAACAACCATCACTGATATTTAAAATTGATCTTTTTTGGTAAATGGATGATTTGTAGCATTTTTATACACAAAAAGTCATGTCGCCCTACATGTGATTTCTTGTTTTCATGAAAAACTAAGCCTATAATCATATTTAGTGGATATCTTATATATTCTGGTTTCTAGTCTCCTTTTAACTTTGCTAAATTAGTAAGACCTACAAGTGTGACATGTGCGTTTAATTAAAATGAAATTCAAACACACCCAGGTACCTGGGGACGGATGAGAATTCCATGAAAAAGGTTCAAATTTTACATGTTTTTCTACATTTTTGATGCATATATACAATAAAAGGGTAAAAATATATGTTTTTTTTTGTTCATTTCAAGAGTAATTATCATAGCAGATGTTATTTCAAGGCCAAATGTACAGTTACATATCCTAAATGTAATGGTAATGGAGTCCACTGGAAAGAGGGGGTGGCTTTTTCAATTCTGTAAATACATCTAAAATACCATTTTTTGATAGGAAGGAGCAAAAACTTGAGTTTTTTGACATATTGTATACTTTGATAACTGCATTTGTCTACATGTAAAGTTCATTTGAAATAAAAATATGCTGTTTTTAAAAATTGGGTGATATAAGTCAGGTGGATTAATGTTATTTTATAAAATCAGACAGCAAAATGGCTGCAAATTCATAAATTTAATGATTTAATTGATAAAAACTGTTTTAAAGTATTTATTCTTATCTCAGTAATTAACTTAAGCCTATTAATTGTCATCAGGATAGGAAATGCCTACTCTCTAAGCCAATTTACTCTAGTGGTGGTCATTCTACACATTTAAGAGGGAGTTACTGCCCTTGAATATTTTAGCTAACAAATGATGCCATGACATCTATAGCCAAAAAATCATCCATTTTCACAAAATGTATTACTTATGGTACAAAATCCACTCAAAATTACACTTAAAGGAGAAATATGAAAATACCATGTAGTCTTGAAGGTGGCAGGGGACAGTTTTTTTTATCCAATTCATTGTAGCCAAGGGATGCATGTCTTCGGAACTCTGTAACTAGAATTTCCTCAGTTCCCATTCAGCACAAATACCTTTTATTCACTCTTTATAATGCCAATCACCATTTCTGAAGAAAATTGCTAATCAAAACCTGTAAAATTCTCTACATACTGGTTTTTATGAGATTTTGACCCTTTCATATTTTGCTAATTTTTCATGATTTTTCAGCTTTTTAGACCTCCCCCAGCTAATTCCCTGCAGAGGGTTGACCTTCCGTACCGCGTGCATGCTGCACTATCACATGTCAGAAACTTACCGGTGTATAGTTTACAGTGTCCCATCCACCTACTTTTCGTGTTATTTTACCTCCCGTCTGTAACTTGCAATTTCACTGTGTAAAGTCAGCACAACAGTCAAAGCCGCAGGTTTCGCATTTTACTTCTGATTCCGGTGTACCTAACATAAGGGGCCTACATATTGCATATCAATTTCAACAAGAGACACCCCTCTAACTAATGATAATCATAAAAATCATTTCATGAATTTTAGCAACACTCATAAGCCTTCAAGTACAGCAACTCCCAATTTTACAAAAATATTGACGGGTACTTTATTCGAAACTGTCCCTTGCTACCTTAACATACACTCACATTCTCTGAAAAGTCATCTTGTCTTAAAATTACAAAGCTTATGCTATTCTGAAAAAAAGTACACCACATTTTGCTAATTCAACTGAGGTTTAAGAAAATATGGCCATTTAAGTGAACCCACCATTTCCACTTTCCTCTATTTAACACAGATTCACAGGGCTCTCCATAAAATAAAGCATCTTTACCTATTCTTTTAGAGGTCAACTGTTGTTCAACCTCCTTAAATAAGAAACCTCATTGAATACTACATGCATCTGCTTGATATCATCATGATAAAAGCATCACATCACTTAGAAATCCCTTTACATGTATACCCTCCCCCTATCTTTTGATTTTCACAAGAAGCATTAGTTTGAACACTTTAACCTAATATTATGAAACTTGTGTCAGTTTCCTCGAGTCATTTCTTACTCATAATTGAAAACAACCATCACTGATATTTAAAATTGATCTTTTTTGGTAAATGGATGATTTGTAGCATTTTTATACACAAAGTCATGTCGCCCTACATGTGATTTCTTGTTTTCATGAAAAACTAAGCCTATAATCATATTTAGTGGATATCTTATATATTCTGGTTTCTAGTCTCCTTTTAACTTTGCTAAATTAGTAAGACCTACAAGTGTGACATGTGCGTTTAATTAAAATGAATTCAAACACACCCAGGTACCTGGGGACGGATGAGAATTCCATGAAAAAGGTTCAAATTTTACATGTTTTTCTACATTTTTGATGCATATATACAATAAAGGGTAAAAATATATGTTGTTTTTTGTTCATTTCAAGAGTAATTATCATAGCAGATGTTATTTCAAGGCCAAATGTACAGTTACATATCCTAAATGTAATGGTAATGGAGTCCACTGGAAAGAGGGGGTGGCTTTTTCAATTCTGTAAATACATCTAAAATACCATTTTTTGATAGGAAGGAGCAAAAACTTGAGTTTTTTGACATATTGTATACTTTGATAACTGCATTTGTCTACATGTAAAGTTCATTTGAAATAAAAATATGCTGTTTTTTAAAAATTGGGTGATATAAGTCAGGTGGATTAATGTTATTTTATAAAATCAGACAGCAAAATGGCTGCAAATTCATAAATTTAATGATTTATTGATAAAAACTGTTTTAAAGTATTTATTCTTATCTCAGTAATTAACTTAAGCCTATTAATTGTCATCAGGATAGGAAATGCCTACTCTCTAAGCCAATTTACTCTAGTGGTGGTCATTCTACACATTTAAGAGGGAGTTACTGCCCCCTTGAATATTTTAGCTAACAAATGATGCCATGACATCTATAGCCAAAAAATCATCCATTTTCACAAAATGTATTACTTATGGTACAAAATCCACTCAAAATTACACTTAAAGGAGAAATATGAAAATACCATGTAGTCTTGAAGGTGGCAGGGGACAGTTTTTTTTTCCAATTCATTGTAGCCAAGGGATGCATGTCTTCGGAACTCTGTAACTAGAATTTCCTCAGTTCCCATTCAGCACAAATACCTTTTATTCACTCTTTATAATGCCAATCACCATTTTCTGAAGAAAATTGCTAATCAAAACCTGTAAAATTCTCTACATACTGGTTTTTATGAGATTTTGACCCTTTCATATTTTGCTAATTTTTCATGATTTTTCAGCTTTTTAGACCTCCCCCAGCTAATTCCCTGCAGAGGGTTGACCTTCCGTACCGCGTGCATGCTGCACTATCACATGTCAGAAACTTACCGGTGTATAGTTTACAGTGTCCCATCCACCTACTTTTCGTGTTATTTTACCTCCCGTCTGTAACTTGCAATTTCACTGTGTAAAGTCAGCACAACAGTCAAAGCCGCAGGTTTCGCATTTTACTTCTGATTCCGGTGTACCTAACATAAGGGGCCTACATATTGCATATCAATTTCAACAAGAGACACCCCTCTAACTAATGATAATCATTAAAAATCATTTCATGAATTTTAGCAACACTCATAAGCCTTCAAGTACAGCAACTCCCAATTTTACAAAAATATTGACGGGTACTTTATTCGAAACTGTCCCTTGCTACCTTTAACATACACTCACATTCTCTGAAAAGTCATCTTGTCTTAAAATTACAAAGCTTATGCTATTCTGAAAAAAAGTACACCACATTTTGCTAATTCAACTGAGGTTTAAGAAAAATATGGCCATTTAAGTGAACCCACCATTTCCACTTTCCTCTATTTAACACAGATTCACAGGGCTCTCCATAAAATAAAGCATCTTTACCTATTCTTTTAGAGGTCAACTGTTGTTCAACCTCCTTAAATAAGAAACCTCATTGAATACTACATGCATCTGCTTGATATCATCATGATAAAAGCATCACATCACTTAGAAATCCCTTTACATGTATACCCTCCCCCTATCTTTTGATTTTCACAAGAAGCATTAGTTTGAACACTTTAACCTAATATTATGAAACTTGTGTCAGTTTCCTCGAGTCATTTCTTACTCATAATTGAAAACAACCATCACTGATATTTAAAATTGATCTTTTTTGGTAAATGGATGATTTGTAGCATTTTTATACACAAAAAGTCATGTCGCCCTACATGTGATTTCTTGTTTTCATGAAAAACTAAGCCTATAATCATATTTAGTGGATATCTTATATATTCTGGTTTCTAGTCTCCTTTTAACTTTGCTAAATTAGTAAGACCTACAAGTGTGACATGTGCGTTTAATTAAAATGAAATTCAAACACACCCAGGTACCTGGGGACGGATGAGAATTCCATGAAAAAGGTTCAAATTTTACATGTTTTTCTACATTTTTGATGCATATATACAATAAAAGGGTAAAATATGTTGTTTTTTGTTCATTTCAAGAGTAATTATCATAGCAGATGTTATTTCAAGGCCAAATGTACAGTTACATATCCTAAATGTAATGGTAATGGAGTCCACTGGAAAGAGGGGTGGCTTTTTCAATTCTGTAAATACATCTAAAATACCATTTTTTGATAGGAAGGAGCAAAAACTTGAGTTTTTGACATATTGTATACTTTGATAACTGCATTTGTCTACATGTAAAGTTCATTTGAAATAAAAATATGCTGTTTTTAAAAAATTGGGTGATATAAGTCAGGTGGATTAATGTTATTTTATAAAATCAGACAGCAAAATGGCTGCAAATTCATAAATTTAATGATTTAATTGATAAAAACTGTTTTAAAGTATTTATTCTTATCTCAGTAATTAACTTAAGCCTATTAATTGTCATCAGGATAGGAAATGCCTACTCTCTAAGCCAATTACTCTAGTGGTGGTCATTCTACACATTTAAGAGGGAGTTACTGCCCTTGAATATTTTAGCTAACAAATGATGCCATGACATCTATAGCCAAAAAATCATCCATTTTCACAAAATGTATTACTTATGGTACAAAATCCACTCAAAATTACACTTAAAGGAGAAATATGAAAATACCATGTAGTCTTGAAGGTGGCAGGGGACAGTTTTTTTTATCCAATTCATTGTAGCCAAGGGATGCATGTCTTCGGAACTCTGTAACTAGAATTTCCTCAGTTCCCATTCAGCACAAATACCTTTTATTCACTCTTTATAATGCCAATCACCATTTTCTGAAGAAAATTGCTAATCAAAACCTGTAAAATTCTCTACATACTGGTTTTTATGAGATTTTGACCCTTTCATATTTTGCTAATTTTTCATGATTTTTCAGCTTTTTAGACCTCCCCCAGCTAATTCCCTGCAGAGGGTTGACCTTCCGTACCGCGTGCATGCTGCACTATCACATGTCAGAAACTTACCGGTGTATAGTTTACAGTGTCCCATCCACCTACTTTTCGTGTTATTTTACCTCCCGTCTGTAACTTGCAATTTCACTGTGTAAAGTCAGCACAACAGTCAAAGCCGCAGGTTTCGCATTTTACTTCTGATTCCGGTGTACCTAACATAAGGGCCCTACATATTGCATATCAATTTCAACAAGAGACACCCCTCTAACTAATGATAATCATTAAAAATCATTTCATGAATTTTAGCAACACTCATAAGCCTTCAAGTACAGCAACTCCCAATTTTACAAAAATATTGACGGGTACTTTATTCGAAACTGTCCCTTGCTACCTTTAACATACACTCACATTCTCTGAAAAGTCATCTTGTCTTAAAATTACAAAGCTTATGCTATTCTGAAAAAAAGTACACCACATTTTGCTAATTCAACTGAGGTTTAAGAAAATATGGCCATTTAAGTGAACCCACCATTTCCACTTTCCTCTATTTAACACAGATTCACAGGGCTCTCCATAAATAAAGCATCTTTACCTAATCTTTTAGAGGTCAACTGTTGTTCAACCTCCTTAAATAAGAAACCTCATTGAATACTACATGCATCTGCTTGATATCATCATGTTAAAAGCATCACATCACTTAGAAATCCCTTTACATGTATACCCTCCCCCTATCTTTTGATTTTCACAAGAAGCATTAGTTTGAACACTTTAACCTAATATTATGAAACTTGTGTCAGTTTCCTCGAGTCATTTCTTACTCATAATTGAAAACAACCATCACTGGATATTTAAAATTGATCTTTTTTGGTAAATGGATGATTTGTAGCATTTTTATACACAAAAAGTCATGTCGCCCTACATGTGATTTCTTGTTTCATGAAAAACTAAGCCTATAATCAATATTTAGTGATATCTTATATATTCTGGTTTCTAGTCTCCTTTTAACTTTGCTAAATTAGTAAGACCTACAAGTGTGGACATGTGCGTTTAATTAAAATGAAATTCAAACACACCCAGGTACCTGGGGACGGATGAGAATTCCATTGAAAAAGGTTCAAATTTTACATGTTTTTCTACATTTTTGATGCATATATACAATAAAAGGGTAAAAATATGTTGTTTTTTGTTCATTTCAAGAGTAATTATCATAGCAGATGTTATTTCAAGGCCAAATGTACAGTTACATATCCTAAATGTAATGGTAATGTGAGTCCACTGGAAAGAGGGGGTGGCTTTTTCAATTCTGTAAAATACATCTAAAATACCATTTTTTGATAGGAAGGGAGCAAAACTTGAGTTTTTTGACATATTGTATACTTTGATAACTGCATTTGTCTACATGTAAGTTCATTTGAAATAGAAATATGCTGTTTTTAAAAAATTGGGTGATATAAGTCCAGGTGGATTAATGTTATTTTATAAAATCAGACAGCAAAATGGCTGCAAATTCATAAATTTAATGATTTAAATTGATAAAAAAACTGTTTTAAAGTATTTAATTCTTATCTCAGTAATTAACTTAAGCCTATTAATTGTCATCAGGATAGAACATGCCTACTCTCTAAGCCATTTACTCTAGTGGTGGTCATTCTACACATTTAAGAGGGAGTTACTTGCCCTTGAATTTTTAGCTAACAAATGATGCCATGACATCTATAGCCAAAAAAAATCATCCATTTTCACAAATGTATTACTTATGGTACAAAATCCACTCAAAATTACACTTAAAGGAGAAATATGAAATACCATGTAGTCTTTAACATACACTCACATTCTCTGAAAAGTCATCTTGTCTTAAAATTACAAAGCTTATGCTATTCTGAAAAAAAAGTACACCACATTTTGCTAATTCAACTGAGGTTTAAGAAAAATATGGCCATTTAAGTGAACCCACCATTTCCACTTTCCTCTATTTAACACAGATTCACAGGGCTCTCCATAAAATAAAGCATCTTACCTATTCTTTTAGAGGTCACTGTTGTTCAAACCTCCTTAAATAAGAAACCTCATTGAATACTACATGCATCTGCTTGATATCATCATGATAAAAGCATCACATCACTTAGAAATCCCTTTACATGTATACCCTCCCCCTATCTTTGATTTTCACAAGAAGCATTAGTTTGAACACTTTAACCTAAGTATTATGAAACTTGTGTCAGTTTCCTCGAGTCATTTCTTACTCATAATTGAAAACAACCATCACTGATATTTAAAATTGATCTTTTTTGGTAAATGGATGATTTGTAGCATTTTTATACACAAAAAGTCATGTCGCCCTACATGTGATTTCTTGTTTTCATGAAAAACTAAGCCTATAATCATATTTAGTGGATATCTTATATATTCTGGTTTCTAGTCTCCTTTTAACTTTGCTAAATTAGTAAGACCTACAAGTGTGACATGTGCGTTTAATTAAAATGAAATTCAAACACACCCAGGTACCTGGGGACGGATGAGAATTCCATGAAAAAGGTTCAAATTTTACATGTTTTTCTACATTTTTGATGCATATATACAATAAAAGGGTAAAAATATGTTGTTTTTTGTTCATTTCAAGAGTAATTATCATAGCAGATGTTATTTCAAGGCCAAATGTACAGTTACATATCCTAAATGTAATGGTAATGGAGTCCACTGGAAAGAGGGGGTGGCTTTTTCAATTCTGTAAATACATCTAAAAATACCATTTTTGATAGGAAGGAGCAAAAACTTGAGTTTTTTGACATATTGTATACTTTGATAACTGCATTTGTCTACATGTAAGTTCATTTGAAATAAAAATATGCTGTTTTTAAAAATTGGGTGATATAAGTCAGGTGGATTAATGTTATTTTATAAAATCAGACAGCAAAATGGCTGCAAATTCATAAATTTAATGATTTAATTGATAAAAACTGTTTTAAAGTATTTATTCTTATCTCAGTAATTAACTTAAGCCTATTAATTGTCATCAGGATAGGAAATGCCTACTCTCTAAGCCAATTTACTCTAGTGGTGGTCATTCTACACATTTAAGAGGGAGTTACTGCCCTTGAATATTTTAGCTAACAAATGATGCCATGACATCTATAGCCAAAAAAAATCATCCATTTTCACAAAATGTATTACTTATGGTACAAAATCCACTCAAAATTACACTTAAAGGAGAAATATGAAATAACCATGTAGTCTTGAAGGGTGGCAGGGGACAGTTTTTTTTATCCAATTCATTGTAGCCAAGGGATGCATGTCTTCGGAACTCTGTAACTAGAATTTCCTCAGTTCCCATTCAGCACAAATACCTTTTATTCACTCTTTATAATGCCAATCACCATTTTCTGAAGAAAATTGCTAATCAAAAACCTGTAAAATTCTCTACATACTGGTTTTTATGAGATTTTGACCCTTTCATATTTTGCTAATTTTTCATGATTTTTCAGCTTTTAGACCTCCCCAGCTAATTCCCTGCAGAGGGTTGACCTTCCGTACCGCGTGCATGCTGCACTATCACATGTCAGAAACTTACCGGTGTATAGTTTACAGTGTCCCATCCACCTACTTTTCGTGTTATTTTACCTCCCGTCTGTAACTTGCAATTTCACTGTGTAAAGTCAGCACAACAGTCAAAGCCGCAGGTTTCGCATTTTACTTCTGATTCCGGTGTACCTAACATAAGGGGCCTACATATTGCATATCAATTTCAACAAGAGACACCCCTCTAACTAATGATAATCATTAAAAATCATTTCATGAATTTTAGCAACACTCATAAGCCTTCAAGTACAGCAACTCCCAATTTTACAAAAATATTGACGGGTACTTTATTCGAAACTGTCCCTTGCTACCTTTAACATACACTCACATTCTCTGAAAAGTCATCTTGTCTTAAAATTACAAAGCTTATGCTATTCTGAAAAAAAGTACACCACATTTTGCTAATTCAACTGAGGTTTAAGAAAAATATGGCCATTTAAGTGAACCCACCATTTCCACTTTCCTCTATTTAACACAGATTCACAGGGCTCTCCATAAAATAAAGCATCTTTACCTATTCTTTTAGAGGTCAACTGTTGTTCAACCTCCTTAAATAAGAAACCTCATTGAATACTACATGCATCTGCTTGATATCATCATGATAAAAGCATCACATCACTTAGAAATCCCTTTACATGTATACCCTCCCCCTATCTTTTGATTTTCACAAGAAGCATTAGTTTGAACACTTTAACCTAATATTATGAAACTTGTGTCAGTTTCCTCGAGTCATTTCTTACTCATAATTGAAAACAACCATCACTGATATTTAAAATTGATCTTTTTTGGTAAATGGATGATTTGTAGCATTTTTATACACAAAAAGTCATGTCGCCCTACATGTGATTTCTTGTTTTCATGAAAAACTAAGCCTATAATCATATTTAGTGGATATCTTATATATTCTGGTTTCTAGTCTCCTTTTAACTTTGCTAAATTAGTAAGACCTACAAGTGTGACATGTGCGTTTAATTAAAATGAAATTCAAACACACCCAGGTACCTGGGGACGGATGAGAATTCCATGAAAAAGGTTCAAATTTACATGTTTTTCTACATTTTTGATGCATATATACAATAAAAGGGTAAAAATATGTTGTTTTTTGTTCATTTCAAGAGTAATTATCATAGCAGATGTTATTTCAAGGCCAAATGTACAGTTACATATCCTAAATGTAATGGTAATGGAGTCCACTGGAAAGAGGGGGGTGGCTTTTTCAATTCTGTAAATACATCTAAAATACCATTTTTTGATAGGAAGGAGCAAAAACTTGAGTTTTTTGACATATTGTATACTTTGATAACTGCATTTGTCTACATGTAAAGTTCATTGAAATAAAAATATGCTGTTTTTAAAAAATTGGGTGATATAAGTCAGGTGGATTAATGTTATTTTATAAAATCAGACAGCAAAATGGCTGCAAATTCATAAATTTAATGATTTAATTGATAAAAACTGTTTTAAAGTATTTATTCTTATCTCAGTAATTAACTTAAGCCTATTAATTGTCATCAGGATAGGAAATGCCTACTCTCTAAGCCAATTTACTCTAGTGGTGGTCATTCTACACATTTAAGAGGGAGTTACTGCCCTTGAATATTTTAGCTAACAAATGATGCCATGACATCTATAGCCAAAAAAATCATCCATTTTCACAAAATGTATTACTTATGGTACAAAATCCACTCAAAATTACACTTAAAGGAGAAATATGAAAATACCATGTAGTCTTTAACATACACTCACATTCTCTGAAAAGTCATCTTGTCTTAAAATTACAAAGCTTATGCTATTCTGAAAAAAGTACACCACATTTTGCTAATTCAACTGAGGTTTAAGAAAAATATGGCCATTTAAGTGAACCCACCATTTCCACTTTCCTCTATTTAACACAGATTCACAGGGCTCTCCATAAAATAAAGCATCTTTACCTATTCTTTTAGAGGTCAACTGTTGTTCAACCTCCTTAAATAAGAAACCTCATTGAATACTACATGCATCTGCTTGATATCATCATGATAAAAGCATCACATCACTTAGAAATCCCTTTACATGTATACCCTCCCCCTATCTTTTGATTTTCACAAGAAGCATTAGTTTGAACACTTTAACCTAATATTATGAAACTTGTGTCAGTTTCCTCGAGTCATTTCTTACTCATAATTGAAAACAACCATCACTGATATTTAAAATTGATCTTTTTTGGTAAATGGATGATTTGTAGCATTTTTATACACAAAAAGTCATGTCGCCCTACATGTGATTTCTTGTTTTCATGAAAAACTAAGCCTATAATCATATTTAGTGGATATCTTATATATTCTGGTTCTAGTCTCCTTTTAACTTTGCTAAATTAGTAAGACCTACAAGTGTGACATGTGCGTTTAATTAAAATGAAATTCAAACACACCCAGGTACCTGGGGACGGATGAGAATTCCATGAAAAAGGTTCAAATTTTACATGTTTTTCTACATTTTTGATGCATATATACAATAAAAGGGTAAAAATATGTTGTTTTTTGTTCATTTCAAGAGTAATTATCATAGCAGATGTTATTTCAAGGCCAAATGTACAGTTACATATCCTAAATGTAATGGTAATGGAGTCCACTGGAAAGAGGGGGTGGCTTTTTCAATTCTGTAAATACATCTAAAATACCATTTTTTGATAGGAAGGAGCAAAAACTTGAGTTTTTTGACATATTGTATACTTTGATAACTGCATTTGTCTACATGTAAAGTTCATTTGAAATAAAAATATGCTGTTTTTAAAAAATTGGGTGATATAAGTCAGGTGGATTAATGTTATTTTATAAAATCAGACAGCAAAATGGCTGCAAATTCATAAATTTAATGATTTAATTGATAAAAACTGTTTTAAAGTATTTATTCTTATCTCAGTAATTAACTTAAGCCTATTAATTGTCATCAGGATAGGAAATGCCTACTCTCTAAGCCAATTTACTCTAGTGGTGGTCATTCTACACATTTAAGAGGGAGTTACTGCCCTTGAATATTTTAGCTAACAAATGATGCCATGACATCTATAGCCAAAAAAATCATCCATTTTCACAAAATGTATTACTTATGGTACAAAATCCACTCAAAATTACACTTAAAGGAGAAATATGAAAATACCATGTAGTCTTGAAGGTGGCAGGGGACAGTTTTTTTTATCCAATTCATTGTAGCCAAGGGATGCATGTCTTCGGAACTCTGTAACTAGAATTTCCTCAGTTCCCATTCAGCACAAATACCTTTTATTCACTCTTTATAATGCCAATCACCATTTTCTGAAGAAAATTGCTAATCAAAACCTGTAAAATTCTCTACATACTGGTTTTTATGAGATTTTGACCCTTTCATATTTTGCTAATTTTTCATGATTTTTCAGCTTTTTAGACCTCCCCCAGCTAATTCCCTGCAGAGGGTTGACCTTCCGTACCGCGTGCATGCTGCACTATCACATGTCAGAAACTTACCGGTGTATAGTTTACAGTGTCCCATCCACCTACTTTTCGTGTTATTTTACCTCCCGTCTGTAACTTGCAATTTCACTGTGTAAAGTCAGCACAACAGTCAAAGCCGCAGGTTTCGCATTTTACTTCTGATTCCGGTGTACCTAACATAAGGGGCCTACATATTGCATATCAATTTCAACAAGAGACACCCCTCTAACTAATGATAATCATTAAAAATCATTTCATGAATTTTAGCAACACTCATAAGCCTTCAAGTACAGCAACTCCCAATTTTACAAAAATATTGACGGGTACTTTATTCGAAACTGTCCCTTGCTACCTTTAACATACACTCACATTCTCTGAAAAGTCATCTTGTCTTAAAATTACAAAGCTTATGCTATTCTGAAAAAAAGTACACCACATTTTGCTAATTCAACTGAGGTTTAAGAAAAATATGGCCATTTAAGTGAACCCACCATTTCCACTTTCCTCTATTTAACACAGATTCACAGGGCTCTCCATAAAATAAAGCATCTTTACCTATTCTTTTAGAGGTCAACTGTTGTTCAACCTCCTTAAATAAGAAACCTCATTGAATACTACATGCATCTGCTTGATATCATCATGATAAAAGCATCACATCACTTAGAAATCCCTTTACATGTATACCCTCCCCCTATCTTTTGATTTTCACAAGAAGCATTAGTTTGAACACTTTAACCTAATATTATGAAACTTGTGTCAGTTTCCTCGAGTCATTTCTTACTCATAATTGAAAACAACCATCACTGATATTTAAAATTGATCTTTTTTGGTAAATGGATGATTTGTAGCATTTTTATACACAAAAAGTCATGTCGCCCTACATGTGATTTCTTGTTTTCATGAAAAACTAAGCCTATAATCATATTTAGTGGATATCTTATATATTCTGGTTTCTAGTCTCCTTTTAACTTTGCTAAATTAGTAAGACCTACAAGTGTGACATGTGCGTTTAATTAAAATGAAATTCAAACACACCCAGGTACCTGGGGACGGATGAGAATTCCATGAAAAAGGTTCAAATTTTACATGTTTTTCTACATTTTTGATGCATATATACAATAAAAGGGTAAAAATATGTTGTTTTTTGTTCATTTCAAGAGTAATTATCATAGCAGATGTTATTTCAAGGCCAAATGTACAGTTACATATCCTAAATGTAATGGTAATGGAGTCCACTGGAAAGAGGGGGTGGCTTTTTCAATTCTGTAAATACATCTAAAATACCATTTTTTGATAGGAAGGAGCAAAAACTTGAGTTTTTTGACATATTGTATACTTTGATAACTGCATTTGTCTACATGTAAAGTTCATTTGAAATAAAAATATGCTGTTTTTAAAAAATTGGGTGATATAAGTCAGGTGGATTAATGTTATTTTATAAAATCAGACAGCAAAATGGCTGCAAATTCATAAATTTAATGATTTAATTGATAAAAACTGTTTTAAAGTATTTATTCTTATCTCAGTAATTAACTTAAGCCTATTAATTGTCATCAGGATAGGAAATGCCTACTCTCTAAGCCAATTTACTCTAGTGGTGGTCATTCTACACATTTAAGAGGGAGTTACTGCCCTTGAATATTTTAGCTAACAAATGATGCCATGACATCTATAGCCAAAAAAATCATCCATTTTCACAAAATGTATTACTTATGGTACAAAATCCACTCAAAATTACACTTAAAGGAGAAATATGAAAATACCATGTAGTCTTTAACATACACTCACATTCTCTGAAAAGTCATCTTGTCTTAAAATTACAAAGCTTATGCTATTCTGAAAAAAAGTACACCACATTTTGCTAATTCAACTGAGGTTTAAGAAAAATATGGCCATTTAAGTGAACCCACCATTTCCACTTTCCTCTATTTAACACAGATTCACAGGGCTCTCCATAAAATAAAGCATCTTTACCTATTCTTTTAGAGGTCAACTGTTGTTCAACCTCCTTAAATAAGAAACCTCATTGAATACTACATGCATCTGCTTGATATCATCATGATAAAAGCATCACATCACTTAGAAATCCCTTTACATGTATACCCTCCCCCTATCTTTTGATTTTCACAAGAAGCATTAGTTTGAACACTTTAACCTAATATTATGAAACTTGTGTCAGTTTCCTCGAGTCATTTCTTACTCATAATTGAAAACAACCATCACTGATATTTAAAATTGATCTTTTTTGGTAAATGGATGATTTGTAGCATTTTTATACACAAAAAGTCATGTCGCCCTACATGTGATTTCTTGTTTTCATGAAAAACTAAGCCTATAATCATATTTAGTGGATATCTTATATATTCTGGTTTCTAGTCTCCTTTTAACTTTGCTAAATTAGTAAGACCTACAAGTGTGACATGTGCGTTTAATTAAAATGAAATTCAAACACACCCAGGTACCTGGGGACGGATGAGAATTCCATGAAAAAGGTTCAAATTTTACATGTTTTTCTACATTTTTGATGCATATATACAATAAAAGGGTAAAAATATGTTGTTTTTTGTTCATTTCAAGAGTAATTATCATAGCAGATGTTATTTCAAGGCCAAATGTACAGTTACATATCCTAAATGTAATGGTAATGGAGTCCACTGGAAAGAGGGGGTGGCTTTTTCAATTCTGTAAATACATCTAAAATACCATTTTTTGATAGGAAGGAGCAAAAACTTGAGTTTTTTGACATATTGTATACTTTGATAACTGCATTTGTCTACATGTAAAGTTCATTTGAAATAAAAATATGCTGTTTTTAAAAAATTGGGTGATATAAGTCAGGTGGATTAATGTTATTTTATAAAATCAGACAGCAAAATGGCTGCAAATTCATAAATTTAATGATTTAATTGATAAAAACTGTTTTAAAGTATTTATTCTTATCTCAGTAATTAACTTAAGCCTATTAATTGTCATCAGGATAGGAAATGCCTACTCTCTAAGCCAATTTACTCTAGTGGTGGTCATTCTACACATTTAAGAGGGAGTTACTGCCCTTGAATATTTTAGCTAACAAATGATGCCATGACATCTATAGCCAAAAAAATCATCCATTTTCACAAAATGTATTACTTATGGTACAAAATCCACTCAAAATTACACTTAAAGGAGAAATATGAAAATACCATGTAGTCTTTAACATACACTCACATTCTCTGAAAAGTCATCTTGTCTTAAAATTACAAAGCTTATGCTATTCTGAAAAAAAGTACACCACATTTTGCTAATTCAACTGAGGTTTAAGAAAAATATGGCCATTTAAGTGAACCCACCATTTCCACTTTCCTCTATTTAACACAGATTCACAGGGCTCTCCATAAAATAAAGCATCTTTACCTATTCTTTTAGAGGTCAACTGTTGTTCAACCTCCTTAAATAAGAAACCTCATTGAATACTACATGCATCTGCTTGATATCATCATGATAAAAGCATCACATCACTTAGAAATCCCTTTACATGTATACCCTCCCCCTATCTTTTGATTTTCACAAGAAGCATTAGTTTGAACACTTTAACCTAATATTATGAAACTTGTGTCAGTTTCCTCGAGTCATTTCTTACTCATAATTGAAAACAACCATCACTGATATTTAAAATTGATCTTTTTTGGTAAATGGATGATTTGTAGCATTTTTATACACAAAAAGTCATGTCGCCCTACATGTGATTTCTTGTTTTCATGAAAAACTAAGCCTATAATCATATTTAGTGGATATCTTATATATTCTGGTTTCTAGTCTCCTTTTAACTTTGCTAAATTAGTAAGACCTACAAGTGTGACATGTGCGTTTAATTAAAATGAAATTCAAACACACCCAGGTACCTGGGGACGGATGAGAATTCCATGAAAAAGGTTCAAATTTTACATGTTTTTCTACATTTTTGATGCATATATACAATAAAAGGGTAAAAATATGTTGTTTTTTGTTCATTTCAAGAGTAATTATCATAGCAGATGTTATTTCAAGGCCAAATGTACAGTTACATATCCTAAATGTAATGGTAATGGAGTCCACTGGAAAGAGGGGGTGGCTTTTTCAATTCTGTAAATACATCTAAAATACCATTTTTTGATAGGAAGGAGCAAAAACTTGAGTTTTTTGACATATTGTATACTTTGATAACTGCATTTGTCTACATGTAAAGTTCATTTGAAATAAAAATATGCTGTTTTTAAAAAATTGGGTGATATAAGTCAGGTGGATTAATGTTATTTTATAAAATCAGACAGCAAAATGGCTGCAAATTCATAAATTTAATGATTTAATTGATAAAAACTGTTTTAAAGTATTTATTCTTATCTCAGTAATTAACTTAAGCCTATTAATTGTCATCAGGATAGGAAATGCCTACTCTCTAAGCCAATTTACTCTAGTGGTGGTCATTCTACACATTTAAGAGGGAGTTACTGCCCTTGAATATTTTAGCTAACAAATGATGCCATGACATCTATAGCCAAAAAAATCATCCATTTTCACAAAATGTATTACTTATGGTACAAAATCCACTCAAAATTACACTTAAAGGAGAAATATGAAAATACCATGTAGTCTTGAAGGTGGCAGGGGACAGTTTTTTTTATCCAATTCATTGTAGCCAAGGGATGCATGTCTTCGGAACTCTGTAACTAGAATTTCCTCAGTTCCCATTCAGCACAAATACCTTTTATTCACTCTTTATAATGCCAATCACCATTTTCTGAAGAAAATTGCTAATCAAAACCTGTAAAATTCTCTACATACTGGTTTTTATGAGATTTTGACCCTTTCATATTTTGCTAATTTTTCATGATTTTTCAGCTTTTTAGACCTCCCCCAGCTAATTCCCTGCAGAGGGTTGACCTTCCGTACCGCGTGCATGCTGCACTATCACATGTCAGAAACTTACCGGTGTATAGTTTACAGTGTCCCATCCACCTACTTTTCGTGTTATTTTACCTCCCGTCTGTAACTTGCAATTTCACTGTGTAAAGTCAGCACAACAGTCAAAGCCGCAGGTTTCGCATTTTACTTCTGATTCCGGTGTACCTAACATAAGGGGCCTACATATTGCATATCAATTTCAACAAGAGACACCCCTCTAACTAATGATAATCATTAAAAATCATTTCATGAATTTTAGCAACACTCATAAGCCTTCAAGTACAGCAACTCCCAATTTTACAAAAATATTGACGGGTACTTTATTCGAAACTGTCCCTTGCTACCTTTAACATACACTCACATTCTCTGAAAAGTCATCTTGTCTTAAAATTACAAAGCTTATGCTATTCTGAAAAAAAGTACACCACATTTTGCTAATTCAACTGAGGTTTAAGAAAAATATGGCCATTTAAGTGAACCCACCATTTCCACTTTCCTCTATTTAACACAGATTCACAGGGCTCTCCATAAAATAAAGCATCTTTACCTATTCTTTTAGAGGTCAACTGTTGTTCAACCTCCTTAAATAAGAAACCTCATTGAATACTACATGCATCTGCTTGATATCATCATGATAAAAGCATCACATCACTTAGAAATCCCTTTACATGTATACCCTCCCCCTATCTTTTGATTTTCACAAGAAGCATTAGTTTGAACACTTTAACCTAATATTATGAAACTTGTGTCAGTTTCCTCGAGTCATTTCTTACTCATAATTGAAAACAACCATCACTGATATTTAAAATTGATCTTTTTTGGTAAATGGATGATTTGTAGCATTTTTATACACAAAAAGTCATGTCGCCCTACATGTGATTTCTTGTTTTCATGAAAAACTAAGCCTATAATCATATTTAGTGGATATCTTATATATTCTGGTTTCTAGTCTCCTTTTAACTTTGCTAAATTAGTAAGACCTACAAGTGTGACATGTGCGTTTAATTAAAATGAAATTCAAACACACCCAGGTACCTGGGGACGGATGAGAATTCCATGAAAAAGGTTCAAATTTTACATGTTTTTCTACATTTTTGATGCATATATACAATAAAAGGGTAAAAATATGTTGTTTTTTGTTCATTTCAAGAGTAATTATCATAGCAGATGTTATTTCAAGGCCAAATGTACAGTTACATATCCTAAATGTAATGGTAATGGAGTCCACTGGAAAGAGGGGGTGGCTTTTTCAATTCTGTAAATACATCTAAAATACCATTTTTTGATAGGAAGGAGCAAAAACTTGAGTTTTTTGACATATTGTATACTTTGATAACTGCATTTGTCTACATGTAAAGTTCATTTGAAATAAAAATATGCTGTTTTTAAAAAATTGGGTGATATAAGTCAGGTGGATTAATGTTATTTTATAAAATCAGACAGCAAAATGGCTGCAAATTCATAAATTTAATGATTTAATTGATAAAAACTGTTTTAAAGTATTTATTCTTATCTCAGTAATTAACTTAAGCCTATTAATTGTCATCAGGATAGGAAATGCCTACTCTCTAAGCCAATTTACTCTAGTGGTGGTCATTCTACACATTTAAGAGGGAGTTACTGCCCTTGAATATTTTAGCTAACAAATGATGCCATGACATCTATAGCCAAAAAAATCATCCATTTTCACAAAATGTATTACTTATGGTACAAAATCCACTCAAAATTACACTTAAAGGAGAAATATGAAAATACCATGTAGTCTTTAACATACACTCACATTCTCTGAAAAGTCATCTTGTCTTAAAATTACAAAGCTTATGCTATTCTGAAAAAAAGTACACCACATTTTGCTAATTCAACTGAGGTTTAAGAAAAATATGGCCATTTAAGTGAACCCACCATTTCCACTTTCCTCTATTTAACACAGATTCACAGGGCTCTCCATAAAATAAAGCATCTTTACCTATTCTTTTAGAGGTCAACTGTTGTTCAACCTCCTTAAATAAGAAACCTCATTGAATACTACATGCATCTGCTTGATATCATCATGATAAAAGCATCACATCACTTAGAAATCCCTTTACATGTATACCCTCCCCCTATCTTTTGATTTTCACAAGAAGCATTAGTTTGAACACTTTAACCTAATATTATGAAACTTGTGTCAGTTTCCTCGAGTCATTTCTTACTCATAATTGAAAACAACCATCACTGATATTTAAAATTGATCTTTTTTGGTAAATGGATGATTTGTAGCATTTTTATACACAAAAAGTCATGTCGCCCTACATGTGATTTCTTGTTTTCATGAAAAACTAAGCCTATAATCATATTTAGTGGATATCTTATATATTCTGGTTTCTAGTCTCCTTTTAACTTTGCTAAATTAGTAAGACCTACAAGTGTGACATGTGCGTTTAATTAAAATGAAATTCAAACACACCCAGGTACCTGGGGACGGATGAGAATTCCATGAAAAAGGTTCAAATTTTACATGTTTTTCTACATTTTTGATGCATATATACAATAAAAGGGTAAAAATATGTTGTTTTTTGTTCATTTCAAGAGTAATTATCATAGCAGATGTTATTTCAAGGCCAAATGTACAGTTACATATCCTAAATGTAATGGTAATGGAGTCCACTGGAAAGAGGGGGTGGCTTTTTCAATTCTGTAAATACATCTAAAATACCATTTTTTGATAGGAAGGAGCAAAAACTTGAGTTTTTTGACATATTGTATACTTTGATAACTGCATTTGTCTACATGTAAAGTTCATTTGAAATAAAAATATGCTGTTTTTAAAAAATTGGGTGATATAAGTCAGGTGGATTAATGTTATTTTATAAAATCAGACAGCAAAATGGCTGCAAATTCATAAATTTAATGATTTAATTGATAAAAACTGTTTTAAAGTATTTATTCTTATCTCAGTAATTAACTTAAGCCTATTAATTGTCATCAGGATAGGAAATGCCTACTCTCTAAGCCAATTTACTCTAGTGGTGGTCATTCTACACATTTAAGAGGGAGTTACTGCCCTTGAATATTTTAGCTAACAAATGATGCCATGACATCTATAGCCAAAAAAATCATCCATTTTCACAAAATGTATTACTTATGGTACAAAATCCACTCAAAATTACACTTAAAGGAGAAATATGAAAATACCATGTAGTCTTGAAGGTGGCAGGGGACAGTTTTTTTTATCCAATTCATTGTAGCCAAGGGATGCATGTCTTCGGAACTCTGTAACTAGAATTTCCTCAGTTCCCATTCAGCACAAATACCTTTTATTCACTCTTTATAATGCCAATCACCATTTTCTGAAGAAAATTGCTAATCAAAACCTGTAAAATTCTCTACATACTGGTTTTTATGAGATTTTGACCCTTTCATATTTTGCTAATTTTTCATGATTTTTCAGCTTTTTAGACCTCCCCCAGCTAATTCCCTGCAGAGGGTTGACCTTCCGTACCGCGTGCATGCTGCACTATCACATGTCAGAAACTTACCGGTGTATAGTTTACAGTGTCCCATCCACCTACTTTTCGTGTTATTTTACCTCCCGTCTGTAACTTGCAATTTCACTGTGTAAAGTCAGCACAACAGTCAAAGCCGCAGGTTTCGCATTTTACTTCTGATTCCGGTGTACCTAACATAAGGGGCCTACATATTGCATATCAATTTCAACAAGAGACACCCCTCTAACTAATGATAATCATTAAAAATCATTTCATGAATTTTAGCAACACTCATAAGCCTTCAAGTACAGCAACTCCCAATTTTACAAAAATATTGACGGGTACTTTATTCGAAACTGTCCCTTGCTACCTTTAACATACACTCACATTCTCTGAAAAGTCATCTTGTCTTAAAATTACAAAGCTTATGCTATTCTGAAAAAAAGTACACCACATTTTGCTAATTCAACTGAGGTTTAAGAAAAATATGGCCATTTAAGTGAACCCACCATTTCCACTTTCCTCTATTTAACACAGATTCACAGGGCTCTCCATAAAATAAAGCATCTTTACCTATTCTTTTAGAGGTCAACTGTTGTTCAACCTCCTTAAATAAGAAACCTCATTGAATACTACATGCATCTGCTTGATATCATCATGATAAAAGCATCACATCACTTAGAAATCCCTTTACATGTATACCCTCCCCCTATCTTTTGATTTTCACAAGAAGCATTAGTTTGAACACTTTAACCTAATATTATGAAACTTGTGTCAGTTTCCTCGAGTCATTTCTTACTCATAATTGAAAACAACCATCACTGATATTTAAAATTGATCTTTTTTGGTAAATGGATGATTTGTAGCATTTTTATACACAAAAAGTCATGTCGCCCTACATGTGATTTCTTGTTTTCATGAAAAACTAAGCCTATAATCATATTTAGTGGATATCTTATATATTCTGGTTTCTAGTCTCCTTTTAACTTTGCTAAATTAGTAAGACCTACAAGTGTGACATGTGCGTTTAATTAAAATGAAATTCAAACACACCCAGGTACCTGGGGACGGATGAGAATTCCATGAAAAAGGTTCAAATTTTACATGTTTTTCTACATTTTTGATGCATATATACAATAAAAGGGTAAAAATATGTTGTTTTTTGTTCATTTCAAGAGTAATTATCATAGCAGATGTTATTTCAAGGCCAAATGTACAGTTACATATCCTAAATGTAATGGTAATGGAGTCCACTGGAAAGAGGGGGTGGCTTTTTCAATTCTGTAAATACATCTAAAATACCATTTTTTGATAGGAAGGAGCAAAAACTTGAGTTTTTTGACATATTGTATACTTTGATAACTGCATTTGTCTACATGTAAAGTTCATTTGAAATAAAAATATGCTGTTTTTAAAAAATTGGGTGATATAAGTCAGGTGGATTAATGTTATTTTATAAAATCAGACAGCAAAATGGCTGCAAATTCATAAATTTAATGATTTAATTGATAAAAACTGTTTTAAAGTATTTATTCTTATCTCAGTAATTAACTTAAGCCTATTAATTGTCATCAGGATAGGAAATGCCTACTCTCTAAGCCAATTTACTCTAGTGGTGGTCATTCTACACATTTAAGAGGGAGTTACTGCCCTTGAATATTTTAGCTAACAAATGATGCCATGACATCTATAGCCAAAAAAATCATCCATTTTCACAAAATGTATTACTTATGGTACAAAATCCACTCAAAATTACACTTAAAGGAGAAATATGAAAATACCATGTAGTCTTGAAGGTGGCAGGGGACAGTTTTTTTTATCCAATTCATTGTAGCCAAGGGATGCATGTCTTCGGAACTCTGTAACTAGAATTTCCTCAGTTCCCATTCAGCACAAATACCTTTTATTCACTCTTTATAATGCCAATCACCATTTTCTGAAGAAAATTGCTAATCAAAACCTGTAAAATTCTCTACATACTGGTTTTTATGAGATTTTGACCCTTTCATATTTTGCTAATTTTTCATGATTTTTCAGCTTTTTAGACCTCCCCCAGCTAATTCCCTGCAGAGGGTTGACCTTCCGTACCGCGTGCATGCTGCACTATCACATGTCAGAAACTTACCGGTGTATAGTTTACAGTGTCCCATCCACCTACTTTTCGTGTTATTTTACCTCCCGTCTGTAACTTGCAATTTCACTGTGTAAAGTCAGCACAACAGTCAAAGCCGCAGGTTTCGCATTTTACTTCTGATTCCGGTGTACCTAACATAAGGGGCCTACATATTGCATATCAATTTCAACAAGAGACACCCCTCTAACTAATGATAATCATTAAAAATCATTTCATGAATTTTAGCAACACTCATAAGCCTTCAAGTACAGCAACTCCCAATTTTACAAAAATATTGACGGGTACTTTATTCGAAACTGTCCCTTGCTACCTTAGCAACTGGCTCTTTGCATTTCGACCCTGACATAATCATTATGCAGAATACTAGCACGCGTGGGTGATATTACATTTTCGGAATGGCAATATATCTGTTTCCTGTAAAATATAGACCCCTTCACGATAACTGCGGTACTGCTTTTTTGCAGAACAAAAGGACATACTTTGGTAAAATATGACGTAAAGTCAATTGTTTAATTTATGTTTTTTAATTATCTACTTACTAATACTTTGGCAAAATATATCAATTTGCCCTGCAAATGCTGCAAGAGAGCAGTACCACGGTTGTGAAGGGGTCTAGAACTGTTTACGGGAGGGTAATAGATCTATTTCCAGCCTGATTGATCAGTTTTAGGGGCATTGTAATAAAATTATCTCATTTGTTACATAATGAAAAAAATTATTAAATTGTTTTACAAAGCCTCATTTGAGAGTCTAAAATAGAGATTCATTATCTAAATTAACCAATTAAATAATGGATATGAAACCCTGTATCCCTGCGACATCAAACTGTATCCGTACAGGCTGTTACTTTATCAATGGCTTAAATATAAATTGTGAGAATTATAATTATTTAATCAGAAAACAGAGTATTTTGCATTTGATTTTTCTCATTCTGTGTGTATTCCCCCAATATGATTAACCCGGGGTATAGATTTCCCTTAAAAAGTTTAAACTTGCGGTTTGTTCGTCCCTAGAGTGTGAAAATATGGTTAATGAAGAGACATTGTTATTGTTTAAAATCTGTTAAAATCTATATGAAAATGATTAGCTTGTTCCAGCAATAAATTTGCGTAATTACCATCATTTTATCATTGAATTGTAATTCATAACTTGAAACGCTTGATTATTTTTTAATATTACTATTAAGATAAAAAAAAAGATTTTTATGTCTCTTTGCTAACGTTTTTTTTTACTATATCGGGGCAAATACGTTTTGGGGTTATAACGTATTGGGGAAGAAAGAAAAAAATTCGGTAATCACACTAAATTTATTATTCCTACTGTGTAAAAGAATTATCGAGTTGATTTCACATATAAATACCCATTATATTCGAGTAATATGACATTTTTTGTAGAATCTACAGATGATCTTTACTTAAAACATTTTGTTGTCGTTATGATACCGTTTTTTTCATATGTATAATTTAATGGGTCAATTTAGATATGGAATTTCGAATCTAGAATCTGGAACTTCATATTTTAAGTTTCGTATTTTAAAACTCAAGTGAGGCTTGGGCTGTGTATTAATGAGTGTAAATAACATTTATGCATTACGGACTTCATTATTTTATTTGTTGATATACGCTAAATGTATACCTGATATAAATATTGAATCGCTAAGACATGAAACCTGTTTTTCCAAATCTTCAAATTTTTGTAATAGCTTTTTTTTCAACCCTGTTCGTCATTTGTTGTAGTTCGTTTTTAATAAAGTATATTGCTGAATTCAGGGAGTTATGCTGCCTATCATTCAAATCATCAAATAAAACTTGTTCCGTCGTTGATTTCAACACCAAGATCCAAATCAAAAGTTTAAAATGTCTCTCCATCGCTGATAAATTCCTACGTCCGCCCTAATTGAAAGAAAAAATACTATATATAAAACAAATTTATTAAATTATTAAAAGTAAGATTTGGTAAACAACAAAATGGCAACTGGATCTTTTGTTTAATTAACGTAAGGTAACAGCGTTCTACAATATTGCAAATAGTTTATTAACAAATTGAATAAATAAACACTATTCTTGACAAGATAGGACAAACTTTGTTGAAGTAATGTAAATAGATAAGACTATTGATTAAGTTGAACTGTGAAAACAACAATACAAGCTTAACGTTAACTGTTATAAAATATACTTTTTAATTTGCGGAACTTTACTTATGTACTAAGTGAAAGTCATGGAGGGTTTAACATTAGGAAAGAGCGATTGAAAACAAATTTGCCGAAAAATTTCAGACGTTATTGTACCGCAGACAGAGGAATCAGGATCGAGAGCACGGTGATTTTCCTCAAACATTTTAGCGACAAACGTTGATTTGTTGACAAAACCAAACAGAAGAGAAGCACGATGAACTTAAGGTGATTTGCTGAATGTACTGTATATGAAACGGTGGTTTCACATCGATTTTAATAGAGATTAGAAAGAAAAAACACATGTACTTAGTGTTTTTGCTACTTTTCAACGTGACCTATTGCAATTGTAGGATTTTCAAACACAGTTTTTCAAATTGTGGTTATTAACCGTTCATAAAATCCTGAAATTTAAATAGGCATATTAAAAAGCAAAAAAGTTATACTTTTTCGCAATTTTCCAAATTGTACCATGATATGTACATGTATTTCCGGTTATTCAATTTTGTATCACAGGTATACAATACCGGTATATTTCCCTAGATGTAGAGATCTAGGGAATTAAATACTGATAAAACGGTTATTTATTTAAAGACTATATATATATATATATATATATATATATATATATATATATATATATATATATATATATATATATATATATATAAACACAATAAAATCCACAGTGGTCGGCGAGTTATAGATAAAAATTAAATAAGAAAACACGAAAAACGTTCAATATAGCTTAAGGTAATGGTCCATACCCCACTATATTATTAAAATGCGTACAGAATTTTTTCATATTTTTCAAACGTGTATCTGAGGATATGTTCTTATCAAATTTTACCCTGTTTGCTGGTTCATCGGTATTATAAAAGCTAGGACCGTTGCTAAAAATAGAACCGATTGCGGAAAATGGCGCTTTTCTCATTCATAAGAAATATAAGCCTAAGCCTGTATTTTGATTTCACAAAATCATTTTTTGACTTATATCCTATGTAAAATAAAGGAATTATTATTTCAAAACAAAATTTTTGATGTTACACTTGCTTGTTTATCAAAAAATAGATAAATCTGCATACAAATTAGATAATATGAATAAATTGTCAAAGAAAATTTAAGCTCTTATAATTTTATTTACGTACAGAATTCTCTAAAATTTTGATATTATTTACACATTAACGCCCTTAATCAATTGGAAATAAAATTACCCAAGGGATCGGCCTTTTCAGGATCACAATGGGCGTATTTTGGGTAAAAATCATTAAAATATATATTTTGAAAAAAGATCCGTAAAGATAAAACTGTGCATAGGTTTATTATTTCATAACTCTAAAAAATATGTTTTGATTATTGTTAAATAGAAAAGATGATTTAAACAAACTGTTGATTAATCTGTATTTATTTAAATCGCAAAAGATGGTTTCTTTGGATATCGGTAAGTATTATGGATCGAGATCGGTATTTAGAAATTGCAGTCACATGCGTGGATAATGCTAACTACCTGATATATGCCTTCAAGACAAAACCTCTATTCAAACCTTTTTTTACTGGTTTTAAAGACTGTTCTTATAATGAAATAACTTCTCTTCAGCGCATGATTTTAATTCTAAACCAATTTTTTCTGTGGAAAATAAATCTATGCTCGTTGCTAAGCGAATAGGATAAAAATGATATAGGTCAAATTATTTCCCCTTGTGTTTTTATCTCCCTTAAATGCACTGGGATATAGATCTCGGTCAGGATTTCATTTTGGATGAATGTTCAAAGAATTGGATTAAACTCAACCTTATAATGGATTGATGTTTATGCAGGACAAAAGTAAGCGGTCTAACGTTATATTTTTAAAACGAGTACGCAATTCGGACACAACCCAGTCATTTTATTTCGCTGATTAATACCCCGGTAGGCCTAATTAATTGCAGTTGTCAGTATTTTTGATACATTTGTTTTAAATCAATTTCTATGTCAGCTTGAATTCTTTGTTTTGAAATACACCTTTTAACGTTAGGTCTCAATTAGATCGGGCACGGATAAGACGTAATAACGCGTGAATTACGTCAGACGTTGTTTTGTGACGTATGGATAATTACCTTAAGCGCTTTCATTTTGAAAGCGCTTAAGCTATATTGAACGTTTTTCGTGTTTTCTTATTTAATTTTTATCTATCTATCTATCTATCTATCTATCTATCTATCTATCTATCTATCTATCTATCTATCTATCTATCTATCTATCTATCTATCTATCTATCTATCTATCTATCTATCTATCTATCTATCTATCTATCTATCTATCTATCTATCTATCTATCTATCTATCTATCTATCTATCTATCTATCTATCTATCTATCTATCTATCTATCTATCTATCTATCTATCTATCTATCTATCTATCTATCTATCTATCTATCTATCTATCTATCTATCTATCTATCTATCTATCTATCTATCTATCTATCTATCTATCTATCTATCTATCTATCTATCTATCTATCTATCTATCTATCTATCTATCTATCTATCTATCTATCTATCTATCTATCTATCTATCTATCTATCTATCTATCTATCTATCTATCTATCTATCTATCTATCTATCTATCTATCTATCTATCTATCTATACTACATGTAATTTGAATAATAGGGACTCATTCTTTGAATATAATACGGTTGTCACTACGATGTGGCGTGATAAAATCTACCATAAGGCCCTTTGAGATTTATTGAATTTTGTAAGCCCCTGACATCATAATCACATTATTATACTTAAATAACGATTCCTTATTACTTTATTAAATAGTGTATCATTTTCTCTTCAGCATCCTAAATTTAAACAAAGACATAGCATTAGCCTTCCTTTCATAAATTGAAAATTTAATCTCACTCATAACTTGAAATTGTGGCTGGTGGGAAGAAATCCCTTAAGTCTTAAGCCCCTTTTACAATTGGCGCACGAGGACTTTACAACAATTTGCGATCGGATATGTTTAGCTTTAGCATATGTTGCACGAGCCCTCGCTTACGTTGCATGAGCTCTCGCATTCACTGCATACATTTTACTGGTCGCACCAAGTTTCCTCAAAATAGTGGACATGCACACTATTCAGACGCGACCGAACGCGGTCCAAATTATCGCAGTGCAGCGCAGAAACAGTTTTGTGTACTCGCAATAGTGATGCACGATCTAAAAATATCGTAATATAAATCGCTGCTGTTTATGCGTGTGTTTTGCGACCACGAGACCGTTGCTCAACATGTCTCACATAATCTTGCAACGTTTTGCGGTCATTGCACGATTTATAAGTTTCAGTTTGTCATGCTTTGCCACTTGTATGTATACACTGTATAAGCATATTCGTTTCAGACCTTAAATGACAATGGATGCTGCTGCACCAATACCTCCTCGCCGTTTGCTTCATGTAGGTTTGCTGAATATCCGAGCACAACTCCAAGAACTCCAGCAAAGACATATGGGCGTGCTGGCGTTTCTTATTCGTAGTCTACAAAGATATGTAAGACAAAGAAGTCGTTGGTGGGTCAATCCATGGATTGAGAGGCGCATGTTATTTGGATAATATCACACATTGATGACGGAGATAGAGAGAGAAGCCAGGGGAACTTTGAGAACTACATGAGAATGCCACCAGTCATGTTCTACGAGATACTGCAGCGTATTACTCCAAGAATCCAGAAAAGTGAACGTTACAGCCGGCGTATAGAGCCTGGAAAGCTGGCTATCATCCTCAGGTATATAGTCACAGGGAATAGATACAAGAGCTTCCAGCATTCCTTCCGTGTTGCCCACAATACCATAGCATTGTTCAACCCAGAAGTATGCCAGGCTATTATCGAACGAAGAATTTGCCTTTCCAACTAACACAGAAGAGTGGGAAGAAGTAGCACAGGAGTTTGGCGAAAGATGGACCGAAAGACACCTGCGACGGAAAGAATGTTGCAATAAAAACCCAAGTCGGTCTGGTACCCTTTATTACAACTACAAGGGGTTCTTCAGCATCACCCTTTGTCCTTGGTCGACGCCAATTACAAGTTTCTTTGGGCCGACGTTGGTACTCAAGGCTCCTCATCAGACGCCCAGATTTTCAATGGCCCACTGAGAAATGGACTGGAAAATGACACTCTTTGCCTTCCAGACCCAGAGTCCTACCCCGTACTTCTTGATAGGAGACGATGCATTCCTTTTCAGTTCTTGGATGATGAAGCCCTACTTAAACCGCAGCATGACCAACAAGGAAAGGAAAGGATCTTCAACTATCGTCTGTCCATGGCTCGTTGTGTGGTAGAGAACACCTTCGGCATTCTTGCACACCGCTGGAGATGCATGTTGGGAACGATGCAGCAGGATCCAGACCAAGTCAAGCTCATCGTCATGGCAGCGACATGCTTGCATAACCTGATGAGACTTCGCTATCCCGGCTTGAAGAACAACGACCTGGATCAGAAAGATGAAGGTGGCAACTACATCCCCGGGGCATGGAGAAACGACCGAGCTTTGCAAGTTGTGGGAGCAGTTGGCAGAGGCAACTTGCAAAATCGGGAGGGCAAGAAAGTCCGAACCTACCTGAAACATTACTATAACAGCGAGGCAGCAACATATGATAATACTCTGTGATATTGATAATGTATATATGTCGATTTCTTCATATAAGGATGTAAATTGTACAGCAATTAAATAAACTTTTTATTAGCTCACCTGAGCTGAAAGCTCAAGTGAGCTATTCTGATCACATTTTGTCCGTCGTCCGTCTGTCCGTCCGTCCGTCTGTCCGTCTGTAAACTTTTTACATTTTGAACTTCTTCTCTAAAACCGCTTATCCAATTTCAACCAAATTTGGCACAAAGCATCTTTATGGGAGGGCAAATATAAATTGCAGAAATAAAAGTCCGATCTGTTTTCAAAGCGGAGAAAACCTTGAAATTGTAGAAAAAGGGGGGTGTATTTTTGAAAATCTTTTCAAGAACTACCGAGGAAAATTCAACGTAGTCTAGCATATATTATCCTTATGGGAAGGAAAATATAAATTGCAAAAATTAAGGGGTAATTCTGTTTCAAATCTGACTTATTACGAAAATAATAATAAAGGAAAGGTGTGTTTCAATCAGTTTAATAGCTTCGGGCATCCGGTAAAATGGGTAGGCAAGACTTGGCCAGGGCAAAACAAAAGATCGACAGTTATTAATCTGCCAATCTCATTAAAATTTCAGGATATTTGATGGACTAGTATATTTGTATTCGCTGTGAATATTGCTGCAAAATAATGCGTATTTGGAATTGACGATTGCCGATCTGCCCCGGCTTTTATTTTGCCACGGCCCGGGTTTGCATACCCATTTTACCTAGACTCGTATTCCATACTTCTAAAACGAGGTTCTTTGTTTAAAGCAGCCATGACATTATACGAAAAAGGGTCGATCTGACTATGATGAATTTGCTTGTTGTGCAACAGTTCGCGTATGAAGGGAAATTTTGAAACATGCAAAATATATTGGTGCCGATTTTGTGAAGTAAATTGAGGCTAAATATTTCAATGCGTTGACAGTTTACACATATGACGTTGGTGTTCGCTTGTTCTGATTTTCGTTTCGTTTTCATTATTTATGCTTTGTAACCTGGAAACTATCGTCTGTATTTCGTGATTTTTACGTATTAAATCAAACAGAGACTTCGGTAAATCAAACAGTTAACTGTTTACCTGCGCAAATTAAGCAAAATCTGATGTAGGGGTAAATGCCTACTGAAATACAATTCATTCTATCGGTAATTCGGCATTATCTTTTGCGTAATGATAGATTAATGCAATAGGTTTTGTTGAGATGCTCGGCATTTTCTCGAGTTTATTCAGTTTAAATAGAGTTTGATATCGCTGACGGAAATATGTAGGTATATACATGTATATATATGATTCATTTCGAAAAAATAAATTGCGTTCTTTATTTGTTATACATGTAGTGCATGTTTCTTGTGTTTAATTGTTTACAATTTCTATTTACTAACCATATTTAAGTGTTCAGCTTCGAATTATAAGCAAGATAAAGAGATTTGCTCACAATTCTATGTTTGTACACAGATCTTAAAAACTAAAGATTAAAAAAGTAAAAAAATTGTCAATATTTATTAAGAACATTTTCAAAGTCTGTTCTTCCAGAAACCAACTTTAACAACTTATTGTATTGTAAACTTAACCTTTTTAGCTCACCTGAGGGTGGGGCCACAAAGGGGGGTCGAAGTTTAACAAATGAATATAAAGAGTAAATCTTTAAAAATCTTCTTCTCAGAAACTAATCAGCCAGGAAAGCTAAAACGTGTGTGAAAGCATCATCAGGTAATGTAGATTCAAATTTGTGAAAATCATGACCCCCGGGGGCAGGGTAGGGTCACAATGGGGGGTCGTAGTTTAACATATGAATATTTAAAGTAAATCTTTAAAAATCTTCTTCTCAGAAACTAATCGGCCAGGAAAGCTGACACTTGTGTGGATGCATCCTCAGGTAGTGTAAACTCAAAGTTGTGAAAATCATGACCCCCGGGGGTAGGGTTGGGCCACAATGGGGGGTCGAAGTTTAACGAAGGAATATAGAGTAAATCTTTAAAAATCTTCTTCTCATAAACTAATTAGCCGGCAAAGCTGAAACTTGAGTGGAAGCATCCTCAGGTAGTGTAGATTCAAAGGTGTTTTAAAGTCGTGAAAATAATAACCCCTGGGGGTAGGGCGGGGCCACAATGGGGGGGTCGAAGTTTAACATATGATTATATAGAGTAAATCTTAAAAAATCTTCTTCTCAAAAACTAATCAGCCAGGAAAGCTGAAACTTGTGTGGAAGCATCCTCAGGTAGTGTAGATTCAAATTTGTGAAAATCATAACCCTGGGGGTAAGTTTGGGCCACAATGGGAGGTCGATGTTTTACATAGGAATAAACAGAGTAACTCTTTAAAAATCTTCTTCTCAGAAACTAATCAGTCAGGAAAGCTGAAACTTGTGTAAAAGTATCCTCAGGTAGTGTAGATTCCAAGTTGTGAAAATCATGATCCACAGGGGTAGGGTGGGGCCACAATGGGGGGTCAAAGCTTAACAAAAGAATATATAGGGTAAATCTTTAAAAATCTTCTCAGAAACCAATCAGCCAGATGATTCTTTATAATTGTTAAGACTTTGGCCCCAGGACAAATCTTTGGCCTCACGAGAAGGTTCAGAGGTTGATGTACGTTTATATCCCATATATAAACTATTGTTAAGGATCTTTTTGAGAACTGCAATACTCAACATATGATATGACTATAAAATCATCCTGTTAGAAAAGGGACTAATGATTATAAACATAAGAATATCCAGGGGAAAATGGATTTTATTTATACAGGATCTACATGTATTATTGTACATTGTCCAGATAGTTTGTATTATGACTCCATTAAGCTGATTTTATCATACCTATTGTTCCTCAGGTGAGCGATGTGGCCCATGGGCCTCTTGTTTACTAAACAATACGCTATGATTATCATTTATAACTCGTTTCTTTTTACAGTACACTTTATTAAACTTTAATAAAACTTTACTTGCATGTCCCTTATGAAAAATTACTTATTAACTTCGCATGTATTTAAAAACATGACATGTAAACTTTAATTTTTGTACTAGTTACATTATCTTTTTGAAAGGTTAACAATGTTTTTCATTATTGTTACATTTATATACAAATTTGAAATATTCCTTAGCTGCTGGGACTTCCCCCACCACTTATTCAGCGCACGGGCGGCGGCGGCGGCCAAAACGTCTGAAAATGGGACTGCTGCTGGCTGGTGGAAACTCCTGTTGGTGTCTGGGGATCATGCTTGCGACTTGTCCCGGGCCAGCTGACGGGATAAATCTGGAGGTTCATATGGGGCTGAGGTTGCATCTGTATGAGCTCCTGTGGCCATTTGGTGGGCACTGACGCTGGCCCGCCTGGAACCATCTGTGGGGTCGTGGGTCTTAGGTAGAAACTTTTCAGGGGCTGCGATTCAAATGCTGCTGCTGATCACTCTCTCCCCTGTCTTGGTACTTGTTGACAAAGGCGAACGCCTCCGTCGTGAGATCCTGCCAGAGGTGTCGAGTGAGGGGTTGGAGAGCTTGCAACATCAAGTCCATCTAGGCCTGCCGTGGCTCATTGCTGCGTCCACCTTTGCCGTCAGGTCGACCGTCTCCCTGTCATTCTTCTCCAGCAGGTCGATTAAGGCTGTATCCAAGTCCTTATTCTTCCTCTGCTTCTTCCTGGTGGGTTCCTGTATCTGAGGCAGGTTCATTATCCTCATCTTCTTCATCAACCGGAATTTGTCCGAGCGTGAACCCCTGTGGCCGGTGCACGATATGTCTTCTCAGGAAGACTAAGTTGTTTTCCACCCACATTTTCCTGGCTGTAAGGTTATATCTTTTCTGGCCACTCTTTTTTTGGACCTTGCCCAGGATGGTTCGCTGTGATCTGTACCAGAGCCGGATATCTGCCGCTGAAATGAAACAAATGTCATAATAAGTTTATATTAAGAAATCAAGATATTGATCGATCAATCAATCAATCAGATGAACACATGAATTTAAAGCGACGGTTTTGAGATCGCTAGAATTGACTATCACACTCACAATTTATTATGTATTGGTTGTTATAGATATCTTTCTTAGAATAATAAAATCGTTAAAACTACTTCTCCCTTAAAAAATATGACCATTTTATGGGTAGGAATCGGTAAAATTGACTCTTGATAAAAATTCCACTCATATGGTATATCAAAATAATACAATTAAAAATTTTATTAATTAATTTTGATTAACTCACCAGCCAAGCTCATGGTTCCTGCCTTTTCCTAAAGCAGGCGATCCTTCTTCTTGAATTTTTCAAAGTCACTCCGACTTTTATCATAAAAGCAGGGGTATTCTTGAGAAAACTCTGCAAGCTCTTGCTCCTGTCCTGGAGTCAGTTCAATGGATTTTTGTTTGGTGGAATCCTCCTTCTCACTGGACCCGTCGGGCTCATAAGGCTCAGCAGGCTGGTCTGGCGTCCCTCGTCTCCCTCGTTGGCCGGCTTCGGCGGATCATCAACAGGGCTCGGCTGCTGCGGCAGATCTTGGGCATTCTCCTTGGCCTTCTTTCGCTACCTTGCCTTTAGCCCTTGTTTTTGTTTTTTCTTCGGCGGCATCTTCCCTCGCATGTAATATATATATATATATATACACACACACATACACACACACACCCACACCCACACACCCACACCCACACCCACACACACACGCACGCACGCACGCGGACTTCAGATATCCAGACTCCTCTGACTCGCCGAATTGCATTAGCGCACGTTCAATATATCGATCACTTCGTCTCTAGTGCGATCCTATGACATTTTTTTACAACACTCGCATATAGATGCAAAACTAAATGCTTTTGCATCGCTAAACGCTTGCCTAGATCGTGCGAATTTTGCACGAATATCCTTTTCATATGCGATTTTTTCGGCAATAGTTTACGATTCATATCTAATATTTTCGGTCCCACGAATATTTAGTCGCTTCTACTCGTGCGCCAATTGTGGAAGGAGCTTTAGTCACGACTGGTTGTACGTGCTTTTATGGGTGGTCCCCGGGCGGATTTTAATGAAAATACAAATTTGGAAGGACGTACGCACGCACGTTGGCTGCTGGGCATGGACAACAATCATCACAGGGTTCCTTGCGAGATCTGAAAACGTACGCTACTCTAGCGCTTTATTCAAGGAACCCGTAAGATGACCGTACGATTTGACTTGCATGAATGACGTAAGATCTCACTTTCCGCTGCGTTACACGTACGTTTACTGCACGTCGCTTGTGCTCACCATGAACATATAAATTGAATGCACAGTAAACGTACGTCACACTTACGTCATGCGTACACTTATTGCTCGTGGTGCGTGTAAATTTAATCGTACATAAACAGATAGACAAAATCGCCAATATTACCATTCATCTAAATCAAACAAAGATTTGAGTATTAACACCCGTCAAAAAAATAGCAATATAAAACAAACAAATTAGTTATTTTTGACTAAAAATTGGAAGGCAAATAAAAAATAGGACAAGAAAGAACTATATATAGGCCTAGAAGTATATTGTAGAGAAAAAGCATAATATTTCCTATTCACTGCGATCTGCAAGCGTGTTATGGTAGAATAATATACATTTTCGGAGAAAGGAAGAGAAAATGATATTTATTGTCGTTCACAAAGCAAACGGACGTCTGGTGCAAACCAATTTTAAGAGGAAGAACGATTTCTACGGGCATCGTACGTTGCAAGTCGCAATCTGTCTTTAAACAAAATTGTATGTGACACCTACGACTGGCACGTCAAACGTTCGTTTGTCTTACGTTGCATTCTCAATCACTTTAATACGATTTTTATACCACGATCAGCCACGACTGGCAAAAACTGTAGCACACGCACGATCACCAAACACGTACGGCCAGTTGTGACTGGGGCTTTACCTAAGTAAGCTTTGTTAATTTTAAAATTTGAATTTAGGGTGGGGGGACCTTGACTATTAACTTTTAAAAGGTGAATAATGATTGGTTCTGCCGATGTAAATGAATAAAAACAGTAAATGATAATACACGTAATAATAAATAAATAAATACAAGAAGATCTTCTCTTTTCGAAGGTCTGTAAAAACCAATGATTTGGCAGCCTTGTCTTTCGTGTGTTGTATCAATACATGATTTTTTCAAAGTAATACAAGTAAAACTCTAGCTACATTACGTACAAATTACATAATATCGAGGTTATGTACAATTTTTAGTTTAAAAAATCTCCTTATTTATTTCATGAGTCTTTAACCTTTTCGGTTTTAAAAATTAGGACTACATAAAATTTAAATAACCTTTTATGAACGTTTTTTATCTTGTGTTACGTATCTCGATTTTATGTCTTGATCTTTTTTCACACACGTTTCAAAAGTCGTGAGGACAACATAAAGTGGCATTACCCTTTACGTACGAAGGTTTTGCTAAACACGTGAAAAGTGTAGGCCTTCGTTAAGTTACGCACAAGTTGTAGTTATGAGAACTTCTTATCTTGATTGCAAGAATTTTGAGACTTTTCATACACCACTTTTAAAAGTCGGAAGGACTACATGAAATATCATTACCTTTTAAATACGGAGTGTTTTCCTGTCCTACGTGTCCTGTCTGCTCTAAAAGTAGCTAAGAAAATGTTTTCCAAAACACAAAAAAGCACAAAAACTACCAAGGGTCTCCTTATGGTGTTTTAAAAGAATTGAGAATGATAATAGCCTATGTCTCTGCGAAAGCGTATGTCAATAGTAAAAATAAAAATATTAGTTTCCGTAATTCATTATGATATTGGGTAAAGGGTCATCATGATATACGGCAAACACATTTTAACTGTTGTTCTTGCAGTTGGTATAAGGAAATTCTTCCTCTAAATATATAGAACTTACAACTGTTAGCAGCTACAAAATGACTCATTTTAATTACACACCAGATACTAGACACAGTATTATATCTTCCTGTTCCAAAAGAAATTTAATACCTCAGCCATTTGTCAAAAAACCTTCTTTTTCCCGGAGAGAGCAAACTTACAACATTTACTTTAGCGAAATATTAAAAAAAATGTTCTAAAAAACGAGTACTATAATTATACATGTTACTGTGCTTATATTTCTACATCTTCTCTAATGCACATTACAATTTTTCACATCCTACTTAAGATGCATGTATTGCCATTCCTTCGTTTATGCCCCTTGTCATATATAAAGAGTAATCTATAAGTATATTTTATCACTCAATAATAGTAGAGTCCGGACGTAAATAATCCAGACATTACATTTTGTACAAAATGTGTGGAGTATGACAATTCCTGATTAACAAGACTTGAGTGTACTTAAATATTAATGATACTTTAATATTCACTGAATTAGCATAAAACCTAACCGTTATACAAGAAATCTTACATGTATGCTCATCAAAAAATATATAATTACAGTATTCTGAACACCGATCATGCTTTATTAAGCCCTAACTCACTGGAAAACCCAAAATGAAACACGGTCTAACATTTGGTAGTTATCTTACGGATAGACGTATGGCAAATACACGAAGGCTGCTCGATAGTTATGTTAGGTGTATTGTTGGAAAGCGCAATAACGCTTCGCAAGTTTTCTTAGGTGATAATACTCTTAAGGTATACGTTTACTCAGAATGAAAAAAAAATCCACAGATGATAAGGAAAAGCCATCAATTGTGTGTTAAAGACCTATCATGGTAGTAATATTTTTTACTTTCAAAAAGGTAGGTCAATGACTTACTTTTTGAGATAATGGTCATGGAATATTTTTTGAAATATTAAGAAAAGTCCCTAAAAATTTACACTATGATTGAAATTTTCTTAATTTTAAAAATAATACAAATTGTTTAACTCTTTTAAAAATTAAATACAGTGTATGAATGGTAACACTAAAAAGACACAAAGCAATAAGTTTTCATTCACAATTTTTATGAATATTCTAGTCCGAATTTCCTCTATCAGTTTTCAAATCCCTACCCTTTTTTAAATACAATTTTACAAAAAACTAAATGATGATAATACTAAAACATTAATAGCATTAAACTAGGTATATTGACCTTACTCTTCACACATAAAAGTCATATGAGGTCAATGATCAAAATTTTGAGATATGGTGTCTTTTATCGTTTTTAAGCATTTTCAATATTGTTGTAGTGTGTGCCATTCGAATATCTAAACGAAAAAGTGAGATCAAACCAACAGAAAATATGCAAAATTCTGTTGACTAACAAATGAAATCTTAACTTTGAATTTTACAGTACAAACAAAAATATTTCAGTGTAAAAAATCTGAAAGTTTTAGTCCGGATTTCCTCTGTTTTGCTAAAAGTCCAACTTTGCTTGAGCCTAATTCCATAATATAGTAAACATATCGAATGGTTTGTCAATAATAATTCATTTCATAAATACTTTTAGTGTTTAGAACAAATTTTAATCATGACAATGAACTTTAAAACAATCCGAATTTGAGAACTCAAACCCTGAGTAAACAACGTCTTTAATTAGCTTTATCAAAACCTTTCAAACGGTATTAAAGCATAGGACTTCAGGAACTTATAGGCATTTCAATATAACCGGTCGTTGACTAATTTTGTAAAAATTGTTATGAACAGGGTTGAAAATATTGAAGAAGTTAAACATATATAAAAGTTCGCATGCAACTCGGTATTAGGTAATGCATAGTTTTACTATATTGGACCCGTTTATGTTTTATGTCTGCTAAGGTATCTTATGAGATAGTTCGAAGATGGAGAAGGAAATTTCTGACTGTCATAGAGTCCGTCAAAGATGTAGAAAAATCTGGGCAAAGTGTGACTATAGCAGTCAAGGCAAATGTTTCAAAATTCAATGTAATGATTGAAACCGATGGCAGATACACGATTCGTGATATTGGCAAAGCTGTTGGCATATCGCTATCGCAGTGCATTTCTGTTTGGAGCGTATTTTGAAAATACGAAAAATTTCTGCCAAATAGGTACCGCAAATATTGACAGATGAGCAAAAACAGGTATTGTTCTAATCTCTTGGCAATTGCTAAATTTAAAATGTTTCCCAAATTTAAGTAAAGACAATTTGCAAATATTGTTACTGGTGACAAAACATGGGTTCCCTATTTCGAACTAGGAAGAACATTTGGAAACAAAATATGGCTGACTAAACACAGACAGTAGTGTAGACAGTAGTAGTACAGACAGTAGTGTCCAAAAGAACGATAAACATAAAGAGGGTTCTTTATTGCATATTCTTCTCCTGTGATTGTATAGCCGTACAAATTCATAAACGACGCCCCGTGTCAAGATTTAGGCGTGGTCGTTTACATCATGATAATGCTCCTTCATATATATCTGAGCTTGTGAAGCAATTATGTGTCATGTTGAAAATTTTGAATTTACCGGGTAGCAGTAAATACAAAATTTACAACATGACAACTAGTTGTTCGTGCTTGTAACGGGATGAGCGGAGGCTACTCCAAACAACAACAAGACATCTTAAATTTAACAAAATTTAATAACTTCTCAACTTTTAACAAAACAATCTGCCTAACGTAATGTACTCACCAAGGGAAAAGGAAACAACGACCTACACTTGCTCTTACATGTACTACAAAAGAGATCAAAAAATGAAAAATAAAATAAACCTTGGCAACTGTTCACTTATAAAGATATCTTGTAGTATCTGGAGGAGTCAACTCATCCCACCGCTGCCACCAATTGTAACGGGATGAGCGGAGGCTACTCCAAACAACAACAAGACATCTTAAATTTAACAAAATTTAATAACAAAAAAAAAAATAAGAGAAAGAAAGAAAAGATAGAAATATAAACACTAAACCACACACACACTTACACAACTTTCACTCAACAAGAGAAAATATGATGTTTATACAAATGACCAAAAATAAATTAGAAGAGTGTCCGAATCTCCGGGGCTGTAGTCCTGGACCAACTACGGACAACCACAACTAGAGTAGTTTCGTCACCACAATCATCATCATCACCATCGCCATCATAATCAACGACACTATCGTCAACACCATCGCCTACAACACCATAATCATAAAAGACATCATCGTCATCACCATAATCATCTACTTCATCATCATCACCGACGTCACCATGAACGACATCATCTACATCATCATCATCGACATGACCATCATCATCGTCGTCGTCATCATCACCATAACATCATCGTCGTCATCAACATGAACATCGCATCGTCATCGACTTCACCATGAACGACATCATCTACACCATCATCATCGACATGACCATCATCATCATCGTAGTCATCGACATCATCATAACATCATCATCTTCTCAACATCAACAATATGACACTACAATAAGTGTACAAGTGACACCATAACACCATAATAAAAACAATATTGTATAATACATCATATAAGTATCTCACTGATAGTATCAAACTATGATAATGTATAAATAGTATTATATTAAAGGCAACATCTCAAAATATTGTAAGTATATGGTAACTAAGTTATTTGTTTACAGTAAACAATATGGCGTCTGAGACTTCCGGTGACGCACTTCCGCCCAAGTAGTTAAGTGGAAAAAGTGACAATAAATTGTAAAATAAAATAACGCATAGAAAATAGCCCTTTAAATCACCGTTTCTTTATACAGCAATAGCAAAAACTGTACTATAGAAAAAGACGAATTCCATTTAAACACTCTCGCTAAAGTCACACATGAGTGAACACACAGGTAACTCTACAGTGAACAATGGTCAAGGTGACTTTATAGGACGACTGCGTAATACTAATAAAAAGGCAAAACTTTACAAATAAACTACACCAAACTAAATAAATACTTACCACGGTCAGCTATCCGTGTCCGCGTCAAATGCTGAACTTGTGAAACTAAAACATGCCACACAGGCTTCTACCACGATACCCCCTTCTAACACTAAGCACGTCTTAATCGCTGGACAGCTCGGCCGGGTATAACTTAGCGCCTATTGTTAGGGTCGGCCAAGCACGTTGCAAAGAATTATGGGAAAAATAAAATCGGGTGTGTTCGATATGAACAGTGATTGTCACAGTGCTATGTTTTTATTCAAATTACATGTAGTCTAATACACCGGTAAATTTTTTTGTATGCTAATTTTCCTATCTGCTAGATTTGGGATTTAGGAAGACATGTAACGGCGACCAGAAAAAAAACTTTTTGCGTTTTGGAATGTGACAAAATGGAATTGGGCTAGATCTGGAAGAGTATGCTGAGTGTGGCAAGACGGTAACCTTCTCCGACTTTCTTCCATATGTCATGTTGTAAATTTTGAATTTACCGGGTGGCAGTAAATACGAAATTTACAACATGACAACTAGTTGAATTTTTTTGGTATCACTGCCATTCATAAAATGTATTTCATTTTAAAAGAATTTAACTAAATGCAATATTTTCACAATTAAGAAAATCTTAATCATACTATCACCGTGTATTTGGGGGTCTGGTGATAACTAATGATATACAACCTGAAACACAGGACAGGGGACTATGTAAAATTAAGATGTTGATGTCATTGGCAAAAGTGTTTCAAATATAATCATAAGAAAAAATATAAAAACAATGGTACACTTCAAAATAAAAATGAAAGTGCATAATGATGCCATAGATTCATGTTCATGAGTTTATTAAACATAACTATATCAACACACAATTCATTACACAGATACAATAACATGTCTACTATATATCTTTTTTATAAAAATAAATGATCACATTCAAAGTGTCTAATTACATTCTAATGGGGAAAATTAGCTAACAATATATTTGCTTTCTAGAGAGGGGCTTGAAAGAAACACACCAAAAATAGAAAATTCATTATTATGTGACTGTTTACAACTTTTAATGACTGTGACTTCCGGTTTCACACAAAAAGGGGGAGGGTTAATTTACAGAGAGCAGCAATACAAAACCCTAGCTTCCGGTTTTATCCAAAAAGGGGAGCTAACAAAGATGACAAACATTATTGTAGAACCTAATCTCCTATATACAAACACCGACTATGGTTAAGCTAAACACACCTACATTTTAACTCGTATTATCTCATCATTGAGCATGAGTGCACAAGTACTAAATTATACCTTGACTTACAATCAACATCAAACAAGTAAAGCATGATCAGATGTTCAGTATCACAGAACAAGTTTGCTTACAATGATACTTTCTGCATATTTCTTTTTGTAACGAATCGATAAGGAAAACGGCAAGATGGACTGCGCGTTTAAACGAAGTGTAGTGTTTACATAGCTTAATGTAAAACCTGTATATGGCAGATTTACAATATCCGAAAAGTGCTTAAAATTAAAAATCAGTTTTTAATCAAAAATATGTACAGTAAGCAAATAGAAAAATGTTGATACTTAATTCTTACACATTACCTAAGTTAGATAAACATTACTGGTAATTTAAAATAATTTAGCTAAATGCAATACTCTCATGACACAATTTGATGATATGAAATCATTACTCAAGTTCAGTAGCATAACCAGTTTTCTATAAATGTAACAAAAATTAAATAGAAAGTACAAATTAAATCTACATACCTGAAATACAGGACAGGAGACAATGTAAAATTAAGAAGTTTATTGGTTGATGTGGTTGGACAAAAACCCTATAGCGTCCCCTGTCCAGGTGTTTGGTTATTCTTGCCATTACCTGTTCCAAAAAGCTGTGAGAGAAAATTAAATCATTCTCGTCATCAAATAAATGGATCGACACGAGGGCTTTGCATTACAATGACTATTACGTAATTAAGAAATCAGGATTCCTTCGACACATAAATCTAACTAACTTAGTTTTGATTACTTAGAATGGCACTAAATGTTTTTACGCCATATTTTCAAAAATACTGACAAATGGCCTAAGGCTTTTTTTCTTTTATCAATATTATTAAAAATATAAAACATGTTTTTGAAATGAGCAAAAATAGAAAAAATATATTTGAGGGTCAAAATGACACTATGATGTAACTGTAAAATTTTTAAAAAATTTCTTACATTTTCATAAAATTTTCAATGACCACTAATTCAAAAGCTAGGTCATTGATCTTCAAATCTAATTTAAAGAAAAAAAGAAAAAGAAAACGCCTAGAACAATTTTTGTAATTTTAGTGAAAATCTAACATTTTAAGCCCTCTTCCCAAAAATTGACTTAAGTATCTTGTTAATGAATTAAAAAAAATATTCTGAAAAATAGCATCAAAATTTTCAAAACTTTTGTTTTTAAGGATGACGTTTACTCAGAATGAAAAAAAATTCCACTGATGATAATGAAAAACCAACTAATGTGTGCTATAGACCTTTTATTGTAGTGTTATTTTTCATTTTCAAAAAAGTAGGTCAATGACCTACTTTTTGAGTTAATGGCCATTGTATATTTTTGGAAAATTAAAGGAAAATCACTTAAAATTTTACACTATGATTGAGATTTTCTTAATTGTGAAAATAATACAAATTGCTCAACACTTTTGAAAATGAAATACAATTTTTGAATGGCAGTGACACTAAATACATACAAAGCATTAAGTTTTCCTTCACAATTTTTATAAATATTCCAGTCCGAATTTCCTCTATCACTTTTCAAATTCCTACCCATTTTTGATCCAATTTTACAAAAAATTGAATGATGATAATACAAAAACATTTATAGTATTAAACTACTTATATTGATCTTATTCTGTTGGCATATAATTTATATGAGGTCAATGATCAAAATTTTGAGATATGGTGTCTTTTCTCGTTTTTAAGCATATTTCAATATTTTTTAAATTCATGCTATACGGTTATTATAATGAATAAATGAGGTAAAACTACCAGAAAATATGCAAAATTATATAGACTAAAATATAAAATCTTAACTTTTAATATTAGAGTACTTCCAAAAATGTTTTAGCAGAAAACAAAATCTGCAAAATTTAGTCCGAATTTCCTCTGTTTGGCTAAAAGTCTATTTTTGTTTTGGCATAATACCATAATATAGTAGAAATATCGAATGTTATGTCAATAATAATTCATTTCACAAATACTTTTTTTGTTTAGAACAAATTTTACTCATGACATTGAACTTTATAACAATCCGAATTCGAGAACTCAAACCCTGAGTAAACAACACCCTTAATCGGACTGTTTTTATTAAAAATTAGCCTTAATGTAAAAAAAAGGTAATGAAAAAAATATCCTTTTTTTTTGGGGGGGGGGGGTTATATAATTAAACGGACAATCACAGAACTTAATTCAAAGCAATATCAACTTTTGATGAAGATAAACATCTTAATTTTAACGCTTGTATTATTTTAATGTATTTATGTATGTTTATTATACTTATCAAACTAAAACACTGAAACTATCTTTTCTTGTTTCATAATCTTCGTAAATACACGTGCATACATGTATACAACTTACTTACAATTGACGAAATTATTTACACTTAATCGCATCATAGAGTAAAATTGGCTTGATGATTTGTGGCAACGCACTTTGAAAAATTACGCACTTTGAAAAAAATTTTCAAAGTGCGTTAAATTTTGGACAAAATCAACGCACTTTGAAATTTTTTTTCAAAGTGCGTTAAATTTTGGATCATGTTAACCCACTTTGAAATTTTTTTTCAAAGTGCGTTATGAAGGTACATCAACATTTTTTAGTATCGACAATATTAACGCACTTTGAAAAAATATTCCTATATCACAAATTCTAGAACTGAATTTCTAATTTGTTTATAGTATGATGATTTGTTAACGCTCGTTAATCTAATTTACCGTATTTAGAACGGGGATGGGGGTGGTGGTAGGGGTTAACCAAAGATACAGGTCAAATACCAATGCATCATTTAACTGATTCCAAAACATATGATCTTCAGAAACTTTGGGTAAACATTTAGATCGGAAAAAGAAATGTGTTCTGTATAAGTATATGCAGTGTTATTGAAAAAACAAGCTGGCCGAACAATAATTTCTCCATTGGTATTTTAAAGATTCTATGTGTTTCAACAGTAACCCTCTTTTCGTATTCTAATCAAATAAATCACTTCCATAGAAGAATACATGTATAAACATTAACGAACATTAAACTATTATAAAATTAAAAACAAGCATTAGGATGTGGATTAATTTTCTCGCACTGATCTTCCAAAAGATCATATTGTTTTTGATAAACAGAACTAAGGTATCCTTTTTCACATCATATTTGCAATAAGCCAGTTGAAATATATTATACAACGATCTCCATTATTCATTTATATATAAATCACATTCGTTCGGGCATAGCCCGATATACCGGATAAGAGGTAAATTTGCTGCATATTCAAAAGAAAATAGAAAAAAAGAAAATGCAGTTGCTAAGCGATGAAGTTTATGTCATATTTGGATAATTATAACATCCCGATTTTTTTTCTGTGTAAATTGTCGATATTGTCAAGAAAAAATTATCATCTAGAAACTGTTTATCAAGTTAGCTGAGAATGCAATTAGTTCTTTTTTAAATATATCACATTAAGCTAAACACGGTTAAAACAATCATTTATTGTATATAAAACTATCAACAATTTTCACTAAACCATGATTTTTTTTCAAAGTGCGTTAATATCGACGATATCAACGCACTTTGAAAAAAAAAAATTTTTTTCAAAGTGCGTTGACTTGGTCCCAAAATTAACGCACTTTGAAATTTTTTTTCAAACTGCGTAATTTTTCAAAGTGCGTTGTAACACAGCTACGATCTTAACGAGTTTGTCCAGTAGTAACACACTATGTATCTTCCTCTAATACTTTTCTCCGAATCGGTGTAATGTCCATTAGGGTTGGTTTCAAAACAGTTATAAAACCATATTGTCGATCTAAAGAGGGTACCATTGTTAACATCGCTCGTTCAGTCATTATTCTTGTTCGGTGTACAAAACCAGCTAGGCTATTTCCTACAATCTCATCTTTTATGAATTAAAGCCTTCAATATCTTTGGAGACAATCATAGTCATACTTATGTATAATCCGATAAAACTTTTTCTAAAGCTAAATGGTTTGGTTTTAAAATGATTAAAAAAATAAAGGTGCAATCAAGCACTTACTACCTCGTTTTAAAGTCGTTTTTATAACTGTGAAGCTTAAACCGTCCTTTGTAAAGGGACCTACATGTAGACACAATTTGAGGTCCAAATTTTCAAATTCGGTTTTTCCATATGAAGAATCTAGAAATGTGAATATGGGTGTTTTTTTATGATTCGTTAAAGTCGGGAAGTCAAATATTGAAATACATGCAATTTACATGGCTAGATTTTCTTTATGATGTATACACACATTTAGTCTTGTTATTGTTTGCATATGTGTGATATTTGTATGACTTTCAATCAAATGTTGCTTATTTGTTGATATAACGGATATAATTTTTGATGAACACATTAAATTCTGTCAAAGAAAGGGTAATTTCTGCATTTAATGCTTAGCATTATTTGCAAACAAATATAAGACTCGAGCTATGTTTACTAAACAAGGAGTTCTCTCTTCTGTATATCTCTTATAACTTGATTTCTCATACTCAAATTTTTTGTCAATCACTTAAAACGCAGAAGTAACAATTTTAAAAAATAACAAATCAAATATAACCTTTTGATCTAAAAGTTTGCCCAGGTCCCTTTAAGGTTAAGTTGTAAAATTTGAACCATCAAATCTACTTATGTATTAAGATATTATTTCTAAAGCTATAAAGTATTTTTAGATAAAAAAAAAAGTTCATATATTTTAACTTTAAAATTTGAATAATAATTTTCTATGTCTTTATATATTAAGAGATCAATATGGTCTTAAAATACATTTTACTTATAACTTGAATTCTAATATTCCAACTTTGGTTTATCATTAAAAACGTGCAAATAAAGCATTTTATACATAGAATATTAAAAATAAAATGTTGATCTAAAATCGTGTTTGAGTCCCTTTAATAAGGAAAGGAATTCATACTAATTAAAGCATTCCATAGTAACAAGCTCTGAAGTAAGATCAATGAAATGTTTTTATAACGAACAGTGTTCAAAATCAAAAGTCCAAAGAAAAATACAAAACAAGAGCAGAGCAAACACGGACCTCTACTAAAAATTGTAGGGTGGATCAGGTGCCATGGAGGAGTGAGTATGCTCTGCTGATCGGTCACACACTCTGTGGGTTTTTTTTTTCGTAAACGGGAAAACGGAAAAATCAATAAACAATTTAGTAATAAATAATGACCTAACGATAAGTTAAAAATCAGTCAGTATTCCACCTAGCGGATAATTATATTTGCTGAAAAGGTCGTTGTATCGATCATAGAACTAACGAAATGATGACTTCATTGGAGACTGTTCATAATCTTCTTTTATCAACTTCTTTGTCAGTTGCTTGCCTCGTTTTAAAAACATTTTCATACGAAGAGCATGCCCTTGCGTATTGAATCTACTGAAAGACAAAAACTCCATATGCAGGTGACGAAGGTTTATTGCTACATAATTCAGGAAAGTCGACGATGAAAAATTAAAATTCGCTTATACTTTTGAATTAGCGTTACAATTGGGCGTTGTACCAAAAATAACAAAATTGGTGGTTTGAATTATAGTAATGATTTATATGCTGTATTAAAACGGAAACCCTGAAATATACAATGAGAATATTACTTATTAGGTTTGTTACTGACTGTTTAAAGAAATTTGTGGGGTCGGTAAAGTCCATAGAAGGCGAGGCGGAGCCGAGCCTTCTATGGACTTTACCGACCCCACAACTTTCTTTAAACAGTCAGTAACAAACCTAATAAGTGTTTTGTTTTGTCGAGGACCTAAAGTTTGATATGTAAACAAACGTTTGTGTAGAAAATCAGTTCAAATAACGTTACGTCCGCCATGTTGCGCTATAAATTTTGACGCTTGCCTTTTAAAGAAATTTGTAAGGCAGCCACGTGACGCGTTTCATCCAATGACGTCGCGACATTCTAGTCCGAGGCAAAACAATATGCCTTATAATATGCATAACATAAAAATGATAAACAATATGTAGACAATTCAATTTATACACAATAATAACACGACGTTCATAATTAAATGAATTATTGCTCTTACATAAACAATTACTTCCGTGCAATTTTACATGTGCTAACTCATATATTTATACATTTAGAGATATATCATATAAACGTATCTCCATATTAAACAACAATCTATAGATATATTTACGTAACAAAATATTGTAATATCTGATTGTATGCAGAGTTCATTCACAATAAATGATTTTGTTCAGCATGATGATCATTTTTGTTTTGATAAAATATCTCAGATGATTCAGTGTCAGTTTAATTCATATATGCATAAGTTTGCTACTGACTGACTTTAAACAATATATCGGGTTGATAAATCCTAAAGATGGCGAGGTAAACTGTTTTGTTTTCCTGTGGACTATTAAGTGAGACATTTATTTAAAAAAAGCGATGAACTATGCAATTTCAGGTAAAAGCGGTAAGGATATACATGTATATCGTTCAAATCTACATAGTCGAACTCTTCAAAATGATCAATTTCACCTTTCAAATACTCTTTGAGTGTCGTCACTGCACTTTAATTTTGTAGCTATTTAATTTAAGCGTTTTGTTACTTCCCTTTGTGGGGGTATGAACTAATCTGGACGCTGCATGCCATTTTATTCTGTTCTAGACACAATAAAGTGACGTAGTTTTAAAAGGAAACTACTCAAAGTTAAAAATAATTATAAAAGGTAACTACTCCAAATAATACAAAACCTTAAACGGAATGATGTTTATGTGTTAAATAATATGAAATGTCCAGATAAGTACGCCAAGCGTCGATCGAATATAAATTCCACCCGACTTGGCTGCATTGGAATAGGTGTTTTGCCCTCTCAACCCACAGTGTGAATATAAACCTTTGGTTATTTAGAAACAAAATCATTCTTTTTTATTCCAAACTTTTTTACATCAAATTGATCTGCACTTTGGTTCAATATATTGGTAAAAGCTTAATAGTGTTGAATTTTGTACATATTATTTGTTGTTATTTATCAAAAATAGTATTCTATACGCATATACATGTATTAATGTTTTACAGGACCCTGACTTACATACAAGTGACGAAAGTATTTAAAATCAACTGCATCATTATGTAAAAATATTATTAGCGATTAAACATCCTTAGGGGTACATATGAAACAATGTTCATGTTATATTGAACTTGCTGAGATATTTGCCCATATTTTAAACATGCAATAATAATCTCTCTCTATTTGACGTTGTACATCTCGTTGTCAGTCTCGAGGACAAATCATCAACTTTATTGATTTCAGAGATATCCACGAGTTTTTCCAGAGTTTCCATGTAACGAATTCATAACCAGTTTTCTCAGAGTCAGTGTATTGTCCATTGGGTTTGGTGTGGGAACAGCTGTTGAACCACCATCCCGATCTGTACTTGGAGGCACAGGAACGGCTGCTGTCACTGTCGTTATCCTCGTCCGGTGTGGAGAACTTCATGTTGTTGTGGTAATCCAGACTATCCCCTACAATAACATTTGTTACAAATGAAATCATTAGAATTAAAGTCATAATTACTACCATGTTAATAAGTAGCAATGCATTTTTTAATAACTACCTTAGTTTTTAAATGATAAAATTAAAATGAATCACTTTCATATATTACTTCCCTGTATTCATGTCCTTTATTTTTTTCGTACTTGCGTCCCTAGGGTTATCCTAGTGATTTGAAAAAGACTGAATAATAATCCGACTTAACTCAAACAACACTTTTGGGGTGCTTATATGAAACATGCATCAGTTCATCGCCCTTTCTCAACTTCATCCTGAAAAAAATCAACAGCTACTCTTCCCACCCTATGATGTAATTAAATTCACTTGGTACATCTAAATCTTGCTTTTGTTTACTTTCAGATCCCAGCCCAATTATCGGGCTTACTTTAATTGTTACTTTGATTGATTGAAACATTTATAATTGACAGTAAGTCACTGATTACAGTCATAAACTGAATATATCGATGCATTGTGGCAACGCATTTGGAAAAAATAACTTACTTTCGAAAATAAATTCAAAGTGCGTTAAATTTGGGACAAAGTCAACGCAGTTAAACAAATTTTTCAAAATGCATAATGAGTGTAGACCAACAGTTTAATCATTTAGACACTTAACGCACTTTGAAAAAAAAGTTTGTATTTATCACAGAAAATGGACTTTGTTCTAAACAAGTTTTTTATAAGTCAGATTAAATGTTAACACTTCTTTGTGAATACCGTTCAATATGGTCTAACACTATTGGGAGCAGGAAGGGGGTAACCAAAGATAAAGTCATATTTCCAATATATTGTATGATAACCTGAAAAATTCACGAGCACCTTGTCGTCCCAAACATCAATACAATTTCTTAAACTTATAATCAACAGAGTTTAGTCATATCAAAATCAAACTGACAAATCATTAGCTTCTCACATGGTAGAATGAAAAATCTAAGCATATATCCACTAATCAAATTCAAGCCAAAAACATTATTTCCAAACAAGATGTCTGATAGTTACATGTACAGCCATTAAAGCAATATCAACTCAAAAATAGGAATTTAAGAATGTACTTTGTGCATTACAATGTAATTGAAAAAGAAATATCATACTAGCTTTGAATTTGATATGCTTCCTCATCATGTTTAATAAGCTTATGAACGTCATATTTCGTTCAGCTTTTCTTTTCCGTAAATTGATTAGTTTCCCCCTTTTTTAAATAGTATACGTTAATTAATATTCACAAAGATGAAAATTAAAGATCAGCTGACGACTAATTGGTTCAGTTCATGAGATATTTTGATAGACAAATCTTAATAAAAACTTGAACTCTTGTTCTTCATGGGTACATTATTAAATTAAACGATCTTTTATTGCGAAATGGCTACTCGTGATAGCTGAAAATTCCATGGGTACTTATTCTATCATCACAGATGTCATTGTACCATAAATTACCTGCATTTCCACTGTATCCATTCACCTCCAACTTATATTTACTGGTCTCGTCCCCGACAGCAAACCGTGAGTAAACAGCATAAGCCTTTTTCCGTTGAATCTCTCCATGTCTACTCGCAGTTCCTGGGGCTTCTGTGACGTCAGTCTATATAGCATGTCATTTCCTGAAAAATGATTTGTCTTTGATATCAAATAGCCTCCCTCATACACTGTCCAGATTAATATGGAATAAGCACATAACAAGTCATGTTCATATTGGCATATATTTAATTTTGACGTCTTCGTTTCAATAACTGCCGTCAGTTGAGCAGACAAATTATCATAACGCGCTATGATATTTTTTAATTGAGGTTGCTTATCAAACTTGCTGACAGTCGAGGACCCCCTTCCCCTTTTCCCTTACCTTCTTCGAGTTCATTGTTTATGCATTTAAAATTAAAAATTGTGATCAGAAAGGTTATAGCGAGCGCAGCTCGCCGGCGCGCAGCGCCGGCGCGAAGCGAGCTCTACCGGCAAGGCGTGTGTGAATAGAAAATTCGGACTAGTTGCACATTCAGTCAACGGATTTTTTTGGCGTCAGTAAATCGGACCAGTAATGCCTTGTTTAAATCGTCCCAGTAATTCCCTGTAAATATGGTTTCCCATTTCACACTCTCACGATAACAAGATAAAATACTATGTACATCATGCATTGTAAATAAAATAATTCCATTACATAAGAGAGACAACAGAGTTGTCGTTCCTTCGAGTGACATCACAATGGATTTCTTGCACATTGATCCCACAGAATTTTTCGGCGTCAGTAAATTTCGACCCACAATGCAATTTATCAATGTCGGACGATCTCACTAGACTTGATTCCTTCTCGCGAGAATCAAAGTAAAACTTTTGAGAAACAGATAAATTGTGTAATTTCAAGAATATCATGCTTTTTAAGTAAACAAAACAGTATATTTCACTTAGTTTTTTTTCAGTGTTTTTTCAAAGAGACAGACGACACTTGACCGACGTGAACATTGACGTCACAATAAGGGGAAATTACTCTAAGTAGTTAAATTGTAAATCTGCTGAAATATAAATACCAAAATCTTCTCAAAATCTTGCAAAGCGAACGAATGGGTACATCTTTTTTTTTTTTTAAATAGGAAACAGTTGTGACTTGCTCTCATTTGGATGAATGCTCACATTTATTTTATTCACTATATATTTGCAGTAATTAATTTCAAGGAACGTTTTTTAAAAGGGGGCTCGGCAGCATCATTCAAAAAATATTTACAAGCAAAATGAAAAAGAAATTCTCGAAATCAGGGAAATTCTAATCTGTGTGAGGAATGGTGAGTGCGTAGTATGTATTTAGCTCTTTAACTGCTCAATGGTATCTTTTCACATTTATTACATCCTCCCGGGGGGGGGGGGGGGGGGGTCCAAAACCGTTTTTCTAATATGATCAGCAATTTTTTTTAATACGTAAATTATATTTTTTTTAAAACGGGGCGGGGGGGGGGGGCTATAATAAGTCAATTTTTTATATGTAAGTTTAAGAAAAATGTCTGCTGCAAGAAAAGAGGAAATAAACTGCAATAAACATTATGTTAAAATCTTTATGATTCAACAACCTATTGTATCTGAGATAAATTCTATTTAAATAAATAAACAATCTTATAAATTATGAATAATGAAAATTTACTAGAAAAAATAGGCATGTTTATATTTTATTTTGCATTCAAATTAATTTACGTTATTTTTATTGATTTTTCATAATTCATTATTTGATCACATGCTGCGCTCGCCCCAACGGTCGCACCGTAAAACATATTAAAAGCTTTAGAATTTAGAATTTTTATTCTTCCTGTACTTTAGTGAATAACCGATTGAAGCTGTAAGGTAATTGTATTCAACTGACTCACTACTCCTTGGAATAGTTCCTCAAATCAACAGAAAATTACTTGATTATAAAAGATGCAATGTAACATAATACATAAAAGGTATATACATGTAAGTCATGTACATGTAGACGAAATATATACAATTTTGTATTTAAAACTTATAATTTCAAAAGTTCAATGAAATAGGCCGTATGCAGATTGAAACTTGTGATCTGCTGTTCACAAGCCCGAAACTCATACACAAATACCGGTATGTTTTTACAACACATAAACTTCTCGCGTAAATATGCATGGTGTCGTGTTTAAAATTTCGATGTCTTGCTAAAAACGGAACAGTTTTCAGCAGGAACTCCATGTTGTATATGTTTAAGTCACAAACATAAGTTATATTCCATTAGATATGATAAATTCAAGGCTTTTAGAAATGTTTTGTGCTGTGTCTATTTAAAACACGGCATATTTCAGCCAATAACGTCCCTTGTTCTTAGCATTTTCTTTTGGCTTGTCATTATTTCTGATGATCAGCCTAGCCCTCCCCTCCCTTTCCATTTGCTTCCGCCGCCACTGCAAACTTGACTGTTTGACGTTCGTTTTGATTTCTTAACTAGAAAAGTCACTGGTTCATGCATTTGATTTTTATACATATATAACTAAATACTAGTGAATGCTAAGGTTTTGCTTTCTACTTTATAAACTTCCTATATACTACAATTTACTGTAAACTATTAAATACTTCTTTTTTAATAGGGAAAAATTCTAACCACTTTCATGAATAAAAGTCCCATCCCCTTTTTGGCCATCACCAACATATGAGCAATTAACAAAACACACCCCCAACTTTCAGAATACCTTGACACAAATTCTCCTTTTCTTGTAATTTCCAAGCTGTTGCTAATACTTTCACATCTATCTAAATGATCACTGAGTTTCGTTTCTTTTATTAGTATATTTAGTGTATAGAAAATGAGAATAGTACCTATCCAGTACTCATGATCAGCAAATCCAAACCCGTTCTTGTATTCCGTCCAGTTATTGTTAAAGTCCACCGATCCATTCACTCTCCGCTGAATCACCTGTTCGTATGTATACATACTAATGACTTACGCATAATTGAAAAAAGTTATAATCAAAGTTGTGTTTAAAAAAACTCTACACGTTAATAAGTGAACTTGTGGATGAAACTAGAGAACTTGCAAAACAACTTCATATGAGAGAGAGAGAGAGAGAGAGAGAGAGAGAGAGAGAGAAAAAGAGAGAGAGAGCATTTACCATCCAACCTCCGTTTTCAGTGGTCATATCGCAGTATACGGCCTTTGGTCTACTTAAACCAACAATATTGTACACTCCGTCCTTCCCTCTTGTATCTGGGTATTTCTTCAAAATGTCAGCACAATCGGTACCTGCAAAAGACTTCTCCTTGCCCATACACAGTTTTACTACACATATATAGGTAATACATTGCGATGTGTACTGTATTAATTTTAGATATATGAATAATACAAACCAGACATAGGGATCCTACCACTACTGTAGGTTGATTTATTTCCGATTATGTTTGTAGAATTGTCAGTAGCTTCTTTCTGTGGCACCACCAATTTCTGGAGATCTGATTTCAAATTCCTGACATTTGCATCTAGATTTTTTATTCCTTCCATATTTTGCTTCACCATACTTTCCATACTTTTTGTTAGTTGCCGCAGTTCGTCATTTATAATGTGTGTTGCCACGTTCACACATTTCTGCTGTTCTCCAAAATCATCATATAACAATTGCCCGTGAATTGATTTCAACAACATAGTAAAAATCAAAAGGCTCAACAACCCTCGCATTGTTACATACCAGGTTCTGCAAATATTTTTGGTAAAGAAACAATATTGTGCACTATAATAATTTTCAGTTAACATCTATTAGAAAATTAAGCCATGCATTTAAATCTTGTAAAGGATGGTATTTAATACTTTTCTAAAGAGATTGTCCTTTTAACCTAGTCAATTAACTTTATATGAATGACGGTTTAACCTATGAAAGTCATCTTTCGTGTGAAACTATGTCTTATCTACTTTTGTTGCAAAAGTAGCAAACATCTCAAATCGGCCTTACCCATCTGCAATGTACCAGTAATATGCAGTGAGTGTATTGCCTAAGGTCAAGTCATTAAGGAATGAGACGTATTTTACCAATAAAAACTAGTTCGACTGAGTTACAGGAAATGATAATGCGGGGTTTTTTACTACGAGAAACTTCCTTCCAATAGATTCCTTAGTTTGTTTTCGTATTTATGTGCCAAATGATTTTCAGTTTACAAATAGTGACAATATACTACTTAATACATGTTAACGTTAGGTGCATCTTTACAAAAAACAGCGACTTAAGCTTTATACCGAAAAAAAAAATGGTTTCGTTTACTTTGCAGTTTTATGATATCACAAGTATATGATATATGTACCTAATATACATGCAGCTTTATTTCATTTTGTTTTGTTTGTCCCTGAAAATTGACAAAGATTTTCTCATGGTCAAAGAAAAATGTCCAATCGCAGAGAGGCTATAATGTAATCTCTAAGTTATCATGCAGCTTATTTTTAAACTGGTATGAGCAGACTAAAAAGGAGCTTACAAAACGGGTTGAACATGATAACAAAATTGTAGAACTTTATATGAAAAAGGTATACAACTACTGGTAATTACATGTATAATCATATCATAACATCAACAAATTACGGAACAGTTCTATTATCACTGATTTATATGTATATTTACTCGAAGTTCGTTCAAATTCAAATTTGATAGTAATAAGAGGTCTAAGCAATTTCTGTGAAACTAAGCAAAATGCAAATTTAGGGATATAAAGTCAAACTTGTATAGAAGGTTCAAATAGAAAAAATAATGATACATTTTAATCACTCTTACTCCTATATATTTGTTTAAAGTTTTTGGTTTGGTTTTGCCTTCATTCTCCCATCAATATTTTAAGATTAATGCCAGCATTGGGGGAGCCCTGTTATTCTTAATAAGTAATTGAACATTTAAGAAATATGAATAATAAAACAGACTTATCAAATTCTTCATCTTTAAAAAAAATTATACAAGTTCAGACATTCACTTTTCAACTTCACGGTAATGCAAAACTCATTTTTTACTCCATCAAAAACAAATTCAGCAAATCTGATAAGGATCCCGTATTTTGACTCAACTGCTGTGTACATGTACCACAAGTGAAAATTAAAACCTGTTTTCTGACACTCCCTAACACTATAAAAGCGTCTCATATTCACTTCAACCCCCCAATCCTTATCAGCTTGGAACACAAGCCTATCAAAACTGGAATGCAGTGATCAAAAGATGCACCTTTTTTTAAAATGTGATGAACATAACTAGTCCACAGGAAAATAAATGACTACCTCCTAGTTTTACAGTGAATGTTGTCGTAGTTAGTCAACCAATCTGGCAAAAAGTTATTCCTCATGCAATACTTGATAATGATACATTACTCCAAATACTCTGTACATAACATATGAATAGTACACAGCAAACAATATATCAATATTTTAAGATTAAAACTAGTGTTAAAAAAAGCTAAAATCTATTTGAAACAAATATTTGTTATCATAGTGAAAAAAGGTCCAAGGGCTACATCGCTCACCTAAACAACAGTTCTGTGATGAAAATATACATCAAACAGTTATGTATGAAAAAACATATCAGGCAGTTTCGAGGCTCGCTTTTCATACAGAACTGTTTGAGGCATATATCGTACCTACATCACTGCCATTAAATTTCATTGTTGGTTTACCCGAAACAGTCCGATTTTGAAGGATATCAGTACTGTAATCACTGATAACGGTCTGATATTCAGAAGCCCGCTGCTGTCATAGGTAAACATTTTCGACTGCTGGAGCTTGATCTAATGTATACATTTTTTTTAAACAAAATAATAAATGTACATGTATACATTAGATTATAAATAACATGTCATAAAAAGATAATACAAAAAAAATGAGTTAAGTTCCAGGGTTCTAGACACCTTGGATGCGGGATGTATAGGGGGAGGGGGTCGGTCCTGTGCTAAACACTTGTGAGTTTAACCTACGATAGTCATCTTCCGTGTGGATGAGTATTTAATCTGCTTTTGTTGCAAAAGTAGCAACCTCTCAAACGGTCTAACCCATCTGCGATATTCCAGTTATATGCAGGGAGTGAATTGCTTAAGGTCAAGTAATGAAAGAGTGAAAATGTATTTTACCAATGAATACTTGTTAGACTGAGGTACAGGATATGTTAAAGCTGAACACCTCTCGTAAATAGGCATTGTTCGCCATATTTCACTCTAAGCACCACTTTTCCGAATTTTAAAATCTTTATATAAGCCACATACCTCGTAAGTTGGTATGGGTCACATCTAAGTTGTGATACATTGTTAATCAAAATATACAATAAAATGAAGTTTAATTATATACCGGTAAGTAGTTTCTTTCTCTAAATTGTCATCTAACATCGTGGCGCAGTAAGGTTGGACTGTTTTCTACTCTGTAAGTCATCATTTCGAACCCAGCTGGGGGTTTTTACATGTTTGTATCTCTCCAAAAACTTTCAAAAGCTATATTTTGGTTAAACTGTGTAAAAAATTTGAAAACTCAAAACTGGTGAAAGTATTCTAATTTTAATGTACTTCAATCCACATCCATATCGACAGATGTCCCATACCACCTTAACAGCTGTTTAACAGTTAAAGTATTTCGCTGTAGATGTCTCACCTGTGTCGATGTACATCTTGCCTCGCCGTGTTCCTCGGTCACGATGAAATTATCAAGATTGACGTACTTTTCTTAAACCAGGAGAGTACTAACATCAAATTTACTGGTCAATGCATTATTTACAAATATAATGTGCGCATAAAACATAAGAAAATCCAAAGACAACGAAAGGAACACAACACGTCGACCACGGGCATCAGATGTGCAATCAGGTGTAACGGAATAAAATGTTTTATATATCAGGTACCTCTGTGACGGTGCCTATTTACGAGGTTAAGCTTCAATATGGGGTTTTATCATATCGAACTAGATGATTTTCAATGCAAGCGCGGGAATTAACAATTGTTCACATTAATATGATACGATGTTTGATATATTGAATCAGTCTTTTTTTGTTCATATTTTTATGAATCCGAAATTTTTCCTAATTGCTTTTCTGAACCTATTCTATTAAATTGAAATAAGAAAGCAGCTGTATAGCTGGATATTTAGAGGAGCAGGCAGTGATGACGATCTAAACTGAAATTGATTATACATACATATAATTCTTTTCCCATCTTCCTTTTGATGCAGATGACTGAAAGAAATTACATTTTTAAATGTTTTATTTCGAACCAGGGCGTGGGTTTGTAGTGCTTCGTATCTCTTTTCTAAATTTTGATCTTTAGGTCAAATGTTAGTATTAAATTTTTATCAATGTCCCAAATAAGAATTTTAATTTCAAAAGACTGTCAACTAATCCCCATCCCCGAATTCAACTTACCCGTTTTTATGCATGTATCGTTTATTCAGATGGAAGTAATTACAATTTGTTCATGACTCACAGATTAATTTATAAGTTTTACTACCAATTTGTTGTGGTATTAGAATGTATGTAATGTATTTTAAACGTGTATGCATATTTATTTGCATACCTTAAATCAATGTTGTAATCTAAAGTACCCGATTATTACATGTAACTCGCCTTACACTTTCTTCCAAGCTGTTAATTAGTCAACCCGCGTTTTTGCCGCACCATGTTCCTTTCATCAAAACCAAAATCGCATCAAATTGACACATTTTATTAATTATCTTTATCTGCATTAACTGAAGGTGTCCAATCTAAGGTATCTGCCAGCGATGCACAATGAACTCATCCTACATTCTCTGCCATGCCGTTGATTAGTCAACCCGCGTTCTTGGTTCACCTGTTCTGAAAAGTTCAGCCATCAAAACTAAAATCGAGCATTTAAGAAACGTAGAGGCCCATTTTATTTATTTGTCAAATCTTTAATTTCTATGTATACCCCAAATACATGTAAGATCCCATAAACGTATTTACTCTTTACGTAACCATTCAACATTATTTCATTGCAAGTATATTTATTGTGATTGAAATTCCCACTGATTTGGATCTGCCAAAGCGTGCCCACCACCTTACTCACTCTCATTTTTGCTTTTTCAGGCTGGTTTGTCGAAAATGAAAAAAAGTTTTTAATTTATTTTACAACAATTACTTATTAGATTAAATTCAATCATAGCTTAAGGATATCAACTCACGTGTGTTGAAATACTATAGGTGTAAGCAGTTACCTTGGTACAGGCAGTTTAAAGGCGAAATGTTTAGATAGGTCCTTTTTTTATTCTGCACATGTGTTGACGTAGCCTGTCATGTTTTAAAAAGCCCTTGACAAGAATCATATTTTGAGCATAATGTGACCTTTGTAATCGGGAACTGTTCTTTAAGAGTGAGGTGTAATGTGTTATGGAATTATCGTGAAGTTAATTTGTGGGATTTCTGTGGATTTTTGGATTTTGTTTAACTTTGCATTATGGCAGGTATGCAAACAGATATGAAAACAAGACAGCGAAGCAACCGTAAAATCTGTTCACCTTTGGAACACTTTGGTAAATACTGAGGGAAAGCGCTATACCCAAGTGGGTATAATACAAAGGCATGCCTAATGGTCGAGGCCAGTCTAACGGTCGTAGTCTACCCAGCGGTCGTAGTTTATCAAAAGGTTGTGGTAGTTATCGTAGTATTGGAAATGATTATACTAGGAACAACAATGATGAATGCGAGGACGTGAATCATCTAAAGGAGAAGGCGGCTTCTTAAATGAAAACGTTGCGCAAATCCAAGAAGACCCATATGAATAGGACGGTTTCCATGATATGTTATCCTGTCTAAAAAAAAACATTCCGTATGAGGTCTTTTATAATTTGGAGTGAATGTCCTTTGAAATTACTTTTAACTTAGAATAGTTGTCCTTTAAAACTACGTCACTTTGTTGTGTCTGAATCAGAATGAAATGGTTCGCAACGTCCAGATTTGTTGAAACCCCCAAGAAGAAAAGAGAGAAAATGCTTAAATCAAATATCAACTAAACAAGTGTGCAAAGACGATTTGAAATGTGAAATTAATCACTTTGAAGAGTTCAACCATGTAGTTTTGAACGATAAGAAATCTTGCCGCTTTTGCCTGAATTTGCGTAAATCATCGCTTTTTGTTACTAAATGTCTCACTTTATAGTCAACAGGAAAACACAATACTTTATATCGCCGTCTTTATTGTTTATCAACCGATATATTTTTGTTGTCAGTCAGTAACAAACCTATGTACGTTTGAATCAAATTTTAACACCAAATTCTTGGAGATATATTATCAAAACAAAAATGAACATCATGGTGACCAAAATCAAATAAATTGTAAACTAACTCTGAGTACTTTTTAAAACATTTGGATAAAGTTATGATCAAAATTAACAATATATATTGCAACAAAATGTAAAAAATTAAGTTATTCATAGCTTAAATGAAATATATAAATTTTCTTTTCTCTTTGGTTTTATAAAGCACAAAACAAAAAAAGTTATATTCATAGACTATCTATTACATGTACATTGTGACACAATGTGAACAATAAAATTAATGATAGTTTTATTTTATATTTTTTTCTACAGTGCGCAATGCAAATCGTTATGCTTCTTTCCTATTATTGCAATTCCTAGCACAATTGAAATCACAGCCTTAATCGTATCAAATATCATCAGATCGGTCGTGGTAAATATGTTCATCGTTAAAAAGAATTTCTGTGAAAAACGTTCTGCGATCAACAAAATTATTTTACAACCGTAATCATTCGTATACATCGTATCAGATCGCATTTAACCATGTCGATATTGGTCAATTTTAGAGGGAAAAACACTACACTGTTATTCATTTAGTTGCGGAGGGCTATTATCCGCTCGGGTCCAATGTTAGCTAAAATCGGGATTGCCTTCATTTTCTGTAAATCGTTATTTGTTCGTAAATAACAAAATGCACGATAGTACGTGGGAATCTGCATTAAAGCGCTTGATTTGCAAGTCTTCTTAAGAATTTAAACATCAGTAGTTACACCGATTATAAAACAATTTCAAATATACTGTTTGTTATATATCATATTGAACAATACACCCATTTCATGTATATTTATCGGCGAATAGACTGAATATTTTATATATATATATATATATATATATATATATATATATATATATATATATATATATATATATATATATATATATATATATATATAACCAAATCATTCTTAAAGTGTGCATCAGGATGACATTTTTTTTCATTGATAAACTTCCTTTTTTTAAACTTTAAATCAATGTAATGTTTTATTTAATGTAATCATTACTAAAAATTAAAAAAATAATGATATTTTGTTTTGCTTGTTTGATAATCCTGGTAAAACAGAATACATGTACATGAATACCACTTACACACAAGTGACGAAAGTGTTTACATTCAATTATAACATTAAGTAAAATAATATTAGTGATAAAACATCCTTAGGGGATCATATTATGCAATTGTTCAAGTTATGTTGAACTTGCTAAGATATTTGCCCATATTTTAAACATGCAGTAATTATCTTTCTCTATCTGACGTTACATCTCGTTGTCAGAATCGAGGACGAATCATCAGCTCTATTGATTTCAAAGATATTTTGGAGTTTTTCCAGCTATGCCATGAAGTGTAGTTATCACCAATTTTCTCAGAGTCGGTGTACTGTCCATTAGGGTTGGCACGGTAACAGGCGTTGAACCACCATCCCGATCCCCACCTGGTGGCACAGGAACCGCTGTAATTGTCGTTATCCTTGTCCGGTGTAGAGAACTTCATGTTGTTGTGGTAATTCAGACTAACCCCTACAATCACATTGGTTACAAATGAAATCATTACAATTAAAGTCATAATCACTACCATGGTAATAAGTAGCAATGAATTTTTAAATAACTACTTTAGTTTTTATGATAAAATAAAAAATAGATCACTTTCATATATTACTTCCCTGTATGCATGTCTTTTATTTTTTATATTTGCGTCCCTAGAGTCTTCCTTGACATCTGAAAGATACTGAATGATAATCCGACTTAACTTAAACACCACAATTTGGGTGCTTATATTACACATGCATCAGTTCATCGCCCCGTCTCAACTTCATCCTGAAAAAAAATCAACCGCTACCCTTACCACCCTATTATGTAATGTAATTCACTTGGTACATCTAAATCTTGCTTTTGTTTACTTTAAGATCCCAGCCCAATTATCGGGCTTACTTAATTGTCACTTTGATTGATTGAAACATTAATAATTGACAGTAAGTCATTGATTACAGTCAGTAACTGAATATATCGATGCATTGTGGCAACGCATTTTGAAAAAATAACTAACTTTTGAAAATAAATTCAAATTACGTTAAATTAAGGTCAAAGTCAACGCACTTAAACAACATTTTTCAAAATGCATGCTGAGTGTAGACCAACAGATTTTATCATCTAGACACTTAACGCACTTTAAAAAAATGTTATCATTTGTCACAGAAAATGGACTTTGTTCTAAACAGATTTTTTAAGTCAGATAAAGTGTTTACACTTCTTCGCGAATATTGTTCAATATGGTCTAACACTATCGGGAGAAGGAAGGGGGCAACCAAAGATAAAGTCATATTCCCAATATATCATTTGATTACCTGAAAAATTCACGAGCATCTTGTCTTCACAAACATCATAACAATGTCTTAAACTTATAATCAACAGAGTTTAGTCATATCAAAATCAAACTGACAAATCATTAGCTTCTTCCATTGTAAAATGAAAAATCTAAGCATAAATCCACTTCTCAAAGTCAAGCGAAAAATATTATTTCCAGATAAGATGTCTGATAGTAATATGTACAGCCATTAAAGCAATATCAACTCAAAAACAGGCATTTTAGAATGTACTTTGTGCAATACAATGTAATTGAAAAAAAATTATCATACTAGCTTTGAATTTGATTTACTTCCTCATCATGTTTGTAAATAACCTTATGAACGTCATATTTAGTTCAGCTATTGTTTTCCGTAAAATTGATTAGTTTCCCTCTTTTTTTTAGAGTATACGTTAATTAATATTCACAAAGATGAAAATTAAGGATCAGCTGACGACTAATTAGTTCAGTTCATGTGATATTTTGATAGACAAATCTTAATTAAAACTTGAACTCTTGTTCTTCATGGGTACATTCTTAAGGTTGAATAACACACCTTGAAAAAAGTCACTCAAATTAACAAGAATTTTGTTTATGATGAAAGATGTGATGATACATAAACTGTACAAATGTAATAAGTGAAAAATTTGCAGTTTGGGGGTAAAAAATGAATATATAAAAGCCCTGAGGGATTCGAACTCGGGTTGTACGGATCACAAGTCCGACACTTATCCACTCGGCTATGGAGTATGTTACATGTTTTAGTCCATAAAATCCTTGTAATAAAACGAAATGTTTCGATCAGCGGTCAGCCATCTAATTTGTAATGATGTGTTATTCCACCTCAAATTAAACGATCTTATCGACAAGCATTTTTATTGCGAAATTGTAATTCATGATAGCTAAACATTCCATGGGTATTTATTCTATCATCACCACAGTCCATGGTACCATGAATTACCTGTATTTCCACTATATCCATTCACCTCCAACTTATATTTACTGGTCTCGTCCCCGACAGAAAAGTTAGAGTACACAGCATAGGCTTTCTCTCCGTTGAATCTCTCCATATTTACCCGAAGTTCCTGGGGCTTCAGTGACGTCAGTCTATGTAGTAGGTCATTTCCTGAAAAATGATTTGTCTCTGATATGAAATAGCCTTCTTCATACACTCTCTCGATTAATCCGGAATAAGCATATAACAAGTCATGTCCATATTGGCATAGATTTTGTAATCTCTTTGCATCTGTATATTTGATTTATGTTAATTAAGCACGTGTTTGCACTAATATACAGTGGATATCACCCAAGTAATATATTTTTGATATTACACTGAAATGACCTCTATTTTTACGCATTACTGTTAATTGACATGAGGATTACATTCAATTAACGTCAAGATTTAGAAAATGATATCTGAGTGGGTGGTTTTTTTGGTGCAAAATCCATGAAAAAAAAAATTCCTGACATTCTATTTAAGATATTATAAAAGGTAGTCCCAATACATGTTCAATAAGATATTATTTTAAACAAAAGACTGAAAACATTCTATATACCCATTTTTCATATTCAATTCGCCAAAAAAGGAAAAATCTTCGATTTTTGTAGCTGCTTTTCTTCGTAATTCATCATATGACAGTTTAGAATTTAATTTTTTATGGTGTTTATCTAATTTTTATGCCCCAGTTCACCTTATAAACACATGTTTTTGTTATGAATATATTGTAATTTGTCATTACAATCAAATCCTCACCAACATATGAGCAATTGACAATACACACCTCCAACTTTCAGAATACCTTGACATGAATTCTCCTTTTCCTGTATTTCTCCAGCTATTGCTAAATGATAAATGATCACTGAGTTTTGTTTCTTTTAAAATTATATTTAGTGTATATAAAAATGAGAGTAGTACCTATCCAGTACTCATGATCAGCAAATCCAAACCCGTTCTTGTATTCCGTCCAGTTTTGGTTAAAGTCCACCGATCCATCCATTCTCCGCTGAATCACCTGTTCGTATGTATACATTAGTAATGACTTACGTATAATTGACAAATTAATAAGTTTCGTCAAAAAACTTACACGATGATGAGTTGACTTAAGTTGTGGGTGAAACTAGACAACTTTCAAAACATAATCATATGAGAGAGAGAGAGAGAGAGAGAGAGAGAGAGAGAGAGAGAGAGAGAGAGAGAGAGAGAGAGAGAGAGAGCTTACCGTCCACCCTCCGTTGTCAGTGGTCATATCACAGTACACGGCCTTTGTTCTATTTAAACCAACAATATTGTACACTCCATCCTTCCCTCTTGTATCTGGGATTCTCTTCAGAATGTCAGCACAATCGGTACCTGCAAAAAGCTTCTCATACATACACAACTTTATCACGTGTATTATTAGTTACATTGTCTGTTACAACGCACTTTGAAAAATTACGCACTTTAAAACAAATTTACAAAGTGCATTAATTTTTGGACCAAGCCAATACACTTTGAAAAAAATGAATTTGTTTTCAAAGTGCGTTAATATCGTCGATATTAACGCGCTTTGAAAAAAAATTGTTTCGGGTTTAATCAAAATAATTAATACTTTTATATACAATAAATAATTGTTTTACCCTTGTGTCGGTTAATTAAAAAAAGAACCCATTGCATTCTCAGCTTACTTGATAAACAGTTTCTAAATGAGAATTTTTTTTTATTCTCATTAGACAATATCAACAATTTACCCACAAAGAAAAATTCGGGAGGTTTGAAATATCAAAATATGACATAAACTTCATCGCTAAGCAACTGCATTTTCCTATTTTGAGTATGCAGCAAATTTACTTCTTATCTGGTATATTGAGCTATGCAAGAACGAATATGATTTGTATATATTGATAATGAAGATCAATGTATAACATATTTCAACTGGCTTATTGCACGTGCTAGTTAGCAAACATAATGTGATAAAAAGATATGTTAGTTATGTTTATCAAAAACAATATGATCTTTTAGAAGATCAGTGCGAGGAAAAAACCCCACAACCTAAAGCTCATTTAAGTGTATAATAATTTAATGTTTGTTAATGTAATTTCTTTTTATTTTGAATTAGAAAATAACAACAGAATGATGAAAAAGATAGATTCTTTAACATTCCAATGGAGTAATTATTGTTTGGCTAGCTCGCTTTTTTTTAATAGCACTCAATGTACTTAATTTACATCAGAGCATATTTCTTTTTCCGCTCTTAAGCGATTTTGTTGCTGAATATCATATGTTTTGGAAGGAAAAATAAAAGGTAGGGGTCCTTCTTCCTGTCATCAAGTAAATGATGCACCGGTGATTGACCGGTATCTTTGGTTAACCCCCACCCCTACACCACCCCATCCCGTTCTCAAATGCTGTTAATTATAGATTCACCAATGTTAACAAATCATTATAGTATCAACAAATTAGAAATTCAATCCCAGAATTTGTGATTTATACATATTTTTTGAAAGTGCGTTAAGAGTGGCGATACTAAAAAAATGTTGATGTACCATCTTAAAGCACTTTGTAATTTGTTTTTCAAAGTGGGTTAACTTGGTCCAAAATTTAACGCACTTTGAAAAAGGATTTTCAAAGTGCGTTGATTTGGTCCCAAATTTAAGACAATTTGAAAAAAAAAATTCAAAGTGCGTTATTTTTTTCAAAGTGTGTTGCCACAATGGTATGTAGTTGACCTCAAATATGGTTTTTACGTGGTCAGTTAATTCCATATGGCGCTTAAGCGGAGCTGGAGTCCCACATGGAATTTAATGACCACGTATAAATCATATTAGGTCAACTACAAACTATTATGGGTAAATATAAAACAATTCTTGATTTCCACAATATGTACTGAATTATTTTTAGATGAATGTATAATACAAACCTGATATGGGGGTCAATCTACCACTGCAGGTTAATTTATCTCCTATTATGTTTGTAGAATTGTCAATAGGTTTTTGGAGCACCAACAATTTCTGGATATCTGTTTTCATATTTCTGACACTTGCGTCGACATTTTTTATTCCTTCCAGATTTTGCTTCACCATTATTTCAATACTTTTGGTAAATTGTTGTAGTTCATTTTTTATAATGCGTGTTGCCACGTTCACACATTTTTGCTCTTCCTCCAAATCATCGTATAACAATTGTCCATTCGTTGATTTCAACAACATAATAAACATAATGAAAATTAAAAAGCTCAACATTTCCTCCATTGTTGAAAAGTATACCAGATTCTGCAAATATTTAATTTATGAAAATAAAAAATTTGCACTATAATAATTTTCAGTTTACATCTATTAAAAAATTACACGCCTCCACGTATTAAGATCTTACGTGTATAAAGGATGATATCAAATACTTTTCTAAAGAGATTTTTGTTTTAACATTACCAATTAAGCCCAGACAATTCCATGTGAATCAGGGTTTATCATATGATAGTCATCTTCCCCATGTAAGTATGTATAATCTACTTTTTTGCAAAAATAGCAAACCTCTCAAACGGTCTTACCCATCTGCGACGTACCAGTTATATGCAGCAAGTGAATTACTTAAGGTCAAGTAATTAATTAGTGAAAATATATTTTACCAATGAATGCTTGTTAGACTGAGTCACAGGAAACGTCAATGTGGGGTTTTTTTTAAAAGAAACTTCCTTCTCCCAATAGATTACAAAGTTTGTTTTCGTAATATATGTGCCAAAATAATTTGCAGGTTACAAAAAGAGACAATACTAGTATATGTTAATGTTACCTATGTAGCAACATCTAATGATACAGTGTCCACTAATGATATAAAGTTGCATAGGTGGCCAGACTGACCATTAATGATATAATTAGATATAATTTTATCATTAACGAACTACCTAACCGTCCACTGATGATATAATTTTAAAATTGCATCATTATTAAGGGTTAATATTCACGTTCAGTAATGATATAAGAAAAAAAAACCAAAAACCTTTAATGATATAATTTTCATTGCATTAGAGGATGGACTCCAACCGTTAATGATACAATAATATATAATGAATTGCCTTTTTAAATTTCACATTTTGGATGACAAACAACAAAACGCAATTAAGGCGCAACACGGACGCAAATTGTAAAATTTGCCAGATGCCTCATACGGACACATGTGATGCATTTGAATCACTCACGCTTGCATCTATGTTTGTTTAAAGTTCTTGGTTTCTTTTTGTTTTCATTGTCCCATCAAAATCAAAAGCCAGGATTGGAGAGCACCGATGTTTTCAAAAACCAACTTTACAAAATTTCTACATTCAAAAGGAGACGACTGTGCGTTATAAGGTGCGGCATAAAAAGTGACTTTTAACAAAACCAAGTAACACTTCATAACAATTTTTTTTTAAATAATGTAAAATCGATGGATATTAAAAAAAACTTATCTCCTACCTTATTTTCTCTAATTATCAATGATTTAGCTCTGAAATTTTACAATTAAATGTCGGAATTCCTATTGGTGACGAAAAAAGTCTGTTCTTATTAGCCGACCACATTGTCATTCTTATTTAAAAAATTCTACATTCATTTTCCCTAGAAAATGTTCAAAACCGTGCTATCCGATTGTCTTAGCTTTCTACAGATATACACCAGAAATTATATAAAATAGTAAAGAAGGATGGTTAACGCCAACACAGAGGCGCTGGATATAAATGTGAAGGTGATGGATTACAGAGTAAACCAAATAAAGGATGACCGTCTTACTGAAAAGATTTTCCTGTTGAAATATCGTAACAACAGCACATGGTGCTCACAAATGAAAGAAACTCTATGTAAATTACATAAGTGTTCCTAATTTCACTTTATCCGTATTTTTGACATAAACAAATTGAAATCTAGATTATCATTTTGATATAAAGAAGATGAATTGAAATTGAAAACAAGGTCTCTACCTAAGCCTAGGACATTTTACGTGACGTTTAAACAAAATTTTCAATTAGAACCCTACGTAACGATGAACGTAACCAAACAGGAACGGTCTTTCATGGCATAATTCAGATGTGGAATCATTCCTCTCAGAGTCGAAACTGGTCGTTATCGAAATGAACCTCCATAAGAACGTTGGTGTGGTTTGTGTTAGAACTGATCAGTTGAAGAGGGAAAACGGTTTTTTATGGTTGATTGCAAATTATACAAAAACAATAGAAACTCTTTCTTTCGTATTGTAAATTTAGATAAAAATGTTGATGAGACTGCTATCTTAAATATTATAATGGACAAAAATCGAAAAGAAACTGCCAAATATCTCAATTTTATTTATTCAAATGTCAAAATTATCGGAACAAATCAAAGAGTAAACTCCTGCGCTCAATATACTGTATTTGTATATTTTAAGTTTTCCAGGAGAAATATAGGTCAAATGGGCCGGTTGTATTTCGATTGTGTATAATATTGTATTGCAGTGTACTTTTGACATACACATGTCACCCTAATAAAATCTTCAATTATTTACCTACTTCCTTACTCATTATATTGCTGTCAACTTGGCTCCTACAAGCACGTCTTTTTTTAATGAAAGTCTTTAATATCTCTGGAGACAATCATGTTCAACATTATAAGGGTAAGTAGAGATATGCTTCTGCATAATCCGATGAAATTTTTTTTCAGAAACAAATGTTTTGGTTTTAAAATGATTAAAAAAAATCTAAATCAAGGTGCAATCCAGCATTTACTACCTCTTTTTTGAAATCGTTTTTAAAATTGTGTCACATAAAGTTCCTCAACACACCAAAACTTTAATTTCATGATCAATAAAGAATATTTCTGAAATATGATTCCACAGAGGTCAATGTCGGCTTTCAGTTATTTTAAAGATTTTTTTCGTATTTTTTTTGTCAGTGAAATAGAACAAAAAAAAATGGTTTGAGGACCAACAGTGTATTTTAGAGTTTAAAACTTTGTGTCATTTAAAGTGCGATATATTCATGAACAAATATATGCAAAAGATCATTTGGCCAAATATTCAATTTTCTAATTAAAAAATTATTTCTGTAAATCAAGGTTGTAATTCCTTTCTATCTTTTTTAACTTAAAGAATTGCAAATAGTCATAAAAAGTACTTATTTAACAATGATATTTTACAAAGAAATTGAAGGAAGAATGCGATACTATAGAAAAGTTGCTATTTATCACATTTGAACCGATCCCGATTGAAAAAATCTTATCCAAATCAGAGGTTTTTTAAAATTTCAATTTTCCAAAAATACTGAGGTTTATTCTGAGGAATTGATGGGAATGATATGAATTATTAAATATCTTCTTTTCTTGTTTTTCATTACAAAAATATTATAAAGTTTTTTGGCCGTCTTTAAAAGATAATGTATTGCTCATTGTTTAATTTATAATTTTTAGCTGTAAGATATCCTGTATACATTTTACAAGGTGTTTTAAGTATTTTTAAAGTAAAACAAAAAAATTCATATAAAAAAATGAAATCCGATATCGGTGTCATTTTTGTATAATCATTTCTTTAAAATGATTCTCAATCGATCCTTCAAATAATGCATTGGTGTATAGAGCAACCTTTAGCCGTCCTTTGTAAAGAGACTTAATTAAAGAATAAAGAGAACATAATTTAAGCTCATATTTTTCATTTTTGTTATTCCATTTGAAGAATTTAGAAATGTTACCATGGGTAATTTTAATGATTCGTCAAATTCTGAAAGTCAAATATTGAAATACAAGCGAGATAAAGAGTTAGATTTTCTTTGTGATGTAAACAAACCTCTAGTTATTATTGTTAACATATGTGTTAATTGATATAAATTTCAATCAAATGTTGCTTATTTTGTTTTATACTATGGAAATTATATTTTTTGAACACATTAAATTCTGTCAAATAGAGGGTTGTTTCTGTACTTAGTGCTTAGTATTATTTGCCAAAAAAAATATGACTCGGGCTTTGTTTACTAAACAATGAGTTTTTTCTTCTGTATCTCTCTTATAACTTGACTTCTCACACTCAAATATTTTGTCAATCACTCACAACGCACAAGTGAACAATTTAAAAGATAACAAATCAAATATTTAAAACCTTTTGATCTGAAAGTGTATCTAGTTCCTTTGAACTCAAAATTCATTTTTTCAATTTTTATGGCTAGAATTGTTAATATAGATATTTTCAATGCTTTGGCAAAATTTGAAAGTCCAATATCGAGTTGCTAGAGATTACAGCGGTTAGAATTCTTTGTTTTGTAAACAAAGCTCGAGTCCTCTTAATGTTTACATATTTGTTTTATTGGTATAAGTTTCAATCTAATGATGCTGTTTGTTGTGATCAAAATATTTATGAACTCTTTGAATCAGTCAATCTTATTTCCACAAGTTATTTTGATAAAGAAATGGCAATTTCTTTACTTAACAGTATTTGTAAAGAAATATAAGACTCAAGCTTTGTTTCCTCTGTATCTCGCTTGTAACATGACTTCTAATATTCAAACTTTTGGTGAATCATTCAAATTACAAAAGTAACCTATTTTTAACATAGAAATCGAAAATAAAATTTTCATCTGAAATAATGTCTAGTTATCCTTAAGGTTTAATTGTAAAATCATTAACCATCACATATACTGAAGTATTTAGATACGATTTCTAAAGCTAAAAAGTATTATTTAAATAAGAAAATTTTCATATATTTTAAGTTTGAAATTTGAATAATAATTCTCTATATCTTTATATCTAAGGAGATCAATATGGTCCTAAAATGGCTACCCAGCCTTCTTAATAGAAAAGACTAATTAAAAACAGCTTTGCATATTATTAGATAAACTCTGTTTACATAACAAAAACATTTTACCTATAACTTGAATTCTAACATTCCAATTTTAGTTTATTATCAAAAATGTGCAAATAAAGCATTTTATTCATAGAATATCAAAGATAGAATTTTGATCTAAAATCGTGCCCGAGTCTCTTTAATAGGGAAAGGAATCCAGGTTATTTGCTGACAAGGTCGTTGTATCGACCAAAGAGCTCACGAAATGATGACTTCAATGGAGACTGTTCATAATCTTGTTTTATCAACTTCTTTGTCAGTTGCTTGGCTCGATTTAAAACATTTTCATACGTAGAGCTATGCCCTTGCGTATTGAATCCACTAAAAGACAAAAACTTCATGAGCAGTTGATACAGGTTTATTGCTACATAAGGAAGGAAAGTTGACGATGAAAAATTAAAATTTGAATTAGCGTTACAATTGGGCGTTGTACCAAAATAACAATACAGGTGGTTTGAATCATACGAGGGTTGGTCCAAAAGTAATGTCACAGATGCGATAAAATCGTGAAAAATCCGCGTAAAGTGACAAATATTCGTGCTTTAAGATATCTGCCTAATTCAATTCAGACCTGAAAATTTTAATGCATTGTAATTACCGGTATTATTTCTGAGGATAATATATTTTGTAGAGTATTGGGTAACGATAGTCGCCGCACGCTAGCGACGGCATTTCTAGATCTATTTTGTACTCTATATAAATTCTAAACGATGCTCTTTTTTATCAATTTTTTCATAAAGTAACTAATTAATCTTTTTGTAATCGATGAAGTAGTATATTGGATATCAAATGTGCGATCAGTTTGTTCAGGTCTCTTCAAGAAGTCATGAACGGAGCTTTATGATATAGCCATTGTAAGAACCCAGCTTTAATTTTCCTTTCAAAGCGTATGTCTTCTGTCTATCTACATGTAATTTATTTATTAACATGACATATGCTTTTATTATAACTATTGGAGTTATTCACTCATTCACAATTTTAGGCTGATATATCAATTCAGTACATTTTCCTCCATCGAAGCAAAAATACATCGTATCACTATTTGCATGTCCAGCCTTTTTATCCCCTGATCTAGAGACAAAAGTCATTGGGTAGATATCCGAAATGGACAGTAACGGTCCCTTATTTTTTCAAACAGTTAGTAAAAGTTAATAATATATATGTTTTGAAATTTTGTGTTGTTATAGCCATTTTCAAGTTTTGAAGCATGTAATTTATCGATATATACAAACCTTAGAAAAGATGTAAACTCATGACGCGGCGATGTCACGTATATATATGATGCTATAAACATCAAAATCTTGTTAAGTGTTGAACGAAATATAATTTTAATTCGAATTTAATTTTTAATAAGGAAAATTTGATGTATCATTTTATACAATAATGCCTCATTGAGAAGCGCAGTGCATAGTATGACATTACTTTTGGATCAACCCTTGTAGTAATGATTTATATGCTGTATTAAAAAGGAAACCCTGAAATATACAATGAGAATATTCCTTATATTATAATATGCAAACATGATAATGATAAACAATATGTAGACAATTCAATTTGTACACAATAATCACACGACGTTCATAATTAAATGAATTATTGTTCTTACATAAACAATTACTTCACCCATGCAATTTTTACATGTGCTAAATCATATATTTATACATTTAGAGATATATCATATAAACGTATCTCCATAATAACAACAATCTCTAGATATATTTACGTAACAAAATATTGTCATACCTTATTGTATGCAGAGTTCATTCACAATAAATGATTTTGTTCAGCATGATGATAATTTTTGTTTTGATAATATATCTCAGAGAATTCAGTGTCAGTTTAATTCATACACGCATAGGTTTGTTACTTACTGACTTACAAATATATATCGGGTTGATAAATCCTAAAGATGGCGAGGTAAAGTGTTTTGTCTTCCTGTGGACTATTAAGTGAGACATTTACTCACAAAAAGCGATGAGCAATGCAATTTCGGGTATAAGCGGTAAGGATATATATCGTTCAAATCTACTTATTTGAACGCTTCAAAATGATCAATTTCAGCTTTCAAATACTCTTTGAGTATCGTCACTGCACTTTTGTTTTGTTGCTATTTAATTTAAGAGTTGTGTTACTTCCCTTCGTGGGGGTATGAATTGATCTGGACGCCGCATGCCATTTTATTCTGTACTAAAAGGAAACTACTCTAAGTTAAAATTAACTATAAAAGGTAACTACTCCAAATAATAAAAGACCTTACAGACCCTTTTTGGGAGTATGTAAAAAATGAATATGAAAATAAGGAAAGGATACGTGCTTGCCTTAAACGGAATGATGTTTATGTGTTAAATGATATAAAATGTCCAGGTAAGTAGGCGAAGCGTCGGTCATATTGTCGAATATAAATTCCACCAAACGACTCAGCCGCATTGGAATAGGTGTTATGCCCTCTCAAACCTTAGTGTGTATTTAACCTTTGGTCATTTATAAACAAAATCATTCTTTTTTATTCCAAATCTGTCAACTATTTTACATCAAATTGATCTGCAGTTTGGTTCAATATATTGGTGAATATTTGATAGTGTTGAATTTTGTACATATTATTTGTTGTTATTTATCAAAAATAGTTTTCTTTACGCATATACATGTATTAATGTTTGACATGACCCTGACGTGTGTGTGTGTGTGTGTGGGTGGGTGTGTGGGTGGGTGTGTGTGTGTGTGTGTGTGTGAAATTGATATATTTTTGATTTGCCCAATATGATGTATAGCAAAAAGTTTATTTGTAATTGATTATTGATATCTGTGTAGTTACCGAGGTTTTATCTATTTTGACAGTGTGTGTGTGTGCGAACGAGCATCGGTAAGTACACTGAATATCATACATGTATAAAAAAATAAACCATTCTTAGGGTGCGCATCAAGATGACATTATTTTACAATCATAAATTTTCTTTTTTCAACGCTTACATCAATTTAATGTTTAATTTAATGTTATCACTACTAAAACTTAAAAACTGATACTCTATCATTTCTTGATTGATAATCCTTGTAAACCAGAATACATGTACATGAATACAACTTACATACAAGTGACGAAAGTATTTACAGTCAATTGCATCATTAAGTAAAAATGATATTAGTGATTAAACATCCTTAAGGGTACATATTACACAATTGTTCAAGTTATGTTGAACTTGCTGAGATATTTGCCTATTTGTTAAACATGTAGTTATAATTTCTCTCTGTCTGACGTTGTACATTTTATTGTCAGAATCGAGGACGAATCATCAGCTGTATTGATTTCAGAGATATAGAGGAGTTTTTCCAGAGTTTCCATATAATGTATCCAGGACCAGTTATCTCAGAGTCGGTATACTGTCCATTAGGGTTGGCAAAATAACAGTTGTTGAACCACAATCCCGATCTGAACTTGGTGGCACAGGAACCGTTCTTGTTGTCGTTATCCTGGTCCGGTGTCGAGAACTTCATGTTGTTGTGGTAATCCAGGCTATCCCCTACAATCACATTGGTTGCAAATGAAATCATTAAAATTGAAGTCATAATAACTACCATGTTAATAAGTAGCAATGCATTTTTAAATGACTTAGTTTTTAAATGATGAAATAAAAAATGAATCACTTTCATATATTACTTCCCTGTATGCATGTCTTTTATTTTTTCCTACTTGCGCCCCTAGGGTCTTCCTTGACATTTGAAAGATACTGAATGATAATCCGACTTAACTTAAACACCACATTTTGGATGCTTATATTCCACATGCATCAGTTCATCGCCCTTTCTCAACTTCATCCTGAAAAAAAAAATCAACCGCTACCCTTCCCACCCTATTATGTAATGTAATTCACTTGGTACATCTAAATCTTGCTTTTGTTTACTTTCAGATCCCAGCCCAATTATCTGGCTTACTTTAATTGTCACTTTGATTGAAACGTTTATAATTGACTGTAAGTCATTGATTACAGTCAGTAACTGAATATATCGATGCATTGTGGCAACACATTTTGAAAAAATAACGCATTTTCGAAAATAAATTCAAATTACGTTAAATTTAAGACAAAGTCAACGCACTTAAACAAAATTATTCAAAATGCATACTGAGTGTAGACCAACAGTTTTTATCATCTAGACACTTAATGCACTTTAAAAAAAAATGTTATCGCAGAAAATGGACTTTGTTCTTAACAGATTTTTTTAAAGTCAGATTAAGTGTTTACACTTCTTTGTGAATACCATTAATATGGTCTAACACTATTGGGAGCATGAAGGGGGCAACCAAATAAACTCCCATTTCGAATACATTATTTGATTACCTGAAAAATTCACGAGCATCTTTTCTTCCCAAACATCAAAACAATTTCTTAAACTAATAATCAACAGAGTTTAGTCATATCAAAATCAAACTGACAAATCATTAGCTTCTCCCATGGTAAAATGAAAAATCTAAGCATAAATCCACTTCACAAATTCAAGCCAAAATATTATTTCCAAATAAGATGTCTGATAGCTACATGCACATCCGTTAAAGCAATATCAACTCAAAAATATTCATTTGAGAATGTACTTTGTGCATTACAATGTAATTGAAAAAAAAATATCATACAAGCATTGAATTTGATATACTTCCTCATCATGTTTGTTAATAAGCTTATGAACGTCATATTTAGTTCATCTATTGTTTTCCGTAAAATTGATAATTTTCCCCTCTCTTTACAGAGTATACCTTTATTAATATTCACAAATATCAGATGACGGCTAATTGGTTCAGTTCTTGTGAAATTTTGATAGCCAAATCTTAATGAAAACTTGAACTCTTGTTCTTCATGGGTACATTATCAAATAAACGATCTTATCGACAAGCATTTTCATTGCGAAATTGCTATTTATGATAGCTAAAAATTGCATGGGTACATATTCTATCCTCACAAATGTCTATGGTAGTATAAACTACCTGCATTTCCACTGTATCCATTCACCTCCAACTTATATTTACTGGTCTCGTCCCCGACAGCAAACCGTGAGTAAACAGCATATGCCTTTTCTCCGTTGAATCTCTCCATGTCTACTCGCAGTTCCTGGGGCTTCTGTGACGTCAGTCTATGTAGCATGTCATTTCCTAAAAAAAATGATTTGTCTTTGATATCAAATAGCGTCCTTCATAACTGTCTAGATTAATCCGGAATAAGCACATATCAAGTCATGTTCATATTGGCATACATTTAATTTTGAAGTCTTCGTTTCAATAACTGCCGTCAGTTGAGCACACAAATTATCATAATGCGCTATGATATTTTTTAATTGAGGTTGCCTATCAAACTTGCTGACAGTCGAGGACCCCCTCCCCTTCTTCCCTTACCTTCTTCGAGTTCATTGTTTATGCATTTGAAATGAAAAATTGTGATCAGAAATGTCATGAAAGTTTTAGTTTTTTTTTTCTTTCTGTACTTTAGTGAATAACCGATTGAAGCCGTAAGGTACTTGTATTTACATGTGACTGACTCATTACACCTTGGAATAGTGTCTCAAATCAACAGAAAATTACTTGATTAAAAAAGATGCAATGTAGCATAATGCATCAGAAGTATATACATGTAATTCATATACATGTAGACGAAATATATACAATTTTGTATTAATTTTAAAAGAAATAATTTCAAAAGTTCAATAAAATAGGCCGTAGGCAGATTTAAACTTGTGATCTGCTGTTTACAAGCCCGAAATTCATACACAGATACCGGTATGTTTATACAACACATACAAACTTCTTGCGTAAATATGCATGACGCCTTTAAAATTTCGACGTCTTGCTAAAAACGGAACAGTTTTCAGCATTAATTCCATGATGTATATGTTTAAGTCACAAATATAAGTTATATACCATTAGATTCGATAGATTCAAGGCTTTTTAAAAAATTTTGTGCTGTGCATATTTGAAACACAGCCAAAAACGTCCCTTGTTCTTAGCTTTGTCAATATTTATGATGATCAGTCTACCCCCCCCCCCCCCCCCCGCACTTTCGATTTGCTTCCGACGCCACTGCAAATTAGACTGTTTAACGTCCGTTTTGATTTCTTCCATATTCATATCTGAAATACTAGTAAGTGCTAAGGTTTTGCTTTCTACTATATAAACGTTATACATACTACAATTTACCGTATAAATAAAAGTCCCATCCCCTTTTTGGCCATCAAAACATATGAGCAATTAACAAAACACACCTCCAATTTTCAGAATACCTGGACACGAATTCTCCTTTTCCTGTAATTTCCCAGCTGTTGCTAATACTTTTACATCTATCTAAATGATGACTGAGTTTCGTTTAATTTATTAGTATAATTAGTGAATATAAAATGAGAATAGTACCTATCCAATACTCATGATCAGCAAATCCAAACCCGTTCTTGTATTCCGTCCAGTTATTGTTAAAGTTCACCGATCCATTCACTCTCCGCTGAATCACCTGTTCGTATGTAAACATACTAATGACTTACGTATAATTGTCAAAATTAATAAGTTTCGTCAAAAAACTTACACGATGATAAGTTAACCTGACTTGTTTGTGAAACTAGACAACTTTCAAAACATAACCAATATAATTCTTGCATTGTTAGAGAGAGAGAGAGAGAGAGAGAGAGAGAGAGAGAGAGAGGGAGAGAGAGAGAGAGAGAGAGAGAGAGCTTACCGTCCATCCTCCGTTGTCAGTGGTCATATCGCAGTACACGGCCATTATTCTGTTTAAACCAACAATATCGTACACCCCGTCCTTCCCTCTTGTATCTGGGTATCTCTTTAAAATGTCAGCACAATCGGTGCCTGCAAAAGACTTCTCGTACATATACACGGCATAATTACGTGTGTTATTAGTTACATAATTTCTAAAAAGAGCTCTAGAAATACGTTTTAACTGCAGATAATTATTATTTGGTCCAGCATTGTTTTTTGTTATAATTAAAGTATTTAAAGTATGCTGAGTCTGAAAAAATATGCTGGCCTTCATGAAAATGGCAATTCAAAATGGCGGACAGCCAATCTTCAAATTTTTCTCTTAAAGTCCCTTCAATGGGAAAAAATAATGACAAACACTAATGATTTAATCCAAAATAGTATTTCCTCAAATACAATGTGTGCTGAGTCTTACAAATTATGCTGGCTTTGCACAAATGTGGTTAATTAGGTCAAAGTGGTGATTTAAAATGGCGGATAACAAAATTATGTTAATTCGTCTTATATTTCTAAAATGGACATAAAGCGCGAGACAAACAATGAATATTCAGTCCAGCTAAGTTTTTAATCATAACTTTGGTGTGGATAGTCAGGAATAATATGCATTTTTCAAGAAAATGTCGTAAATTATCTATAGAAAAAACGGTGGACATACAGATTTTATATTTTTCCCTTTAGTTTCTTAAATGGTGAAAAAGCGAGAAATAAACAATCATAATTTTTAAAATAAATTTTCAAATCATAAATAAGACGTGCTAAGTCTAAAGAATCATGATGGTTTCCACTAAAGCCACCACTTATATTTATATTAATAATTAATGGAAATCGGAAAAATCCTACGGTATCTCTATGATGTGTTAGCATGTATTGAGTTAAAATTTTACTGAAAACGTACACATAACTGGTGTAAGAAATAAAGCCACTTTTTCTTTTTTGTATGGCTGTGTTTGAACATTAACACGCGACTATGTATACTATATTTCTGTTCTGGTGTTTAACCAACGAATATATTGTAATATTCTTTTCATGATATTTTATTTTGTTGACTTTTTTTCATTACCTTATAAAACGTGTTTCCAACTTTGACTTCTGACACATTTTCCTATTTTGTTCCTTGTACTTACATTTCATTTCACACCTCTAATTTCTGCAGTGTATGCAAGAGAGGGATTAATATAAGCCCTATGGCTTGTTTCCCGATCTTACAATTGTAATTTATCATCATGTAAATGTACTTGAATCTATAATGAATAAATATTGTTTAAACTAAAGCGATGCTTTTTATGTCAAAATGGCGGACAGCCAGTTTTCGTAATTTTTTTCTTTAAAATTTCTTTTAACGGTAAAAAGCATGAGGCCAACAAGTTTAATTTAGTCCAGCAAAGTTCATCAATATAACTAAGACATGCTGGGTCTTAAGAAATATGCTAGCTATGACTGAAATTCCGTAAAATACCGGTAGGTCAAAATGGCGATTTAAAATGGCTTACAGCCATATTTTTCACTTTCTATTTAAGTTTTATAACAAGAAACAAAGCATTAAAGCAATCATAGTCCGGTCAAACAAAAAGTTTTTATTCATAATTAGGGTATATATATATGCTAACTTTTACAATCAAAGTACCGAAAGTACTTTCAGACGGAGGCATCATTTTGGAGGAAATTAAACTAATGACAATATATGTTTTTTTAGGAATAACAGCGGGCTTACCGCTCATCATGTTAGAATATTCGCGAAGCGGTTTAGTATTATTGCGCGAGAATATTTTTTTTAGGTTGACCACAGAGTTAGGTAAATACTATCAAAATAATTATTGTTCTCTTATTTAACCTTATAAGCTTGTTATATTACTACTTAGAGGTGTTTATTTTTTACAAAAAAGGAAGGAGGAAATTATTTTGCATCACAAAACAACATGGGAAACTGTACATGTTTTTAAATGCATACAACTCGAATTACTTTTGAGTAATTAAATTAAGTATCATTATATTTCAGGTGTATAGTGACTTGTAAACCCACACCTGTTCAAGACAAAAGCTACCTCTAAATTGCAAACTACTTCGTCTAACCGTACAACCACCCCTAACCCCCCCCCCCTTTTTTTCTACATGTATCTTACAGAAGGGGTATCTTGATTACTGAGTGTCGTCGATCCAGATATTATCTTATTATGATCTGCATGCTGGATTCAATCACAATGTACTGTATTCTTTTGTGGATACTAAATTTATGAATATATAATATTAGTATATTTCAAATGAATGTACGTAAAATACGCCTTAACTATACCGTGTTTTTTAAGTTTAATTCGTATACTTCTTTTTTCTCAACAGAAATATCTCTCTCTCTCTCTCTCTCTCTCTCTCTTTCTCTCTCTCTCTCTATCTCGTTAAGACTATATGGACACAATAAACACATGAACTTAATTTTGCTATTTATTTAGAATTTGCAGAGAACGCAAGTTCAGTTACGTGGTACCAGTTTTAATGATATATATTATGGCAATTGTTTGTATCATATAAAAGATTTCATGTCAATGCTATCTATTTTTTTTCACGCGCAACACTCTTATCAGCTTGTTAAAACACATAGACTTCCAAAATCACTTACGGGGGGGGGGGGGGGGTGCAATGGAAAAGAAAGATACGTCTCCGCGGGAGATTAATTGAATATACGCGAACGAAGAAGCATATCGTGTTAATTCATTGAATCTCATAATTATTTATTATTTCGTCCACCGCTAGATGGTGCTTAGGGAATCCTCATTATTTGACGTCAAGGGCAAGACAATCACAATATACGGAGGCTGTTATACAAAGCAAATTTTTTTTAGAGAGGAGAAATATTTCTTCACTATAAAACTGGTGTTTTCAGGCTTTAAAGACATCGATGCCATAAGCTTATATGATAACAGTGATACAATCAGGTACTTACTTTCCAGCAAATACATCTTAACTAATATATCATCATACACACTGGAAAAGCTTGTGATTCAAAATGATCCGAGATCAACATATCGCCAAGCTTTATTTATAGTAATAAATATGCGCAATATGTTTTGGGCAACCCAAGGAATTTTACTCTTTTTAACATTACTAGGGAAAATTTATATATTGTATAAGGAATCAAGCTGTCTATGTCTTCGTTAAAGATAAAAAAAACCTCTTGCAAAATTGTTAACATATGTTTGGCCAAATGTGCTGAGGAAAGTATAGCAATGCGTGTCCATATTCAGAGGAAAAGTTGAGGCTTTTTATGCTAGACCGTGTTAGTGTTAATTTGCAACATATCCTCACAACTAAGTTTGCTGATGGATGTATGAACCTCTTTAAAGCCGATAAACATCCCTGTCAATGTTGTTGAAGAGAAAATGTTAGAGAAAATATAGAACTTTGAATTAGCACTTGGTTCGTTTCATGCACTGTGACACAACTTCTTATTTCTACAGCATATCGAGAAAATCGACATAATAAGTGAACAGAAACAAGTAAACTGACCAGAAAATCAAACAGTTCGAGAAGTTCTTTATTTATATGGATAACCAAGACACGTTGCCGAGATGGGATAAAGTTATTTGTTGCTGGAACTAATGACCTTAAGATCTTATACCTAAAGTTCTTAGATATGATAGCTTTCAACTGCGCCACAGGTTGCAGAACTTTATGTGTGAATGTAAACGTGCCTACTTCCCTGGGAAAGACATTTGCAAATTCAAATCACAATTTTATCATTCAAAAGAAGATTGTATAAATAACATAATTATACATTGTAGCTAAATAAGGGAAAACAGAAATTTTTCTTCCAAATAAAAAGCTGGTGGAGTTTTTTCTATTAATGCAGGTGTTCAAATTTGATTGTCAGTTACATCATTAGTATTGAAATTATGTTATTCAAACATTTTTCCCATTTAAGAGGCCTTTAGTAGTCTATATAGAGATAACTAGTAATGAAATTTGGCTTCTAATATACACCAATTTGAATTGCCATTTTGACAAAATTAACGTCATTTTCATGAAGACCAACACATTTCATCAAACTTGGCACAACCTTATTATGATAAATACGTTTGCTAGACCAATTTGTGATTTTGTATTGTTATTCTTTTTTCCATTAAAGAGACTGTGAGACGAAAAATGATGAAATCTGGCTGTCCACCATTTTTAACTATTTATCGCGATCAACATATTTTGTTGTACTCAGCACACCTTAGTTATGATAAAATGCTATGCTGAACCAATTTATAATCGTTTGTTACCTAAATTTTTAAGACTTAAGAGAATTATAGAATTTGCCTGTCGACCATTTTTACCACCATTTTGACCTTATTAGCGCCATTTTGTCAAAGCAAGCATATTTTTCAGACTAAGCACTCCTTCATTAATATGCAAAACTAACTTTGCTGGACTGAATAATTTTTGTTTTTTATGCGTTTTCCCTAGTTGAAATTTTTTACGAAAAAATTATGAAATCTGGATATCTGCCATTTGAAATCGCCATGTTGACCTAATTAACGCTTTTTGGGGAAGGCCAGCAAATTTTTTCAAACTTAGCAAACTTCAAATATAATAAAATACTAAGCTGGATCATTTCATTATTGTTTGTCAATAATGGAAAAAACTTTAAAAAAAATATATAAAATTTGGTTTTCCGCCATTTTGAATCACCATTTTGAGCTACTTAACGCCATTTTCATGAAGGCCAGCATATTTTTGGGGAATCAGCACACTTTAATTATGTTTAAAAACCATGCCGGACCAAATAATAATTATTTGCCGTTCAAAGGTTTTTTTTCGACTAAATCGGACTAGACTACTGTAGTTGACATAAAATATGGTTTTTACGTGGTCAGAAAATTCCATATAGCGCGTGAGCGGAGCTGGAGTCGGAAATGAATTTACCGACCAATTATAAATCATATTAGGTCAGTTACAAACTATTATAGGTAAATATAATGCAATTCTTGAATTCTACAATATGTTCTAAATTATTTTAAGATAAATGTATAATACAAACCTAATATGGGGGTTAATTTACCACTGCAGGTTAATTTATCTCCGATTATGTTTGTAGAATTGTCAACAGCTTCTTTTTGGAGCACCAACGATATCTGGAAATCTGTTTTCATATTCCTGACACTTGCGTCGAGATTTTTTATTCCTTCCATATTTTGCTTCACCATTCTTTCAATACTTTTGGTAAATTGTTGTAGTTCGTTTTTTATAATGTGTGTTGCCACGTTCACACATTTTTGCTCTTCCCCCAAAATATCGTATAACAATTGTCCATTCGTTGATTTCAACAACATGGTAAAAATTAAGATGCTCAACATTCCCTTCATTGTTGAATTACAGATCAGGTTCTGCAAATATTTTATTTATGAAAACAAATAATTTGCATTATAATAAGTTTCATTTAACATTCATCAACAGAAAAGTAAACCCCTCCACGTATTAAGATCTTACATGTATAAAGGATGATATCAAATACTTTTCTAAAAAGGTTATTGTTTTAACATCACCAATTAAGCCCAGACAATTCCATGGGAATCACGGTTTATCTTATGATAGTCATCTTCCTCATATAAGTATATCTAATCTACTTTTGTTGCAAAAATAGCAAACCTCTCAAACGGTCTTATCTACCTGCGACGTATCATTTATATGCATTTTCACTCATTACGTAATTCACTCAATTACGTAATGTGTGAAAATGTATTTTACCAATAAATACTTGTTAGACTTAGTCACAGGAAACGTCAATGTGGGGTTTTTATTTAGAGAATCTTCCTTTTCCCAATAGATTAGAAGTTTGTTTTTGTAATTTATGTGCCAAAATATTTTGCAGGTTACAAAAAGAGACGATTTACTTGTATACTTCTTATATGTTAACGTTAGCTATGTAGCAACATGTGATGACACAGTATCCGTTAATGATATAATTTCAAACTGCGTCATCAAGGGTCAATATTCACGTCCACTAATAATACAAGAAAAAACCGCAAAATAAGTACATCGTTGACCTGTAATGATGTAATTTTTATCGCTTTAGAGGATGAACTTCAACCGTTAATGATACAATAATATATAATGAATTACTATTTTAAATTTTACATTTTGCATAGTAAACAACAATACGCAATTAAGGCGCAACACGGACGCAAATTGTAAAATTTGCCGGATGCCTCATTCGGACAGAACTTGTTATTAAAAAATGACGCATTTAAATCACTCACGCTCGCATCTATGTTTGTTTAAAGTTTTTGGTTTCTTTTTGTTTTCATTGTCCCATCAAAATCTTTATTCCAAAGCCAGGATTGGGGAGCACTGTAGCAACCTCTAGTGATACACCGTCCACTAATGATATAATGTTGCATTAGTGGTCAGGATGTTTATATCATTAGCGGTCAAAAATCTTTACCTCTAATGATATGGGGAAAAAGTGTGAAATAAGTACTACCTTGACCACTAATGATATACATTTGCACACATTTTCAATTGCATTAGTGGATGGATTTGCAACCTTTAATGATATAATATAATATGATATGATATAATACAAAATGATGTGATATAATATTATATTTAATATGATATAATATAATAATATGCTGATATAATATAATATAATATAATAATGATATAATATATTTAAACTATTTAAACAATAGTGATCATGTCCGTGTAATATTGACCTAGGTTTTATTTTTCAACGTTGATTATTGATTCGGGATGGGGGTTTCTAACGTTGAAAACTGAGACCAAAAGTCGTGACATTATACCCTGAGTCATTTTTCAAAAGCTTAAAAAGGGTTTTTTTTCAGTTAAAAAGATATCTGTTTTTAAATATTGTGTTGTTATAGCCATTTTCAAATTTTGAAGCATGTCATTTATTAATATATACAAACCTTAAAAAAAGATGTAAATTCATGACACGGCGATGTCACGTATATGTCATGCTATAAACATCAATATCTTGTTAAGTGTTCAACAAAATATAATAAAAGTTTTAATTCGAATTTAATTTTTGATAAGGGATTTTTTGATGTATCATTTTGTACAATTACGCGTCATTAAGAAGCGCGGTTCATAGTGTGACATTAATTTTGGATTAACCCTTGTAGTAATGGTTTATATGCTGTATTATAACGGAAACCCTGAAATATACAATGTACGAAAGCCGAGATGGATCATTCGAGATTCGAGATTAAAAATACGAGATTCGATATACGAGATTCGAAATTCGAAATTCGAGATTCAATATCTAGATTAACCAATCAAATCATGGATCTGTAACCTGTATCCTAGCTAGCAACATCAAACTGTTCTAAATAAAGATCATTCGTACATGCTCTTTCCTACAAATAAATGTCTTAATAGCTCTTATATAGTGGTTATAAAATGGTTAAATTAACACTGATGAATTAACCCCACACAGTATAAACAATTAAATTAGTGATAACATTGTTGGCTTTGCGAATCTAGTTGGTTTTGTTTGCCCTGTATGTTTTTCCCCCCGAACAATTTTAATCCGAAGTGTATTCGCCCCAACTGTGTAAAAATCGGCTTGCGAAGAAAGATCTGTTTAATCTAAATAATTAAAACCGAGTGTGGTTTTAGCTATGAAACGAAATTCAATGAAATAATCGACATGTCAAAATATAGGTTATGATTAAGTTTTAAACCATAGAAGATATAATGATTTACAACCTCAACGACAACAATCCAGATAGGAATAGTGTATTGTAGGGTATGGCAATGCCATTGTCGATATGAGAGAGACAGAGAGAAAGAGACAGACAGAGAGAAAAAGAGAGAGAGAGAGAGTTTTGTAGTGTCTAATTCAATTTTGATTTAGAATTTGAAATTGATTTGATTTGATACAAGCATATATAGACAATAATTAAGCCTCTAAAAGGAGAAAAGAGAGGAGGTAGCTAGGGTAGGGCAGACCAACTAGCAAGCTTTATTCTTACGGTGTTAGCGCACTGTGATTTACATCCTCCCTCTCTCTCTCTCTCTCTCTCTCTCTCTCTCTCTCTCTCTCTCTCTCTCTCTCTCTCTCTCTCTCTCTCTCATCACCTAGCATTTCCTTTTCCGTGAGGGGGTTTGGGGTATTTGTGATGTCTTACATTAGCTAGTGAAAATGATAAAAACAAACATGAAATTTTCTTTAAATTGTGTGCGGATGTTGTACTCAATAATCTGTTTTAAGTATATACATTTCAAGGCGGGGGGGGGGGGGGGGGGGGGGGGAGGCTAAATAGTCCTAATTAATTTGTCAGTTATTCTGTCCCCACTTTGTTTTCTCTTTGTTTTCCAGGCTTTTTTTTTATTTGGCTCGGCAAATTAATATAAAACTTTCTGTGTAGCTCCATAACGATGCACTGTAGATAAATTATGAGTAGTTTTACTTTTGATAAACAGGTACATATCCGTTCTTGATTTTTAATTTGACTCTTATAATCGGATTTAATATTCCAATAAATATAGGGTAGGAAAGAATGGACGGGACTTTTTTGCGCATATCCTACTGTACCATTCATTCATTACAGGAATTAGCGCTCATCGAGTTCGACTTGCTTTCCTTTTTTTATTCACTGGATTTAAAGCTATTAATTTTTCAAAATATTTTGAATCTATGGCCTGATTATATATAAATTAGAGCTGCGCTGGTGCATCTATTTACCCAAATGGACCAAAATATAACCAAATGAATCTAAAAACTTTGACAAAATTAGTTTTAAACGTACGACTCATTTTTCAATTCTAATCGGGTATGTCCTTTAGAAAAATCTTGAACAACACACATTTTAGCAAATAAAACGACAATTGTTTCTTTTTTTTGGGGGGGGGGGGAGGTGGTGGTGCCGGTAAAGGACATGTATTGCTTGTGGCAGTTGTGCTATACTCTCATTTGTTATAATAAGTAATACTACATATTGAAATAGAATGAAAGTTTCTAATTACACTGTACATAGCTTCTATCATTTATTTTGATCCGTGCGATAGTTTAAAACAATTTTCAAAGCATTTCCTGTAATTCAACCGATCATTTTTTAAATCTATTTTTTTTTTTGGATCCCCGCCTGATACGTCCGCCTTCTTGTATATTAGAATTACATGTACCTTGACCATATGTACACATTAACTTAATCGGCTATATTATGTGACGATAACATTTTTTATCAATGTTTTTGCGGGATAGGTAATAAATAACAGCCAATTTGTTGGTTTTTTCACTGATTTTTTTAGATAATTTGCCGCCATCTTTTATGCATTCCACACACCACTCACAGTTTCTTTATTTGGTGTTCTGTGTGTATGGCGACAAATTGGTAAATTTGCACCACTCGCCCCTTGTAGCTTCACCCTGATTACATTTTATCTGGCTAAGTGTAATGTAGTAGTATATTAAATACACACATCTTTGTTTGCAGTGCTTATTTACATCTTTAGAGATTTACTTACATACAAAGTCAACATTGGTATGATTTATATGTAATTATTGTCAATTTTGGTGCGGGGGGGGGGTAGGAAACTTCAGAGAAACTTACTTGGCTGTGATACATATGCTTGTCTATACCTTTTATTCTTTCTTCTTGATATATCAATGAATGAATTATAACAAAATACAACAATGAATTTTGAAATATTCATGCACAATCAAATTTTTAAAAAGTTTTACTGTTCTCTGCACAAGAAATCGGCAATGTGAACAAATTGGCACCCTGTCATTCCTACCTTTAATTGTAGAGAGTAGGCATCCTTCTATATTGAAAACAATTCCAAAAGTAAGACTCATAATAAGTTGTTTACTGAGGAAAAGGGAAAAAAATTGTATTAATAAATAATTCCGTATGATGTGATAATATCTCAATGATTTGTTTATAATCATAGTACTAGTGTATGACTGTATGCATACATAAAAACGATAAGTAATGCTTATATTTATTGGTGAAACCGGACTGATTATTTATATTTAGATTATTTAGATACATGTAAGAGCTAATCTTCAAGCGCGGATCTAGAAAGGAGGGGGTCAGGGGATTTGGACCCCATCCTCGGGAAACTTGGAGCTTATTAAATTTACATAGTAAAATTATTTAAAATTGGCCAAGGACCCCCCTACGGAAAAAATTAGCCACGCTTATGAAGTTCTCTTCCATAACCGCGTTCTTACACAAAAGGGGTGAATAAACCCGAACTATAACTGGTGGTGAAATACCCCAGGGTTCAAACGCATCAGTGGAAATGCACCAGGGCAAACAAAATCTCTTAGATCCGCGAAGCACACTGCATTATTTCTAGTCTACTTAGATATTCTCTGTAAAAGTAAATACAAATAATTATTTAGTTAGGTAGGGAGAAGTGAACATAGCATTTATTTGTATATGAGAGCATGTACGGATGATCTTTATTTAGAACAGTTTGATGTCGCTAGGATATATATTATCAGATCCTTGATTTGATTGGTTAATTTGGATATTGAATCTCGAATTTCGAATCTTGAATCTCGTATTTCGAATCTCGTATTTTGAATCTCGAATCTCGAATGATCCATCTCGGCTTTTGTAACAATGAGAATATGCCTAATAATAATATGCATAACATGATAATGATAAACAATATGTAGACAATTCAGTTTATACACAATAATTACACGACGTTCATAATTAAATGAATTATTCCTCTTACATAAACAATTATTTCCGTGCAATTTCTACATGTGCTAAATCATATATTTATACATTTAGAGATATATCATATAAATGTATCTCCATAATAACAACAATCTATAGATATATTAATATTGTATATACAAAATATTGTAATACCTGATTGTATGCAGAGTTCATTCACAATACATGATTTTGTTCAGCATGATGATCATATTTGTTTTGATAATATATCTCAAAGGATTCAGTGTCAATATAATTCAAACATGCATAAGTTTGTTACTGACTGACTTTAAAAAATATATCGGGTCGGTAAATCCTAAAGTTGGCGAGGTAAAATGTTTTGTTTTCCCGTGGACTCTTTAGTGAGACATTTATTTACAAAAAGCGATGTACAATGCAATTTCAGGTATAAGCGGTAAGGATATATATCGTTCAAATCTACATAGTCGAACCCTTCAAAATGATCAATTTCAGCTTTCAAATACTCTTTGAGTATCGTCACTGCACTTTAGTTTTGTAACTATTTAATTTAAGCGTTTTGTTACTTCCCTTTGTGGGGGTATGAACTGGACGCTGCATGCCGTTTTATTCTGTTTTAGACACAATAAAGTGACGTAGTTTTAAAAGGAAGCAACTCTAAGTTAAAAGTAACTATAAAAGGTAACTACTCCAAATAATAAAAGACCTTAAACGGAATGGTGTTTATGTGTTATATAATATGAAATGTCTAGATAATTTTAATTGATTAATTGATATCTGTGTAGTTACAGAAGTTTGATCTTTTTTGACATGTGTGTACGAGCATTGGTAAGTAGACTGAATATCATACATGTATAAAAAAAAAATCATTCTTAGAGTGCGCATCAGGATGACATTATATTAAATTAATAAACTTTCTCTTTTCAACGCTTACATCAATTTTATATTTTATTAAATGTTATCATTACTAAAACTAAAAAAATGATACTCTATCATTTCTTGATTGATAATCCTTGTAAAACGGAATACGTGTACATGAATACCACTTACATACAAGTGAAGAAAGAATTTACGATCAATTGCATCATTAAGTAAAAATAATATTAGTGATTAAACATCCTTAATGGTACATATTACGCAATTGTTCAAGTTTTGTTGAATTGCTGAGATATTTGCCCATATTTTAAACATGCAGTAATAATCTCTCTCTATCTGACGTTACATTTCGTTGTCAGAATCGAGGACGAATCATCAACTGTATTGATTTCAGAGATAAAGAGGAGTTTTTCCAGAGTTTCCATATAATGTATCCAGGACCAATTTTCTCAGAGTCGGCGTACTGTCCATTAGGGTTGGCACGGTGACACCATTTGAACCACCATCCCGATCTGTAATCAGTGGCACAGTTACCGCCGTACCTGTCGTTATCCTGGTCGTTATCCTGGTCCGTTGTGGAAAACTTCATGTAGTTGTGGTATTCCAGGCTATCCCCTACAATCACATTGATTACAAATGAAATCATTAGAATTGAAGTCATAATCACTACCATGTTAATTGGTAGCAGTGCATTTTAAAATAACTACCTTAGTTTTTATGATAAAATAAAAAATATATCACTTTCATATATTAATTTCCTGTATGCATGTCTTTTTTTATACTTGCGTCCCTATGGTCTTCCTTGACATTTGTAAGATACTGAATGATAATCCGACTTAACTTAAACACCAAATTTTGGGTGCTTATATTGCACATGCATCAGTTCATCGCCCTTTCTCAACTTCATCCTGAACAAAAATCAACCGCTACCCTTCCGATCCTATTATGTAATGTAATTCACTTGGTACATCTAAATCTTGCTTTTGTTTACTTTCAAATTCCACCCAAATTATCGGGCCTACTTTAATTGTCACTTTGATTGATTGAAACAATAATTGACGGTACGTCATTGATTACAGTCAGTAACTGAATATATTTGATGCCTTGTGGCAACGATTTTGAAAAAAATAAAGCACTTTCGAAAATAAATTTGAATTACGTTAATATTAGGACAAAATCAACGCAATTCAACAATTTTTTTCAAAATGCATAATGAGTGTAGACCAACAGTTTTTATCATCTAGACACTTAACGCACTTTTAAAGAAATGTTATTATTTGTCACAGAAAGTTGACTTTGTTCTAAACAGATTTTTTAAGTCAGATTAAGTGTTTACACTTCTTTGTGAATACCGTTCAATATGGTCTATCACTATTGGGAGCAAGAAGGGGGCAACCAAAGATAAACTCCCATTTCCAATATGTTATTTGATTACCTGAAAAAATTTCGAGTATCTTGTCTTCCCAAACATCATAACAATTTCTTAAACTTATAATCAACAGAGTTTAGTCATATCAAAATCAAACTGACAAATCATTAGCTTCTCCCATGGTAAAATGAAAAATCTAAGCATAAATCCACTTCTCAAATTCAAGCCAAAAATATTATTTCCAAAATAATTTATTTCCAAATAAGATGTCTGATAGTTACATGTACAGCCATTAAAGCAATATCAACTCAAAAAAGACATTTGAGAAGGTACTATGTGCATTACAATGTAATTGAAAAAGAAATATCAAACTAGCTTTGAATTTGATATGCTTCTTCATCATGTTTGTTAATAAGCTTATGAACGTCATATTTCGTTCAGCTATTGTTTTCCGTAAAATTGATTAGTTTCCCCCTTTTCAAAAGAGTATACGTTAATTAATATTCACAAAGATGAAAATTAATGATCAGCTGACGACTAATTGGTTCAGTTTATGTGATATTTTGATAGACAAATCTTAATAAAAACTTAAACTCTTGTTCTTCATAGGTACATTATTAAATTAAACGATCTTATCGACAAACATTTTTATTGCGAAATAGCTACTCATGATAGCTAAAAATTCCATGGGTACTTATTCTATAATCACAAATGTCTATGGTACCATAAATTACCTGCATTTCCACTGTATCCATTCACCTCCAACATATATTTACTTGTCTCGTCCCCGACAGCAAACTGTGAGTAAACAGCATAAGCCTTTTCTCCGTTGAATCTCTCTAATCGCAGTTCCTGGGGCTTCTGTGACGTCAGTCTATGTAGCATGTAATTTCCTGAAAAATGATTTGTCTTTGATATAAAATAGCCTCTTTCATACACTGTCCAGATTAATCCGGAATAAACATATATAACAAGTCATGTTCATAGTGGCATACATTTAATTTGGACGTCTTCGTTTCAATAACTGCCGTCAGTTGAGCAGACAAATTATCATAACGCGCTATGATATTTTTTAATTGAGGTTGCCTATCAAACTTGCTGACAGTCGAGGACCTCCTCCCCCATTTTCCCTTACCTTTATCGAGTTCATTGTTTATGCATTAAAGGATGCCGATTTGGTTTTTTTTGCGGAAAAACTACAATAGCATAACTCTTTATTTTTTAACCATATGTAATTTAGAACAACTCTAGTTTATATGCGAAGGTTCATGAAAATCGACGGTCTGGTTCTTTTTAGGGACCATCTCAAAATAGAGGTATATTTACTATAGGAATGTATAGGAAACTGTCATTTTCCGCACATCAAAGCAGTTGTAAAAAATACTACAATAGCTTTTTTTCTCAAATTGTTATATATGATAAGTAATATCATTTCCAACCTTATATGTAAATAGCGCAAACTTCTACCGTCTGGTTTTTAGTGGGGGCCATCTCAAAATATCAAAATGCACCAAATTTTGCTATATATTTGGATCATCACGAATGATGATTGGTATAATGGATTCATTCAAAAAATAAGAAAAATATCCTCGAGGATAGCATCATTCTGTATATAAAATTTCAACAGCGTACAATTTTTACTTTTTCTTTTATGCTATTTCTTATAACGCACTTCTACAAAGCTTCATTTTATCATAACGTCATAAAAGCGCAATGGCAATGCTCCCCTACCGCACAACGTAAAAATCTTAATAAAAATAAAAATTTCCTTTAAAAATCAAAATAGAATTATCTGTATTTTGTTTATTGTGTTCAATTTTATAAATGATGTCGAAAAAAAAGTCGTAAGAAGTATAAAACAACTGTATTATATTAGAATGCGCAAAAACATGCGCAATGCAAACTAAAGTCGGCCTCCTTAAAATTAAAAATTATGATCAGAAAGGTCATGAAAGCTTTAGAATTTTTTTTTCTGTACTTTAGTAAATAACCGATTGAAGCCATAAGGTACTTGTATTTACATGTGACTGACTCACTACACCTTGGAAAAGTGACTCAAATCAACAGAAATTTACTTGAATATAAAAGATGCAATGTAGCATAATGCATCAGAAGTATATACATGTAAGTAATATACATGTAGACGAAATATATATAATTTTGTATTTAAAACTTATAATTTCAAAAGTTCAATAAAATAGCCCGTATGCAGATTTAAACTTGCTGTTCACAAGCCCGAAATTCATACACAGATACCGGTATGTTTTTACAACACAGATAAACTTCTTGCGTAAATATGCATGGCGCGTTTAAAATCTCGGCGTCTTGCTAAAAACGGAACATTTTCAGCATTAATTCCATGATGTATATGTTTAAGTCACAAATATAAGTTATATACCATTATATTTGATATATTCAATGCTTTTAGAAATGTTTTGAGCTGTGTATATTTGAAACACAGCATATTTCAGCCAATAAAGTCCCTTGTTCTTAGCCTTTATTTTGGCTTGTCAATATTTCTGATGATCAGTATAGCCCCCCCCCCCCCCTCACTTTCAATTTGCTTCTGATGCCACTGCAAATTTGACTGTTTGACGTCCGTTTTGATTTCTTAACTAGAAAAGTCACTGGTTCATGCATTTGATTTTTTTACATAAATAATTATATAGTTAAGTCATATTTACATATTCATTTCTGAAATACTAGTGAATGCTAAGGTTTTGCTTTCTACTTTATAAACTTCATACATACTACAATTTACCGTAAACTATTAAAACAAGTATTTATTGGTAAAATACATTTTCACTCATTACGTAATTCACTGGCTGCATATAACTGGTACGTCGCAGATTGGTACGACCGTTTGAGAGGTTTGCTATTTTTAGAAAAAATTCTAACCACTTTTATGAATTAAAGTCCCATCCCTTGTTGGGCCATCACCAACATATGAGCAATTGACAAAACACACCTCCAACTATCACAATACCTGGACATGAATTCTCCTTTTCCTGTATTTCTCCAGCTATTGCTAATACTTTCACATCTATCTAAATGTTCACTGAGTTTTGTTTCTTTTAAAAGTATATTTAGTGTATATAAAAATGAGAATACATGTAATACCTATCCAGTACTCATGATCAGCAAATCCAAACCCGTTCTTGTATTCCGTCCAGTTTTGGTTAAAGTCCACCGATCCATCCACTCTCCGCTGAATCACCTGTTCGTATGTATACATACTAATGACTACGTACATGTATAATTGTCAAATTAATAAGTTTCGTCAAAAAAGTACAAGATGATATGTTGACTTAACTTGTGGGTGAAACTAGACAACTTTCAAAACATAATCATATGAGAGAGAGAGAGAGAGAGAGAGAGAGAGAGAGAGAGAGAGAGAGCTTACCGTCCATCCTCCGTTGTCAGTGGTCATATCACAGTACACGGCCTTTGTTCTATTTAAACCAACGATATTGTACACTCCATCCTTCCCTCTTGTATCTGGGTATCTCTTCAGAATGTCAGCACAATCGGTACCTGCAAAAACTTCTCATACATACACAACTTTATCACGTGTATTATTAGTTACATGGTCTGTTACAACGCACTTTGAAAAATTACGCACTTTGAAACAAATTTTCAAAGTGCATTAATTTTTGGACCAAGTCAATGCACTTTGAAATAAATTAATTTTTTTCAAAGTGCGTTGATATCGTCAATATTAACGCACCTTGTTAAAATATTGTTTAGGGTTTAATCAAAATAATTAATACTTTTATATACAATAGATAATTGTTTTACCCCTTGTGTAGCTTAATTTAAAAAAGAACTTATTGCATTCTCAGCTAACTTGATAAACAGTTTCTAGATGAGAATTTTTTTTCTATTTTCATTTGACAATATTGACAATTTACCCACAAAGAAAAATTCGGGAGGTTTGAATTATCCAAATATGACATAAACTTCATCGCTAAGCAACTGCATTTTCCTATTTTGAGTATGCAGCAAATTTACTTCTTATCTGGTATATTGAGCTATGCAAGAAGAATATGATTTGTATATATTGATAATGTAGATCAGTGTATAACATATTTCAACTGGCTTATTGCATGTGCTTGTAAACAAACATAATGTGATAAAAGGATACATGAGTTATGTTTACCAAAAACAATATAATCTTTTAGAAGATCAGTGCGGGAAAAAAAACCAACATCCTAAGGCTCATTTAAGTTTATAATAATTTAATGTTTGTTAATGTAATTTCTTTTTATTTTGAAGTGATTTATTTGATTAGAAAATAAAAACAGAATGTTGAAAAAGATAGATTCTTTAGCATACCAATGGAGAAATTATTGTTTGGCTAGCTCGCTTTTTTTAATATCACTCAATGTACTTAATTTACATCAGAGCATATTTCTTTTTCCGCTCTTAAGCGATTAAGTTGCTGAATATCATATGTTTTGGAAGGAAAAATAAAAGGTTGGGGTCCTTCTTCCTGTCATCAAGTAAATGATGCACTGGTGATTGACCGGTATCTTTGGTTAACCTCCACCCCCACACCACCCCCATCCCGTTCTCAAATACGGTTAATTATAGATTCATTATGTTAACAAATCATTATACTATCAACAAATTAGAAATTCAATCCCAGAATTTGTGATTTATACATATTTTTTGAAAGTGCGTTAAGAGTGTCGATACTAAAAAATGTTGATGTACCATCTTAAAGCACTTTGTAATTTTTTTCAAAGTGGGTTAACTTGGTCCAAAATTTAACACACTTTGAAAAAAGATTTTCAAAGTGCGTTGATTTGGTTCCAAATTTAACGCAATTTGAAAAAAGATTTTCAAAGTGCGTTGATTTGGTTCCAAATTTAACGCAATTTGAAAAAAAAATTCAAAGTGCGTAATTTTTTCAAAGTGTGTTGCCACAATGGTATGTAGTTGACATCAAATATGGTTTTTACGTGGTCAGTTAATTCCATATAGCGCTTAAGCGGAGCTGGGGTCCCACATGGAATTTACCAACCACGTATAAATCAAATTAGGTCAACTACAAACTATTATAGCTAAATATAAAACAATTCTTGATTTCCACAATATGTACTGAATTATTTTAAGATAAATGTATAATACAAACCTGATATGGGGGTCAATCTACCACTGCAGGTTAATTTATCTCCGATTATGTTTGTAGAATTGTCAATAGCTTCTTTTTGGAGCACCAACAATTTCTGGAAATCTGTTTTCATATTTCTGACACTTGCGTCGAGATTTTTTATTCCTTCCAGATTTTGCTTCACCATTCTTTCAATACTTTTGGTAAATTGTTGTAGTTCATTTTTTATAATGTGTGTTGCCACGTTCACACATTTTTGCTGTTCACCTAAATCATCGTATAACAATTGTCCATTCGTTGATTTCAACAACATAGTAAAAATTAAAAAGCTCAACATTCCCTCCATTGTTGAATAGTATACCAGGTTCTGCAAATATTTTATTTATGAAAAAAATTATTTGCACTATAATAATTTTCAGTTTACATCTATTAAAAAAGTACACGCCTCCACGTATTAAGATCTTACGTGTATAAAGGATGATATTAAATACTTTTCTAAAGAGATTTTTGTTTTAACATTACCAATTAAGCCCAGACAATTCCATGTGAATCAGGGTTTATCATATGATAGTCATCTTCCTCATGTAAGTATATCTAATTTACATTTGTTGCAAAAATAGCAAACCTCTCAAACGGTCTTACCCATCTGCGACGCACCAGTTATATGCAGCAAGTGAATTACTTAAGGTCAAGTAATTAATTAGTGAAAATATATTTTACCAATGAATGCTTGTTAGACTGAGTCACAGGAAACGTCAATGTGGGTTTTTTTTAAAGAAACTTCCTTCTCCCAATAGATTACAAAGTTTGTTTTCGTAATGTATGTGCCAAAATAATTTGCAGGTTACAAAAAGAGACAATACTAGTATATGTTAACGTTACCTTTGTAGCAACATCTAATGATACAGTGTCCACTAATGATATAAAGTTGCATAAGTGGCCAGACTGACCATTAATGATATAATTAGATGATATGATTTTATCATTAACAAACTACCTAACCGCCCACTGATGATATAATTTTAAAATTGCATCATTATTAAGGGTTAATATTCACGTTCATTAATGATATAAGAAAAAAAAAACCAAAAAAACCTTTAATGATATAATTTTTTGTTGCATTAGAGGATGGACTCCAACCGTTAATGATACAATGATATATAATGAATTGTCTTTTTAAATTTTACATTTTGAATGATGAACAACAAAACGCAATTCAGGCGCAACACGGACGCCAATCGTAAAATTTGCCAGATGCTTCATTCCTCTCAGAGTCGAAACTGGTCGTTATCGAAATGAACCTCTATAAGAACGTTGGTGTGGTTTGTGTTAGAACAGATCAGTTTAATAGGGAAAACGTTATTTTATGGTTGATTGCAAATTATACAAAAACAATAGAAACTCTTTCTTTCGTATTGTAAATTTAGATAAAAAATTTGATGAGACTGCTATCTTAAATATTATAATGGACAAGAATCAAAAAGAAACTGCCAAATATCTCAAATTAATTTATTCAAATGACAAAATTATCCGAACAAATCAAAGAGTAAACTCCTGCGCTCAATCTACTGTATTTGTATATTTTAAGTTTTCCAGGAGAAATATAGGTCAAATGGGCCGGTTGTATTTCGATAGGGTATAATATTGAATTGCAGTGTACTTTTGACATACACATGTCACTGTAATAAAATCTTCAATTATTTACCTACTTTCTTACTCATTATATTGCTGTCAACTTGACTATCTCCTACAAGCACGTCTTTTTTTAATGAAAGTCTTTAATATCTCTGGAGACAATCATGTTCAACATTATAAGGGTGAGTAGCGATATGCCTTTGCATAATCCGATGAAACTGTTTTTTAAACCAAATGTTTTGGTTTTAAAATAATTGAAAAAAATCTAAATCAAGGTGCAATCCAGCATTTACTACCTCTTTTTTGAAATCGTTTTTAAAATTGTGTCACATAAAGTTCCTCAACACACCAAAATTTTAATTTCATGATCAATAAAGAATATTTCTGAAATATGATTCCACAGAGGTCATTATCGGCTTTCAGTTATTATGGTCTTCCGTTTCCAACGGAAGACCTTATAGTGATTGTAATGTTTTTAAGGTCTTCCGTTTCCAACGGAAGACCTTATAGTGATTGTAATGTTTCTTTTTAAGGTCTTCCGTTACAACGGAAGACCTTCTAGTGATTGTAATGTTTTTTATTATTAGGGTCTTCCGTTTTCAACGGAAGACCCTCTTGTTATTCTATTGTTTCTTTTTTTTCTTATTCTTATTATTATTATTCTTTTTATTTTTTTTCCAACTCAAATATTTCAAAAACGCTTGCATCGATTGTTTTGAAATTTACAGATTTAATGTGTATCTAAAAGATCTCTATGATGTGAAAAAATTAATTGATGACGTCATCAATTTCGTCAGATATCGACGTTTTTCACGTTTTAAAAAGTGATTTTGTCCGGAGCTTTTCTCATTTTTGATTTAAGATAAAGCTATGAGATTTACAGAGAAGGTAGAACTATCGTTTTACTTATGACATAAGGCTGGAAACTCAATTCGGACACTTCCGGTCGAAACCGGAAGCAAAACCAATTTTTTTGAATTTTCATGTTTTTCAATTTTAAAAACTTTACGTACGTATCTTACAGTAACTTTCATGCTGAGTTCAAAACTGAAATCCGTTTTTGAATCGGACGATGCATTACAGAGATATCGGGGTTTAAAAATTGATTTTTCCGGAAATTTTGATTCCGTGTCCTTGGTTTAAAAAATAGCGTAATGTTCAAAGTAAAATTAGCTCGTACCAAAAATAATTGTTAAGTCGTACTTGAACAATTCGGATTTTTTTTGTTAAGTCGTTCTTGAAATCGGAAAGGTTTTTGTTAAGTCGTACTTAAAATCATTCGTATTTTGTTAAGTCGTACCAGGAATAATTCGATTATTTCATCTTTTTATTTTAGTTACTCTTGTTATTGGTTTAATAACTCTGCTTCTTACAGGAACTTCCATCATTACTTCCGACATTAACGGAAGACCCACTCGTTGCTTTGCAACGAGCTTTGCTCTAGTTTTTTATTATTATTATTCTTCTTGTTTTTCCTTCTGACTTCTTTTTTGCTTTATATCTCAAAAACTATTCAACCAATTTGCAAGAAATTTTCAGGGATTATTTTAATTTCTTGTCCCTTGAAGCCTTCAAACTTTTAGTCATTAAGTCACTTCCGGTTTCTAGTTACGTCATTTTAAAAATTTTCAAAAAGTGATTTTGTCCAGCACTTTTCTCGTAAACGGTTGTTTATAAAGACTTGAAATTTTCTGTGATTGTAAATCTGCGAATTGACCTATGGCAAATGTACAGAAAAAATTATTTTGTCACTTCCGGTCGAAACCGGAAGTGAAACAAATTTTTCGAAAAAATGAATTTTCTCATCAAATCAAAAACAAATATGTGTTTTGTAGAGCTTATTTAGCTGAATCTAACACTGAAAGCCGTTTCAAAATCGGACGATGCATAACAGAGATATCGGGGTTTAATAATTGATTTTTCCGGAAATTTTGATTCCGCTTCCTTGGTTTAAAAAATAGCGTAATGTTCAAAGTAAAATTAACTCGTACCAAAAATAATTGTTAAGTCGTTCTTAAACACATTCGGATTTTTTTGTTAAGTCGTTCTTGAAAACAAGAAGGTTTTTGTTAATTCGTACATAAAATCATTCGGATTTTGTTAAGTCGTACCAGGAATAATTCGAATTTTTTCATCGTTTTATTTTACTTTCTCTTGTATTGGTTTAAGAGCTCTGCTTCTTACAGGAACTTCCAGCTTTACTTCGGACATTAAAGGAAGACCCACTCGTTGCTTTGCAACGAGCTTTGCTCTAGTTTTATTATTATTTTTTTTTTCTTTTTCTTTTTTTTTCTGACTCCTTTTCGGCTTCATAACTCAAAAAGTTTTCAACCAATTTCAATGTAACTTGCAGAGGTTATGTGCAATTAAAATTCCTCAATGAAATTAAAGTTTCCGTAACAACGTCACTTCCGTTTTAACGTTACGTCATTTTTAAAGTTTTAAAAAAGTCATTTTGTCCGCGGCATTCCTTAAAAACGCTTTAAGATAGAGTCTTGAAATTTTCCGTGGTTATGAATTTGGCAATTTACATGTGCAATAAGGCTGGAAATAAAAATCCGTCACTTCCGGTCGAAACCGGAAGTGATTCAAATTTTTCGAAAAAAATAAATTTTTTGATCAAATTAAAAACTTATACGAATTTTGTAGATCTTAATAAGCTGAATCTAACACTGAAATCTGTTTTAAAATCGGACGATGCATTACAGAGATATCGGGGTTTAAAAATTGATTTTTCCGGAATTTTTGATTCCGCATCATTGGTTTAAAAAATAGTTTAATGTTCAAAGTAAAATTAATTCGTACCAAAAATAATTGTTAAGTCGTACTTGAACACATTCGGATTTTTTTTGTTAAGTCGTTCTTGAAATCGGAAAGGTTTTTGTTAAGTCGTACTTAAAATCATTCGAATTTTGTTAAGTCGTACCAGGAATAATTCGTTTTTTTTTCATCTTTTTATTTTAGTTCATCTTGTTATTGGTTTATGAGCTCTGTTTCTTACAGGAACTTCCAGCTTTACTTCCGACTTTAACGGAAGACCCACTCGTTGCTTTGCAACGAGCTTTGCTCTAGTTATACATTTTTTTCTTTTTCTGGCTTTTTTGGAGCGTTATTTCTCAGAAACTATTCAACCGATTTACACCAAATTTTTAGGATTTATTAAGCATTAATGTCGCTACTGATTATTAAAATTTCAAATGATTACGTCTCTTCCGGTTTCAGATATGGACGATTTTGTAAATTTTTAAGGGTCATTTTGTCCACGCATCTCCTCTGAAACTAATCATGATAAAAGCTTGCAATTTGCAGGGATTGTAGATATATGTCTGTAGATTTCCCTCCATGCATCCAATTGCAAAAAATGCGCAAGGCCTAGAAGCTCGCCTGAACCTGAAAATTAGCACCAAATTTTTTCACAAAATTTTCTCACATTTTCCGTTATGTGCAATTAAAATTCCTCAATGATATTAAAGTTTCCGTAACAACGTCACTTCCGTTTTAACGTTACGTCATTTTTAAAGTTTTAAAAAAAGTCATTTTGTCCGCGGCATTCCTTAAAAACGCTTTAAGATAGAGTCTTGAAATTTTCCGTGGTTATGAATTTGGCAATTTACATGTGCAATAAGGCTGGAAATAAAAATCCGTCACTTCCGGTCGAAACCGGAAGTGATTCAAATTTTTCGAAAAAAATAAATTTTTTGATCAAATTAAAAACTTATACGAATTTTGTAGATCTTAATAAGCTGAATCTAACACTGAAATCTGTTTTAAAATCGGACGATGCATTACAGAGATATCGGGGTTTAAAAATTGATTTTTCCGGAATTTTTGATTCCGCATCATTGGTTTAAAAAATAGTTTAATGTTCAAAGTAAAATTAATTCGTACCAAAAATAATTGTTAAGTCGTACTTGAACACATTCGGATTTTTTTTGTTAAGTCGTTCTTGAAATCGGAAAGGTTTTTGTTAAGTCGTACTTAAAATCATTCGAATTTTGTTAAGTCGTACCAGGAATAATTCGTTTTTTTTTCATCTTTTTATTTTAGTTCATCTTGTTATTGGTTTATGAGCTCTGTTTCTTACAGGAACTTCCAGCTTTACTTCCGACATTAACGGAAGACCCACTCGTTGCTTTGCAACGAGCTTTGCTCTAGTTATACTTTTTTTTCTTTTTCTGGCTTTTTTGGAGCGTTATTTCTCAGAAACTATTCAACCGATTTACACCAAATTTTTAGGATTTATTAAGCATTAATGTCGCTACTGATTATTAAAATTTCAAATGATTACGTCTCTTCCGGTTTCAGATATGGACGATTTTGTAAATTTTTAAGGGTCATTTTGTCCACGCATCTCCTCTGAAACTAATCATGATAAAAGCTTGCAATTTGCAGGGATTGTAGATATATGTCTGTAGATTTCCCTCCATGCATCCAATTGCAAAAAATGCGCAAGGCCTAGAAGCTCGCCTGAACCTGAAAATTAGCACCAAATTTTTTCACAAAATTTTCTCACATTTTCCGTTATGTGCAATTAAAATTCCTCAATGATATTAAAGTTTCCGTAACAACGTCACTTCCGTTTTAACGTTACGTCATTTTTAAAGTTTTAAAAAAAGTCATTTTGTCCGCGGCATTCCTTAAAAACGCTTTAAGATAGAGTCTTGAAATTTTCCGTGGTTATGAATTTGGCAATTTACATGTGCAATAAGGCTGGAAATAAAAATCCGTCACTTCCGGTCGAAACCGGAAGTGATTCAAATTTTTCGAAAAAATAAATTTTTTGATCAAATTAAAAACTTATACGAATTTTGTAGATCTTAATAAGCTGAATCTAACACTGAAATCTGTTTTAAAATCGGACGATGCATTACAGAGATATCGGGGTTTAAAAATTGATTTTTCCGGAATTTTTGATTCCGCATCCTTGGTTTAAAAAATAGTTTAATGTTCAAAGTAAAATTAACTCGTACCAAAAATAATTGTTTAGTCGTACTTGAACACATTCAGATTTTTTTTTGTTAAGTCGTTCTTGAAATCGGAAAGGTTTTTGTTAAAGGAAGTGAACATGAAAAAATTATCAAGGGCTCAAATTTGTCTGTTTGATGTGTATAATGATATCTGAAAACCATTTAGACAGAACTTTCCTCAGTAAGAAGATATGCCACTTAGAATAACTAATTCTTGCAATCCATGAGCGCGGCCATATTGTTAAAATCATTACCTCCCTGCTGGGTTATCTCTAAGCATCTAAGAGAGGGCAGCACTGATGCTGACGCCAGTGAGACACACTGCATTTTTACACACGTTTAGTAATAGAGATAAAATGCCATCATCATTCAAAATGTGAATTGAAACTTGCAGTGGATGTAAAGAGTTGTCATTTTTAAACAGTGTTTATGGAGGAAGATTTTGGATCTCAGAATGATGCATTCCAACCAACAGTTAATGTGAAATGTAACTAGAATGGAATGTCCGTGGATCAGTGTTATTGTGACCTAGTTTTTCTTGCACTCGGGAATTTCTTGTTTATGAGTTTGAACATTATGTGTGCTACATAAATGAGCACACAAGGTGCATTGCTCAGCATCCTGACTTTTAAAAAGTGTCTTAGTCCTGTTATTCTTCTGACAGTATAAACAGAACCGGCGTACATATATCATCAAGATCTAAGATAAAAACAAATCAGAAAAATTTCCAGGTCATTTAAATAAAAAGTAACGGTAAGAAACCATGGCCACAAAGAAAATGAAATTGCATTTTTATATTATTTTAAATTGAAATCTACAAACAGCATTTTATTTATGTAAACACTGACTGCCACATCTCCGTACAAACATCTGGAATGCGATGGTCTTATATTTCACAAATTAATATATCTATTCATTTTTTGCACAAATCATATATAGTTATCGGAGGTTCGTTTATAGAAATGTACTAAATCCTTGTCTTCTCATGACAGTACACAAAAATTTTCTTCACATCAAGGCATATTTTTTCTTGTAACTTTTATCAACTCTGTACATTAACACTGGCCTAGTTCCAACATTGACCCAGTCACCAGCAGCAATGTGGCTTATCTACGTCAGAGAACAGATGCATGCTGGGGAATAATGGATTACCTCCATAAACCTTTGACTGAGAGTGTTAAATTGATAAAATCTCTTGATAGAAATAAACAAAAAGGTAACAGGCCTCATTTTTAAGTTTCAAAAGGCTTTTAAAATTAATTAAGCAACAATTAATTTTTTCATGTTCACTTCCTTTACGTCGTACTTAAAATCATTCGAATTTTGTTAAGTCGTACCAGGAATAATTCGTTTTTTTTTCATCTTTTTATTTTAGTTCATCTTGTTATTGGTTTATGAGCTCTGTTTCTTACAGGAACTTCCAGCTTTACTTCCGACATTAACGGAAGACCCACTCGTTGCTTTGCAACGAGCTTTGCTCTAGTTATTATTATTATTTTTTTTCCCAGTTTTTGTCCACAAGATATCTCAGAGATGGCTGGATAGATTTACTTGAAATTTTCAGGATTGATAAAAAATGACCATATCTCTAGGCGATTTTTTCATTTTTTGAAAATTCATTTCCTGTCGTCCGTTTCCTGTCCCGCGACAAAAAGCTTGTCACATCGAGATCTCAGAAACGATAAAGATTTGAACACCCAAACTTTGAGGGATGATAGACCTATAGTTGTAGATGTGTTTAAACATTTTTGTTTTGTTCGGCGTAACTTCCGGTCGTCACCGGAAGCTCTTCAAATTTTTTTCTTTTTACGTATTTAATTTATTTTCCATAGAATAAAGATATTAGTATAGATCCTTACATATGCCATCTATACAATGTTGAATAAACAAAAAAATTCTACTTCCGGTGAGATATCTCGATTATCTCAGGAAGCTTTTTTAAAACATATTTTGTACCCGCAAGTTCTCAGGTACTGTACGATCAAGACACGAAACTTTTACTAAACATAGACATTTGATTGAAGATGTGTTTAAACAGTTTCATTTTGTCTTCCGTCACTTCCGGTCCACAGCGGAAGAGTTCAAACAAATCAAACTGTTTATCCGTTAAACTGTTTTAATTTGATAGTTTTAGCTACTTCGATGAATAATAATGTAAAAAAGGAAAGTAACAAGATATAAAAAATTTAAATTTCATTAAGCACTTCCGTTTGTCCGTTTCCTGTCCCGAGACAAAAAACCTTATATCGACGAGATCTCAAAAACGGTAACGACTTCAACAACCAAACTTTGTAGGATTATAGACCTGTGTATGGACACGTGTTAACAATATTTTATTTCATCCGGCGTAACTTCCGGTCTTCACAGGAAGTACACCCAATTTTAATATTTTTAAAAATATTTTGGTTATTTAGCGTATAAGTAACATTTTAGCTATAGAAATACAAAAAGTCATCTACACATGGTAAAAAAATGTTCTACTTCCGGTGAGACATCTCATATATCTCAGATAGCCTTCTTTTTTAAAAACAAAGAATAAATAAGATCTCAGAAACTATGATAGATCAAGACACAAAACTTATATATATTATATTCATTTTCTGTTTACAAGATAACTGGATTTCTTGTGCAGATTGAGGAACGGAAGACCTTTTTGTTGCTATAGCAACAAGAGTCTAGTTATTATTATTATTATTTTTTTCCCCTTTTTGTCTTATGAATTTCTCAGAGATGTCTTGATGAATTCTTATAAAATTTTCAGAAATGACTGAAAATATTAACAGCTAGAGGTTTTTTGCAACAGATTTTCTAAATTCACTTCCGTTCGTCCGTTTCCTGTCCCGCGAGAAAAAGCTTGTCACATCGAGATGTCAGAAATGATAAAGACTTGAACATCCAAACTTTGAGGGATGATAGACCTATCGTTGTAGATGTGTTTAAACATTTTTGTTTTGTTCGGCGTAACTTCCGGTCGTCACCGGAAGCACTTCAATTTTTTTTGTTTTTACGTATTTAATTTATTTTCCGTAAAATAAAGATATTAGTATATATCCTTACATATGTCATCTATGCGATGTTAAATCAACAAAAAAATTCTACTTCCGGTGAGACATCTCAATCATCTCAGGTAGCTTTTTTAAAACATATTTTGTACCCGCGAGATCTCAGAAACTATAATTGATCAAGACACGAAACTTCCATGAATGATAGACATTTGATTGAAGATGTGTTTAACCGGTTTTATTTTGTCTTCCGTCACTTCCGGTCCACACCGGAAGAGTTCAAACAAATCGAGCTGTTAATCAGATTAACTGTTTTCCTTTGATATTTTTAGTTAGATAAATGAAAAATTGTGTAAAAAAGGCAAGTATACAAGAAATATTTAATACAATTTACATTGAGCACTTCCGTTTGGCCGTTTCCTGTCCCGAGACCAAAAACCTTATTTCGACGAGATCTCAAAAACGGTCACGACTTGAACAACCAAACTTTGTGGGATGATAGACCTATGTATGTACATGTGTTAACATTATTTTGTTTTATCCGGCGTAACTTCCGGTCGTCACAGGAAGTACACCAAATTTTGAATTTTTAGAAATATTTGCTTATTTAGCATTGAAGTAACATTTTAGCCATAGAAATACAATAGATCTTTACACAAGGTAAAACAAAACCTCTACTTCCGGTGAGACATCTCAAATATCTCAGGTAGCCTTCTTTTATAAAAAACAAAGTAACCGCAAGATCTCAGAAACTGTGAGAGATTAAGGCACAAAGCTTAAATGAATGATGGACATTTGATTGAACATGTGTTTAACGGGTTTCATTTGGTCATACGTCACTTCCAGTTTGACTCGAAACGTTCAAGCAATAGAACTTTTTTATCAAATAATTCTGGAAATATCATTTACAATTATGTCAACTTTTTTCTCTATGTAAGAGAAGCAATGTCTACTGTTAAATTGATTCATGTATATCAAAACGGAAGACCTTTTTGTTGCTTTTGCAACAAGAGTCTAGTTAAGGTCTTCCGTTTCCAACGGAAGACCTTATAGTGATTGTAATTAAGGTCTTCCGTTTCCAACGGAAGACCTTATAGTGATTGTTAGGTTTTTTCTTTCTTTCTTTCTTATTATTAAGGTCTTCCGTTTCCAACGGAAGACCTTATAGTGATTGTAAGGTTTTTTATTATTATTATTTTTTTTCCCCCTTTTTTTGTCCACAAGATTTCTCAGAGATGGCTGGATAGATTTTCTTGAAATTTTCAGGACTAATAGAAAGTGTTAATATCTCGAGGCGTTTTTTTCATTTTCTCAAAAATCATTTCCGGTCGTCCGTTTCCTGTCCCGCGTAGAAAAAGCTTGTACATTCGAGATCTCAAAAACGGTAGAGACTTTAACATCAAAACTTTGTGGGATGATAGACCTATAGTTGTAGATGTGTTTAAACTATTTTGTTTTGTTCGTCGTAACTTCCGGTCGTCACCGGAAGTACTTCAAAATTAACAACTTTTACGCATTAAATTCCTTTTCAATAGAATAAATATTTAAGCATTAATCTACACAAAAGTAATCTTTGCGATGTTATATCAACAACAAAATTCCACTTCCGGTGAGATATCTCAAATATCTCAGGTAGCTTTTTTGAAACACATTTTGTACAAACGAGATATCAGTGACTATAAGAGATCAAAGCACAAGACTATTATGGATGATAGACATTTGATTGAGGATGTGTTTAACCGGTTTCATTTTGTCTTCCGTCACTTCCGGTCCACACAGGAAGAGTTCAAACAAATCGAGCTGTTTATCAGTTTAACGTTTTGTCTTTGATATCTGTAGTGTGCTCGATGAACAATAAAATGCAAAGGGCAAGTATACAAAAATTAACTAATAACATTTACATTAAGCACTTCCGTTTGTCCGTTTCCTGTCCCGAGACAAAAAACCTTATTTCGATGAGATCTCAAAAACGGTGACAAGTTGAACAATAAAACTTTGTGGGATGATAGACCTATGTATGTGCATGTGTTTACACTATTCTGTTTTGTTCGGCGTAACTTCCGGTCGTCACCGGACGCTCTTCAAAAATAACTATTTTTACGCATTAAATTCTTTTGCCATAGAATAGATATAGAAATATAAATCTATACATACGTTATCAATGCAATGTTATATCAACAAAAAAATTCTACTTCTGGTGAGATATCTCAAATATCTCGGGTAGCTTTTTTGAAACACATTTTGTACAAACGAGTTCTCAGAAACCATAAGTGATCAAAGCGCAAAACGTTCATGGATGATAGACATTTTATTGAAGATATGTTTAACCGGTTTCATTTTGTCTTCCGTCACTTCCGGTCCACACAAGAGGAGTTCAAACAAATCGAACTTTTTATCAGTTTAACTGTTTTTCTTTGATATTTGTAGTGAGCTCGATGAACAATAATGTACAAAAGACAAGTATACAAGAAATATTTAGTACAATTTACATTGAACACTTCCGTTTGTCCGTTTCCTGTCCCGAGACAAAAAACCTTATTTCGACGAGATCTCATAAACGATGTCGACTTGAACAATCAAACTTTGTCGGATGATAGACCTATATATGTACATTTTTTAAAACTATTTTATTTTGTTCGGCGTAACTTCCGGTTGTCACCGGAAGCACTACAAATAATATGTTTTTTCTTTATTTATTTCTTTTACATGGAATGAATATATCAGTATACAATCTTAGATGTGTCATCTTTATAATGTTAAATTTTCAAATAACTGTTCCTTCCGGTGAGATATCTCAAATATCTCTATGAAGCTTTCCCTTTTACAAATTTGATGCCCGCAGGATTTTTGTCACTGTAAGTGAATGAGACACAAAGCTTTCATGAATGATAGACATTTGATTGATGATATGTTTAGTGGGTTTTATTTTGTCAACTGCCACTTCCGGTTTTTACCGGTAGGATTCAAATAAATCAAATTTTTAACAACCAAACTTTGTAACCTGTTTTGTTTAGTTCGGCATTACTTCCGGTCGTCACAGAGAGTACTTCAAAACTTGATTTCTTTTTCAATCTCGTTGTTTTACATGGAAGTAACGTCTGGATACATCATTTACAATACTTATAATATTAACTATTTTCTCTATGTAAGAGAAGCAATGTCTACGGTTAAATTGATTCATGTATATCAAAACGGAAGACCTTTTTGTTGCTTTTGCAACAAGAGTCTAGTTATTATTATTATTTTTTTCCCCTTTTTCTCCCGTGAATTTCTCAGAGATGTCTTGATGGATTTTTATAAAATTTTCAGGAATGACAGAAAATAAAAAGATCTAGAGGATTTTAATTAAAAATATTCTAAATTCACTTCCGGTCGTCCGTTTCCTGTCCCGCGACAAAAAGCTTGTCACCTCGAGATCTAAAAAACGGTAAAGACTTAAACATTCAAACTTTGTGGGATGATAAACCTATAGCTGTAGATGTGTTTAAACACTTTTGTTTTGTTCGTCATAACTTCCGGTCGTCACCGGAAGCACTTAAAAAATAATTTTTTTTACGCATCAAATTTTTTGTATATTAATAAATATATAAGAATAAATCTATACATAGGAAATCTCTGCGATGTAATATCAACAAAAAATTTCTACTTCCGGTGAGATATCTCAATTATCTCAGGTAGCTTTTTTAAAACACATTTTGTACCTGCGAGATCTCAGAAACTATAAGCGATCAAGACACGAAACTTTCATGGATGATAGACATTTGATTGAAGGTGTGTTTAACCGGTTTCATTTTGTCTTCCGTCACTTCCGGTCTATACTGGAAGAGTTAAAAAAATTGAGCTGTTTATCAGTTTAACTGTTTTCCTTTGATTTTTTTTAGTTAGATAAATGACAAATAATGTACAAAAGGCAAGTATACAAGAAATATTGAATACAATTTACATTGAACACTTCCGTTTGCCCGTTTCCTGTCCAGAGACCAAAAACCTGATTTCGACGAAATCTCAAAAACAGTAAAGACTTGAACAACCAATCTTTGTGGGATGATAGACCTTTATATGTACATGTTTTTAAACTATTTTGTTGTGTTCGGCGTAACTTCCGGTCGTCACCGGAAGCACTACAAAAATTACGTTTTTTCTTTATTTATTTCTTTTACATGGAATGAATATATCAGTATACAATCTTAGATGTGTCATCTTTATAATGTTAAATTTTCAAATAAGTGTTACTTCCGGTGAGATATCTCAAATATCTCTATGTAGCTTTTCTTTTTACAAATTTGATGCCCGCAAGATTTTTGTCACTGTAAGTGATTGAGACACAAAGCTTTCATGAATGATAGACATTTGATTGATGATATGTTTAGTGGGTTTTATTTGATCAACTGTCACTTCCGGTTTTCACCGGAAGAATTCAAATAAATCATATTTTTAACAAGTTTAACTAAATTTCTTGGGTGTTTCATGTAGCCTGATAAACAGTGATGTACGCTTAGCAAATGTACGAAAAATACCAGCTTTTTTTTTTATTAATCACTTCCGTTCGTTCCGTTTCCCGTGTCCAGACAAAAACTATTGTTTCAAAGAGATTTCAGACTTGGCAGAAATGTTAACAACCAAACTTTGAGGAAAGATTGACTGATGATTGTACAAATTTTTGTTTAGTTCGGCATTACTTCCGGTCGTCACAGAGAGTACTTCAAAAATTGATTTCTTTTTCAATCTCGTTGTTTTACATGGAAGTAACGTCTGGATATATCATTCACAATAATTTTCATATCAACTATTTTCTCTATGTGAGAGAAGCAATGTCTACGGTTTAATTGATTCATGTATATCAAAACGGAAGACCTTTTTGTTGCTTTTGCAACAAGAGTCTAGTGTTTCTTATTAGGGTCTTCCGTCTTCAGCGGAAGACCCTTCTATTATTCTTCGGTTTCTTTTTCACTTTTCTTATTATTATTATTAGGGTCTTCCGTCTTCAGCGGAAGACCCTTCTATTATTCTTCGGTTTCTTTTTCACTTTTCTTATTATTATTAGGGTCTTCCGTTTTCAACGGAAGACCCTCTTGTTATTCTTCGGTTTCTTTTTATTATTATTTTTTTTCTTTTTCTTTTTTTTCTGACTCCTTTTCGGCTTCATAACTCAAAAAGTTTTCAACTTATTTAAAGGAAACTTTCAGGGATTATGTGCAATTATAATGCTTCAAAGATGTTAAAGTTTCCATAACAACGTCACTTCCGTTTTGACGTTACGTCATTTTTAAACTTTAAAAAAAGTAATTTTGTCCGCGACATTTCTCAAAAACGCTTTAAGATAGAGTCTTGAAATTTTCTGTGGTTATGAATTTGACAATTAAAATGTGCAATAAGGCTGGAAATAAAAATCCGTCACTTCCGGTCGAAACCGGAAGTGAAACAAATTTTTCGAAAAAATGAATTTTCTGATCAAATCAAAAATGAATATGTGTTTTATAGAGCTTTTCAAGCTGAATCTAACACTGAAATCCATTTTAAAATCGGACAATGCATTAGAGAGATATCGGGGTTTAAAAATTGATTTTTCCGGAAATTTTGTTTCCGCGTCCTTGGTTTAAAAAATAGTGTAATGTTCAAAGTTAAGTTAACTCGTACCAAAAATAATTGTTAAGTCGTACTTGAACACATTCGGATTTTTTTTTGTTAAGTCGCTCTTGAAATCAAGAAGGGTTTTGTTAAGTCGTACTTAAAATCATTCGGATTTTGTTAAGTCGTACCAGGAATAATTCGATTTTTTCATCTTTTTATTTTAGTTACTCTTGTTATTGGTTCAAGAGCTCTGCTTCTTACAGGAACTTCCAGCTTTACTTCCGCTATTAACGGAAGACCCACTCGTTGCTTTGCAACGAGCTTTGCTCTAGTTATTATTATTCTACATTTTTCCTCTGACATTTTTCGAGAGCTATAACTCAAAAACTATTTGGTCGATTTTCACCAAATTTACAGGAATGATAGAACATAAAACTTGCTTGCGAATGTAAAATTTTGAGCTGATGACGTCACTTCCGGTTTGAGATTTTGAGGATTTTATGAATTTTTTAGGACCATTTTGTCCACGTAACTCCTCCGAAACTAAAGGGTATAGAAAAGTGAAACTTTCAAGAATATGTAGATGAATGTCTGTAGATGATCCTCTGTATTTGACATTGTGGAAAATGCGCACGGCGCCGAAGCTCGCCCGAGGTCAAAAATTGGCACCAAAATTTTTGGCAAAATTTGAACACGTTTTGCAAAATATCTTTTAACCTGTTGATAATTTGTTAAAACATGTAATGCAAAAGTTGTTAAGATTTACACGAGCTTTTGTTTTGTTTTAATAAAAAGGGGCTGGCCCCTTTAATTAGGGGCCAGGAGGGCTCTAAAGTCTTTTAATTTTAACTCTTAACTGAGCAATAATTTGTCATTAATTATAGAAGCAAAAATGTTCATTGTACAGCTGTTTATCTACACAGTACCTTATTTTAAACATTTGTTACATAATTAGGGGTTTCAAGGGGCCAGAAGACCAACACTTTGATCATTAATATCTTAAAAAGGAGAAATATTTTGAAAGGCAATGTTGAACAAAAGTTGCATAAAATAATGTTCTTTAGAACATGGTACCTTAAAATTTATGGTTTGTGACCCCAGTAAGGAGTTTAAGGGTCGGCCCCTAAAACACTGTTGTCAAGATATCTCCAAATCGGTCAACAATTTCTGAACACTTATTAAACCAAATATGTTTATATTAATTAGATCTTTTATTTAATATTAAGAAAAAGGGACCAGCCCCTCAAATTAGGGGCCAAGAGCGCTCTAAAATCTTTATATAATAACTCTTTACTGAAAAATAATTTGTTATTATTTATAGAAGCAAAAATGTTCATTGTACAGCTGTTCATCTATTCTGGACCATACTAAAGTCATATGTTACATAATTAGGGGTTTGAAGGGGCCAGAAGTCAAAAACTTTGATCAATATTATCTTGAAAAGGAGAAATATTTTGAAAAACATTGTATAACAAAAGTTGCTGAAAATAATGTTGTGAACAATGTGATACCTATACATTTTTCGTTGGTGGCCCCAGTAAGGAGTTGAAGGGTCGGCCCCTAAAACACAGTTGTTCCGATATCTCTATAACGGTTAATAATTCGTGAACACTTGTTGCATAAAATATGTTTATATTTGCGAGACCTTTAATTTGATATCAAGAAAAAGGGGCTGACCCTTCAAATTAGGGGCCAGGAGGGCTATGCTACAAAGTCTTTTTATAGTAACCTTTTTTAGAGCGATAATTTGTTTTTAATCATAAAAGCAAAAATAAAAGCTTATTAAGTTTAATGTAAAACTGAAATCCGTTTTAAAATCGGCCGATGCATTACAAAGATATAGGTGTTTGAAAATTGACTTTTCTGGAAATTTTGATTCCACATTCTTGGTAAAGAAAAGAATGTTATGTTCATAGTTTAATTAACTCGTACCTAAAATATATCGATAATTGTTAAATCGTACTTAAACACATTCGGATTTGTATTTGCTAAGTCGTTCTTGAAATTGATAATGTTATTGCTAATTCGTACCTAGAATCATTTTGATTTTGTGAACTCGTACCAAAAATAATTCGATTTTTTTCCTTTTGTTTTATTTACTTATGTTTATTGGTTTAAGAACTCTGCTTCTTAGAGACAGTTTTAGCTTTACCTTCGACATTATCGGAAGACCCACTCGTTGCTTTGCAACGAGCTTTGCTCTAGTTATTATTATTATTCTTTTTTTGTCTTACAAATTTTGTGCAGGCGATTTGTCAGAGATGGGACGATCGATTTCTCTCAAATTTTCAGGACTGAAGCCTCGTTATCTGAAATTTATACCGCTGAAACAGATTTTGAAAATTCACTTCCGGTCGGAAGTTATCGTCCGTTTACGATTTTAAAAAGTCAATTTTGTCGCTCAGGTTTTTCAAAAACGAGCAAAGATAGAGAGCTGAAAATTTCAGAGATGATAGATCTATCGATTTCCTGGTGCACCTCGGTATAGAGAATGTTCGCCGTCACTTCCGGTCGTCACCGGAAGCAAAATTAAAAAATGAAAATTTTCAACTTTTTATTTTTATATATTTTTTCCAATAAGATGATAGTGACCCTTTTACTGATTCAGAATATGTAATTTGTTTCAAAATCGATCAAGGCGTTCTCGAGAAATTAAGCGTCAAAGTCCTGAAGCGAGAGTCCGAGTAGCTCAGTCGATATAGTCGTGGACATGGCCCAGGCGACCCGGGTTCAAGCCTCGAGTGCCGCAAAATTTTTTTTCATTTTTTTTGCTTATATCAACGATTTTATCTTTGAATTGATAAGTTTAATCTAATCTATTCAAAAATCGGACGGAAGACCCACTCGTTGCTCGCAACGAGATCGAATCTAGTTAGGGTCTTCCGTCTTCAGCGGAAGACCCTTCTATTATTCTTCGGTTTCTTTTTCACTTTTCTTATTATTAGGGTCTTCCGTTTTCAACGGAAGACCCTCTTGTTATTCTTCGGTTTCTTTTTATTATTATTATACTTTTTCTTTTTTTTTCTGACTCCTTCTCGGCTTTATAACTCAAAAAGTTTCCAACCGATTTTAATGAAACTTTCAGAGATAATGTGAAACTATTATCCCTCAAAGATGTTAAAGTTTTCTTGACAACGTCAATTCCGTTTTGACGTAACGTCATTTTTAAAATTTTCAAAAAGTCATTTTGTCCGCGGCGTTTCTCAAAAACGTTTTGAGATAGAGGCTTGAAATTTTCAATGGTTATGATTTAATCGATTTACCTCTGTAATAAGGCTCGAAATGAAAATCTGTCACTTCCGCTCGAAACCGGAAGTGAAACAAATTTTTCGAAAAAATGAATTTTCTGATCAAATCAAAAACGAATATGTGTTTTGTAGAGCTTATTAAACTGAATCTAACACTGAAAGCCGTTTTAAAATCGGACGATGCATTACAGAGATATTGGGATTTAAAAATCGATTTTTCCGGAAATTTTGATTCCGCGTCCTTGGTTTAAAAAATAGCATAACGTTAATAGTAAAGTTAACTCGTACCAAAAATAATTGTTAAGTCGTACTTAAACACATTCGGATTTTTTTTGTTAAGTCGTTCTTAAAATCAAAAAGGTTTTTGTTAATTCGTACTTAAAATCATTCGGATTTTGTTAAGTCGTACCAGGAATAATTCGATTTTTTTTCATCTTTTTCTTTTAGTTACTCTTGTTATTGGTTTAAGAGCTCTGCTTCTTACAGGAGTTTCCAGCTTTACTTCCGGTATTAACGGAAGACCCACTCGTTGCTTTGCAACGAGCTTTACTCTAGTTATTATTATTATTATTCTTTTTTTGTCTTACAAATTTTGTGCAGGCGATTTCTCAGAGATGGGACGATCGACTTCTCTCAAATTTTCAGGACTGAAGCCTCGTTATCTGAAATTTATACCGCTGAAACAGATTTTGAAAATTCACTTCCGGTCGGAAGTTATCGTCCGTTTACGATTTTAAAAAGTCAATTTTGTCGCTCAGGTTTTTCAAAAACGAGCAAAGATAGAGAGCTGAGAATTTCAGAGATGATAGATCTATCGATTTCCTGGTGCACCTCGGTATAGAGAATGTTCGCCGTCACTTCCGGTCGTCACCGGAAGCAAAATTAAAAAATGAAAATTTTCAACTTCTTATTTTTATATATTTTTTCCAATAAGATGATAGTGACCCTTTTACTGATTCAGAATATGTAATTTGTTTCAAAATCGATCAAGGCGTTCTCGAGAAATTAAGCGTCAAAGTCCTGAAGCGAGAGTCCGAGTAGCCCAGTCGATATAGTCGTGGACATGGCCCAGGCGACCCGGGTTCAAGCCTCGAGTGCCGCAAAATTTTTTTTCATTTTTTTTGCTTAGATCAACGATTTTATCTTTGAATTGATAAATTTAATCTAATCTATTCAAAAATCGGACGGAAGACCCACTCGTTGCTCGCAACGAGATCGAATCTAGTTATTATTAGGGTCTTCCGTCTTCAGCGGAAGACCCTTCTATTATTCTTCGGTTTCTTTTTCAATTCTATTATTATTATTATTATTATTATTCTTTTTTTCCTTACACATTTTGTGCAGAAGATTTCTCGGCGATTACTCGTTCGATTTCTTTTAAATTTTCAGTAAAGGTGCCCCGCCGTCTGAAGTTTGTACCGCCGGAAAATTTTTGAGAAATTCACTTCCGTTCGGAAGTTATCGTCATTTTACGATTTTTAAAAGTCAATTTTGTCTGACAGGTTTTTCAAAAATGGGTAAAGATATAAGGCTGAAATTTTCAGAGATGATAGACCTACTGTTTTTCTGGCGCAACACACTCAAGAAAGTGTCCGCCGTCACTTCTTTTTGTCATAGGAAAAAAAATTGAAAAATTGAATTTTTCGACTTTTTTATTTTTTAATATTTCTTTTTTATATTTTAACAGTTGATAGTGACCCTCTTACTGATTCAGAATATGTAATTTGTTTTAAAATCGATCAAGGCGTTCTCGAGAAATTAAGCGTCAAAGTCCTGAAGCGAGAGCCCGAGTAGCTCAGTTGATATAGTCGTGGACATGGCCCAGGCGACCCGGGTTCAAGCCCCAAGTGCCGAAAAAAAAAAATTCCTATTTTTTTTTATAGATTAACAATTTCGTGTTAAAAGTCGTCTTCTCTACTCAAAAATCTCACGGAAGACCCACTCGTTGCTCGCAACGAGATCGAATCTAGTTATTATTCTTTTTTTGTCTTACAAATTTTGTGCAGGCGATTTCTCAGAGATGGCACGATCGATTTCTCTCAAATTTTCAGGATTAAAGCCTCGTTATCTGAAATTTATACCGCTGCAACAGATTTTGAAAATTCACTTCCGGTCGGAAGTTATCGTCGTTTTACGATTTTAAAAAGTCAATTTTGTCTCTCAGGTTTTTCAAAAACGAGCAAAGATAGAGAGCTGAGAATTTCAGAGATGATAGATCTATCGATTTCCTGGTGCACCTCGGTATAGAAAATGTCCGCAGTCACTTCCGGTCGTCACCGGAAGAAATTTTGAAAAATTGAATTTTTCGACTTTTTTATTTTTTATCATTTTTCTTTGAAATTTTTACACCTTATAGTGACTCTTTCACTGATTCAGAATATGTATTTTGTTTTAAAATCGATCGATACGTTCTCGAGAAATTAAGCGTCAAAGTCCTGAAGCGAGAGTCCGAGTAGCTCAGTCGATAGAGTCGTGGACATGGCCCAGGCGACCCGGGTTCAAGCCTCGAGTGCCGCAAAATTTTTTTCTCTTTTTTTCGCTAAGATCTATGATTTTATCTTTGAATTGATAAGTTTAATCTTATCTATTCAAAAATCGGACGGAAGACCCACTCGTTGCTCGCAACGAGATCGAATCTAGTTATTAAGGTCTTCCGTTTCCAACGGAAGACCTTATAGTGATTGTAATGTTTCTTTTTATTATTATTATTCTTATTTTTTTCCCCGATTTTCTCAGAGATGACTGGATATATTTCCTTGAAATTTTCAGTAATAATAGGAAATAATAAACGCTAGGGACGTTTTTTTCATTTTTTCAAAAATCATTTCCGGTCGTCCGTTTCCTGTCCCACAACAAAAAAGCTTGTCACCTCGAGATCTCAAGAATGGTAAAGACTTGAACAACGAAACTTTGTACGATAATAGACCTGTGTATGAAGATGTGTTTAAACTAGTTTGTTTAGTTCGTCGTTACTTCCGGTCGTCACCGGAAGCACTTCAAAAATAGTCATTTCACGTAATAAATTCATTTTCCACAAATTGAATATATAAGTATAAATCTACACATAAGTTATCTATGCAATTTTAAATCAACAAAAAAATTCTACTTCCGGTGAGATATCTCAATCATCTCAGGTAGCTGTTTTAAAACACATTTTGTACCCGCGAGATCTCAGAAACTATAAGTGATCAAGGCCAGAAACTTTCATGGATGATAGACATTTGATTGAGGATGTGTTTAACCGGTTTCATTTTGTCTTCCGTCACTTCCGGTCCACACAGGAAGAGTTCAAACAAATCGAGCTGTTTATCAGTTTAACTTTTTGTCTTTGATATCTGTAGTGTGCTCGATGAACAATAAAATGTAAAGGGCAAGTATACCAAAAATAACTAATAAAATTTACATTAAACGCTTCCGTTTGTCCGTTTCCTGTCCCGAGACAAAAAACCTTATTTCGATGAGATCTCCAAAACGGTGACAACTTGAACAATAAAACTTTGTGGGATGATAGACCTCTGTATGTACATGTGTTTACACTATTCTGTTTTGTTCGGCGTAACTTCCGGTCGTCACCGGAAGCTCTTCAAAAATAACTATTTTTACGCATTAAATTCTTTTGCCATAGAATAGATATATAAGTATAAATCTATACATACGTTATCAATGCAATGTTATATCAGCAAAAAAATTCTACTTCCGGTGAGATATCTCAAATATCTCAGGTACCCTTTTTGAAACTATTTTTGTACAAACAAGTTCTCAGAATCTATAGGTGATCAAAGCGCAAAACGTTCATGAATGATAGACATTATATTGAAGATATGTTTAACCGGTTTCATTTTGTCTTCAATAACTTCCGGTCCACACAAGAGGAGTTCAAACAAATCGAACTTTTTATCAGTTTAACTGTTTTTCATTGATATTTGTAGTGACTTCGATGAACAATAATGTACAAAAGACAAGTATACAAGAAATATTTAATACAATTTACATTGAACGCTTCCGTTTGTCCGGTTCCTGTCCCGAGACAAAAAACCTTATTTCGACGAGATCTCATAAATGATGTCGACCTGAACAATAAAACTTTGTGGGATGATAGACCTATATATGTACATTTTTTAAAACTATTTTATTTTGTTCGGCGTAACTTCCGGTTGTCACCGGAAGCATTACAAATAGTATGTTTTTTCTTTATTTATTTCTTTTACAAGGAATGAATATATCAGTATACAATCTTAGATGTGTCATCTTTATAATGTTAAATTTTCAAATAACTGTTCCTTCCGGTGAGATGTCTCAAATATCTCTGTGTAGCTTTCCCTTTTACAAATTTGATGCCCGCAAGATTTTTGTCACTGTAAGTGAATGAAACACAAAGCTTTCATGAATGATAGACATTTGATTGATGATATGTTTAGCGAGTTTTATTTTGTCAACTGCCACTTCCGGTTTTCACCGGAAGGATTCAAATAAATCATATTTTAACAACCAAACTTAATAACCTGGTGTGTTTAGTTCGGCATTACTTCCAGTCGTCACAGAGAGTACTTCAAAAATTGATTTCTTTTTCAATCTCGTTGTTTTACATGGAAGTAACGTCTGGATATATCATTTACAATTCTTATCATATTAACTATTTTCTCTATGTAAGAGAAGCAATGTCTACGGTTAAATGGATTCATGTATATCAAAACGGAAGACCTTTTTGTTGCTTTTGCAACAAGAGTCTAGTTATTATTATTTTTTTTTCTTGTCCGTTTTTTGTCCACAAGATTTCTCAGAGATGGCTGGATGGATTTTCTTGAAATTTTCAGGACTGACAGAAAATGATAATATCTATAGGCGTTTTTTTCATTTTTTCAAAATTCACTTCCTGTCGTCCGTTTCCTGTCCCGCGACAAAAAGCTATGGACAATGAGATCTCAGAAACGATAAAGACTTGAACATCCAAACTTTGAGGGATGATAGACCTATAGTTGTAGATGTGTTTAAACTATTTTGTTTTGTTCGTCGTAACTTCCGGTCGTCACCGGAAGCTCTTCAAAAATTATGCTTTTACGCATTTAATATATTTCTCGGAGAATTGAAATATAAGTATAAATGCTTACATATGTCATCTATCCGATGATTAATAAACATAAAAATTCTACTTCCGGTGAGATATCTCAAATATCTCATGAAGCCTTTTTTAAAGTAAATGTTTGAACCCCGAGATCTCAGAAACTGTAAGTGATCAAAACACGAAACTTACAGGGATGATAGACATTTGATAGAAGATGTGTTTAACCGTTTTTATTTGGTCGACCGTCACTTCTGGTCCACACAGGAAGAGTTCAAACAAATCAAGTTTTTTAAAAGTTTAACTCGATTTTTCAGAGATGCATGGATGGATTTTCTTGAAATTTATAGGACTGATAGAGAACGAAAATATCTTTAGGCTTTTTTTTCATTTTTTCAAAATTCCCTTCCTGTCGTCCGTTTCCTGTCCCGCGACAAAAAGCTATGGACAATGAGATCTCAGAAACGATAAAGACTTGAACATCCAAACTTTGAGGGATGATAGACCTATAGTTGTAGATGTGTTTAAACTATTTTGTTTTGTTCGTCGTAACTTCCGGTCGTCACCGGAAGCTCTTCAAAAATTATGCTTTTACGCATTTAATATATTTCTCGGAGAATTGAAATATAAGTATAAATGCTTACATATGTCATCTATCCGATGATTAATAAACATAAAAATTCTACTTCCGGTGAGATATCTCAAATATCTCATGAAGCCTTTTTTAAAGTAAATGTTTGAACCCCGAGATCTCAGAAACTGTAAGTGATCAAAACACGAAACTTACAGGGATGATAGACATTTGATAGAAGATGTGTTTAACTGTTTTTATTTGGTCGACCGTCACTTCCGGTCCACACAGGAAGAGTTCAAACAAATCAAGTTTTTTAAAAGTTTAACTCGATTTTTCAGAGATGCATGGATGGATTTTCTTGAAATTTATAGGACTGATAGAGAACGAAAATATCTTTAGGCATTTTTTTCATTTTTTCAAAATTCCCTTCCTGTCGTCCGTTTCCTGTCCCGCGATAAAAAGCTATGGACAATGAGATCTCAGAAAAACGATAAAGACTTGATCATCCAAACTTTGAGGGATGATAGACCTATAGCTGTAGATGTGTTGAAACTATTTTGTTTTGTTCGTCGTTACTTCCGGTCGTCACCGGAAGAACTTCAAAAATTATGCTTTTACGCATTTTATTTGTTTAACACTGAAATGATATAAAGGTATAAACGCTTTCATATGTCATCTATCCGATGATTAATAAACAAAAAAAATTACTTCCGGTGAGATATCTCAAATATCTCAGGTAGTCTTTTTTAAAGTAAATGTTTGAACCCCGAGATCTCAGAAACTGTAAGTGATCAAAACACGAAACTTACAGGGATGATAGACATTTGATAGAAGATGTGTTTAACTGTTTTTATTTGGTCGACCGTCACTTCCAGTCCACACAGGAAGAGTTCAAACAAATCAAGTTTTTTAAAAGTTTAACTCGATTTTTCAGAGATGCATGGATGGATTTTCTTGAAATTTATAGGACTGATAGAGAACGAAAATATCTTTAGGCATTTTTTTCATTTTTTCAAAATTCCCTTCCTGTCGTCCGTTTCCTGTCCCGCGATAAAAAGCTATGGACAATGAGATCTCAGAAAAACGATAAAGACTTGATCATCCAAACTTTGAGGGATGATAGACCTATAGCTGTAGATGTGTTGAAACTATTTTGTTTTGTTCGTCGTTACTTCCGGTCGTCACCGGAAGAACTTCAAAAATTATGTTTTTACGCATTTTATTTGTTTAACACTGAAATGATATAAAGGTATAAACGCTTTTATATGTCATCTATCCGATGATTAATAAACAAAAAAAATTACTTCCGGTGAGATATCTCAAATATCTCAGGTAGTCTTTTTAAAACAAATATTATGACAGCGAAGTCTCAGAAACTGTAAGTGACCAAGACACAAAACTTACACGGATGATAGACATTTGATAGAAGATGTGTTTATCCGTTTTTATTTTGTCAACCGTCACTTCCGGTCCACACCGGAAGAGTTCAAACAATTCATGTTGTTTAAGAGATTTACTGCTTCTGTTTGACAAAGTAAGACAAATTGATTGTCAATTAAGTCCTGTTGTCTAATGGTTATGAAATACTGAGAGAAGCAATGTCTTACAGTTAAATTGATACATGTATATCAAAACGGAAGACCTTTTTGTTGCTTTTGCAACAAGAGTCTAGTTTATTATTATTATTTTTTTCCCAGTTTTTGTCCACAAGATTTCTCAGATATGACTGAATAGATTTATGTGAAATTTTCTGGAATAGAAGAGAATGACAATATCTCGAGGCGTTTTTTTTCATTTTGTCAAAAATCGTTTCCGGTCGTCCGTTTCCTGTCCCGCGTTTAAAAAGCTTGTACCAACGAGATCTCAGAATCGGTAAAAACTTGAACATCCAAACTTTGTGGGATGATAGACCTATAGTTGTAGATGTGTTTAAACACTTTTGTTTTGTTCGTCGTAACTTCCGGTCATCACCAGAAGAACTTCAAAAATAACTACTTTTTCGCATAAAATTCCTTTTCGTTAAAATAAAGATATTTAAGTATAAATCTATGCATAGGTATCTATGCGATGTTATATCAACAAAAAAATTCTACTTCCGGTGAGATATCTCAAATATCTCAGGTAGCTTTTTTTAAACACATTTTGTACAAACGAGATCTCAAAAACTATAAGTGATCAAAGCACAAATCTTTCATGGATGATAGACATTTGAATGAAGATGTGTTTAACCGGTTTCGTTTTGTCTTCCGTCACTTCCGGTCCACACAGGAAGAGTTAAAACAAATAGAGCTGTTTATCAGTTTAACTGCTTTTCTTTGATATGTGTAGTGAAGTCGATGAACAATTAAGTAGAAAGGGCAGGTACAAAAAAATTGTTATATACAATTTAGATTGAGCACTTCCGTTTGTCCGTTTCCTGTCCCGAGACAAAAAACCTTGATTCCTAGAGATCTCAAAAACGGTGACGACTTGAACAACTAAACTTTGAGGGATGATAGACCTATAGTTGTAGATGTGTTTAAACTATTTTGTTTTGTTCGTCGTAACTTCCGGTCGTCACCGGAAGTACTCCAAAATTAACTACTTTTACGCATTTAATTCCTTTTCAATAGAATAAATATCTAAGCATAAATCTACACAAAAGTAATCTTTGCAATGTTATATCAACAACAAAATTCAACTTCCGGTGAGATATCTCAAATATCTTAGGTAGCTCTTTTGAAACATATTTTGTACAAATAAGATATCAGAGACTATAAGTGATCTAAGTACAAGATTGTCATGGATGATAGACATTTGATTGGGGATGTGTTTAACTGGTTTCATTTTGTCTTCCGTCACTTCCGGTCCACACAGGAAGAATTTAAGCAAATCGAGCTGTTAATCAGTTTAACTTTTTGTCTTTGATATCTGTGACGTGCTCGATGAACAATAAAATACAAAGGGCAAGTATACAAAACATATTTAATTAAATTTACATTGAGCACTTCCGTTTGTCCGTTTCCTGTCCCGAGACAAAAAACCTTATTTAGATGAGATCTAAAAAACGGTGACGACTTGAAAAATAAAACTTTGTGGGATAATAGACCTATGTATGGACATGTGTTTACACTATTCTGATTTGTTCGGCGTAACTTCCGGTCGTCACCGGAAGCACTTCAAAAATAACTACTTGTACGCATAATTCTTTTGCCATAGAATAGATATGTAGGTATAAATCTTTACATAGGTTATCAATGTAATGTTATATCAACAACAACAATTTTACTTCCAGTGAGATATCTCAAATATCTCAGGTAGCTTTTATGAAACACATTATGTACAAACGAGTTCTCAGAAACTATAAGTGATCAAAGCACAAAACGTTCATGGATGATAGACAGTTTATTGAAGATATGTTTAACCGGTTTCATTTTGTCTTCCGTCACTTCCGGTCCACACAAGAAGAGTTCAAACAAATCAAATTTTTTATCAGTTTAACTGTTTTCCTTTTATATTTGTAGTTAGCTCGATTGACAATAATGTACAAAAGGCAAGTATACAAGAAATATTTAATACAATTTACATTGAGCACTTCCGTTTGTCCGTTTCCTGCCCCGAGACAAAAAACCTTGATTCCTAGAGATCTCAGAAATGGTGACGCCTTGAACAATCAAACTTTGTGAGATAATAGACCTATATATGTACATGTGTTTACACTTTTTTGTTTTGTTCGGCGTAACTTCCGGTCGTCACCGGAAGCACTTCAAAACAATTTTTTTTTTCATATTTTATTCATTTTACATAAAATGAAAATATAAGTATACAATCTTACATATGTCATTTTTATAACGTTAAATTAGCCAATAAAGTTTACTTCCGGTGAGATATCTCAAATATCCTTATGTAGCTTTCCTTTTTACAAAACTTGATGTCAGCGAGATTTTTGTCACTGTAAGTGATTGAGACACGAAGCTTTCATGATTGATAGAAATTTGATTGGGGATGTGTTTAACGGGTTTAATTTTGTTAACTGTCACTTCCGGTTCTTACCGGAAGGGTTCAAACAAATGATGTTTTTAACAAGTTTAACTGACTTTCTTGGGTGGTTCATCTAGCCTGATAAATAGTGATGTACGCTAAGCAAATGTACGAGAAATACCAGCTTTTGTTTTTATTAATCACATCCGTTTGTCCGTTTCCGGTCCCAAGACAAAAAATATTGTTTCAAAGAGATCTTAAATTTGGCAGAGACGTAAATAACCAAACTTTGTGGAAAGATTGACTTATGATTGTACAAATGGTTAACATTTTTGTTTATGTCGGCGTTACTTCCGGTCGTCACAGAAAGTTCTTCAAAAATTAATTTCTTTTTCATTCTTCTTGTTTTAAATGTAAGTAACGTCTGGACATATCATTCACAATAATTATCATATCCACTTTTTTCTCTATTAGAGAAGCAATGTCTTACAGTTAAATTGATACATGTATGTCAAAACGGAAGACCTTTTTGTTGCTTTTGCAACAAGAGTCTAGTTTTAAAGATTGTTTTCGTATTTTTTTTCCCAGTGAAATAGAAAAAAAACTGGTTTGAAACCAACAGTGTATTTTAGAGTTTAAAACTTTGTGTCATTTAAAGTGCGATATATTCATGAACAAATATATGCAAAAGATCATTTGGCCTATTTATTCAATTTTCTAATTAAAAAATTATTTCTGTAAATCAAGGTTGTAATTCCTTTTTATCTTTTTTAACTTTAAGAATTACAAATAGTCACAAAAAGTACTTATATAACAATGATATTTTACAAAGAAATTGAAGGAAGAATGCGATACTATAAAAAAGTTGCTATTTATCATTGCTATTTATTATTGAAAAAATCTTATCCAAATCAGAGGTATTTTAAAATATGAATTTTACAAAAATACTGAGGTTTATTCTGAGGAATTGATGGGAATGATATGAATTATTAAATATCTTCTTTTCTTGTTTTTCATTACAAAAATATTATAAAGTCTTATGACCGTCTTTAAAAGATAATGTATTGCTCATTGTTTAATTTATAATTTTTAGCTCTAAGATATCCTGTATACATTTTACAAGATGTTTTAAGTATTTTTAAAGTAAAACAAAAAAATTCAAATAAAAAAATGAAATCCGATATCGGTGTCATTTTTGTATAATCATTTCTTTAAAATGATTCTCAATCGATCCTTCAAATAATTCATTGGTGTATAGAGCCACCTTTAGCCGTCATTTGTAAAGAGACTTAATTTAAGCTCATAGTTTTCATTTTTGTTATTTCATTTGAAGAATTTAGAAATGTAATCATGGGTATTTTTAATGATTCGTCAAATTCTGAAAGTCAAATATTGAAATACAAGCGAGATAAAGAGTTAGATTTTCTTTGTGATGGAAACAAACCTCTAGTTATTATTGTTAACATATGTGTTAATTTAGAATTTCAATCAAATGTTGCTTATTTTGTTTTATACTATGGAAATTATATTTTTTGAACACATTAAATTCTGTCAAATAAAGGGTTGTTTCTGTACTTAGTGCTTAGTATTATTTGCCAAAAAAAATATGACTCGAGCTTTGTTTACTAAACAATGAGTTTTTCTTCTGTATCTCTCTTATAACTTGATTTCTCACACTCAAATATTTTGTCAAAAACTCACAACGCACAAGTGAACAATTTAAAAAATAACAAATCAAATATTTAAAACCTTTTGAGCTGAAAGTGTGTCTAGTTCCTTATAAAAAAAACTTGGGCACGATTTGAACTCAAAATTCATTTTTTCAATTTTTATGGCTAGAATTGTTAATATAGATATTTTCAATGCTTTGGCAAAATTTGAAAGTCCAATATCGAGTTGCAAGAGATAACAGCGGTTAGAATTCTTTGTTTTGTAAACAAAGCTCGAGTCCTCTTAATGTTTACATATTTGTTGTATTGGTATAAGTTTCAATCTAATGTTGTTGTTTGTTGTGATCAAATTATTTATGAACTCTTTGAATCAGTCAATCTTATTTCCACAAGTTATTTTGATAAAGAAATGGCAATTTCTTTACTTAACAGTATTTGTAAACAAATATAAGACTCAAGCTTTGTTTACATAACAACAACTTCTTTCCTCTGTCTTGCTTGTAACATGACTTCTAATATTCAAACTTTTGGTGAATCATTCAAATTACAAAAGTAACCTATTTTTAACATAGAAATCGAAAATAAAATTTTCATCTGAAATAATGTCTAGGTCCCCTTAAGGTTTAATTGTAAAATCATTAACCATCACATATACTGAAGTATTTAGATACGATTTCTAAAGCTAAAAAGTATTGTTTAAATAAGAAAATTTCCATATATTTTAAGTTTGAAATTTGAATAATAATTCTCTATATCTTTATATCTAAGGAGATCAATATGGTCCTAAAATGGCTACCCAGCCTTCTTAATGGAAAAGACTGATATAAACAGCTTTGCATATTATTAGATTTAATCTGTTTACATGACAAAAACATTTTACCTATAACTTGAATTCTAACATTCCAATTTTAGTTTATTATTAAAAAAATGTGCAAATAAAGCATTTTATTCATAGAATATCAAAGATAGAATTTTGATCTAAAATCGCGCCCGAGTCTCTTTAATAGGGAAAGGAATCCAGGTTATTTGCTGACAAGGTCGTTGTATCGACCAAAGAGCTCACGAAATGATGACTTCAATGGAGGCTGTTCATTATTACTTATTAGGTTAGTTACTGACTCACTACGGAAATATATTGGGTTGATCAATCTCATAGATGGCGAGGCGAAGCCGAGCCTTCTATGAGATTGATCAACCCAATATATTTCCGTAGTGAGTCAGTAACTAACCTAATAAGTGTTTTGTTTTCTCGAGGACTATCAAGCGACATATTTATTCACAAATAGCGATGATCTACGCAAAGCCATGTACAAGATGCCTTACATCTCGTCCAATTTAACTCATTTAAACTCTTCAAAATTTTCATCTCACCTTTCAAATACTCTTTCAAAATCTTTGCTTTACCCATGTTTACTTACAATGTTTTGTTGCTATTTAATTTCAAATGTTTTCTCCCTTTCCTCTGCAGAGATTTGAGCAAATTTCGTCGCTGCCATTTTGTTCTGCTCCAGACAAAACAATGTGACGTCAATATTCTAAGGGCAACTACTCTAATTTTAACTGTTTAAAGAATTTCAAAGGGCAACAACTCCAAATACTTTAAGAACTTACAGCATGCAGTTTATGTATAAAATACTATGAAATGTCGAAATGAGTAAGCGAAGCGTCGACCAATGACAGCCATATTGCCTAATATTATTTCTCACGGAACAAATATAGAGATATATGAGGCAATCACGTGCTATGTTTAAACCAATGAAAATGTGACATTTCAGTCCAAGGGAAAACAAAATCTTGTTTTATCAACTTCTTTGTCAGTTGCTTGGCTCGTTTTAAAACATTTTCATACGTAGAGCTATGCCCTTGCGTATTGAATCCACTAAAAGACAAAAACTTTATGAGCATTTGATACAGGTTTATTGCTACATAAGTAAGGAAAGTTGACGATGAAAAATTAGAATTTGAATTAGCGTTACAATTGGGCGTTGTACCAAAATAACAATACAGGTGGTTTGAATCATACGAGGTTTGGTCCAAAAGTAATGTCACAGATACGATAAAATCGTGAAAAATCCGCGTAAAGTGACAAATATTCGTGCTTTAAGATATCTGCCTAATTCAATTCAGACCTGAAAATTTTAATGCATTGTAATTACCGGTATTATTTCTGAGAATAATATATTTTGTAGAGTATTGGGTAACGATAGTCGCCGCACGCTAGCGACGTCATTTCTAGATCTATTTTGTATTCTATATAAATTCTAAACGATGCTCTTTTTTTTTATCAATTTTTTCATAAAGTAACTAATTAATCTTTTTGTAATCGATGAAGTAGTATATTGGATTATCTAATGTGCGATCAGTTTGTTCAGGTCTCTTCAAGAAGTCATGAACGGAGCTTTAATTTTCCTTTCAGAGCGTATGTCTTCTGTCTATCTACATGTAATTTATTTATTAACATGGCATATGCTTTTATTATAACTATTGGAGCCACGTTTAAGGTACCCTGTTCACTCATTCACAATTTTAGGTTGATATATCAATTCAGTACATTTTCCAGTGATTTCTATCCATCGAAGCAAAAAATGCATCGTATCACTATTTGCATGTCCAGCCTTTTTATCCCTTGATCTAGAGACAAAAGTCATTGGGTAGATATCCGAAATGGACAGTAACGGTCCCTTATCTTTTAAAACAGTTAGAAAAAGTTAATAGTATATCTGTTTTGAAATATTGTGTTGTTATAGCCATTTTCAAATTTGGAAGGAAGTAATTTATTAATATATACAAACCTTAGAAAAGATGTAAACTCATGACGCATGATGCTATAAACATCAATATCTTGTTAAGTGTTCAACGAAATATAATAAAAATTTTAATTGACATTTAATTTTTAATAAGGAAAATTTGATGTATCATTCTATACCATAACGCATCAGTGAGAAGCGCAGTGCATAATATGACATTACTTTTGGTTCAACCCTTGTAGTAATGATTTATATGCTGTATTAAACGGAAACCCTTATATATACAATGAGAATAAGTCTTATAATATGCATAACATAAAAATGATAAACAATATGTAGACAATTCAATTTATACACAATAAATACACAACGTTCATAATTATATGAAGTATTGCTATTACATAAACAATTACTTCATCCATGCAATTTCTACATGTGCTAAATCATATATTTATACATTTGAAGATATATCATATAAATGTGTCTTCATAATAAAAACAATCTATTGATATATTTACGTAACAAAATATTGTAATACCTGATTGTATACAGAGTTCATTCACAATACATATATATGATTTTGTTCAACAGAATGATCATTTTTGTTTGGATAGTATATCTCAGAGGATTCAGTGTCAATATAATTCATACATGAATAGGTTTGTTACTGACTGACTTACAAATATATATTGGGTTGATAAATCCTAAAGATGGCGAGGTAAAGTGTTTTGTTTTCCTGTGGACTATTAAGTGAGACATTTATTCACAAAAAGCGATGAACAAAGCAATTTCAGGTATAAGCGGTAAGGATATATATCGTTCAAATCTACATAGTCGAACTCTTCAAAATGATCAATTTCACCTTTCAAATACTCTTTGAGTATCGTCACTGCACTTTTATTTTGTAGCTATTTCATTTAAGCGTTCTGTTACTTCCCTTCGTGTGGGTATGAACTAATCTGGACGCTGCATGGCATTTTATTCTGTTCTAAAAGGCAACTACTCTACGGTAAAAGTAATTATAAAAGGTAACTATTCCAAATAATAAAAGACCTTAAACGGAATGTTTTTATGTGTTAAATAGTAGGAAATGTCCAGATAAATAGGCGAAGCGTCGGTCATATTGTCGAATATGAATTCCACTGGACTACTAGGCCGCATTGCAATAGGTGCTTTGTCCTCTCAGACATCAGTGTGTATTTACACTTTTGGCCGTTTAGAAATAAATTCATTCTTTTTTATTCCAAATCTGTCAACTTTTTTACATCAAATTAATCTGCACTTTGGTTCAATATATTGGTAAAAGCTTGATAGTGTTGAATTTTGTACATATTATTTGTTGTTATTTATCAAAAATAGTATTCTATACGAATATACATGTACTAATGTTTGACAGGACCCTGACTTACATACAAGTGACGAAAGTATTTACATTCAATTGCATCATTAAGTAAAAATGAAATAAGTGATAAACCATCCTAATTATAAGGGTACATATTACACAATTGTTCAAGTTATGTTCAACTTGCTGACATATTTGCCCATTTTTTAAACATGCAGTGATAATATCTCTCTATCTGACGTTACATCTCGTTGTCAGAATCGAGGACGAATCATCAACTTTATTGTTTTCAGAGATATCCACGAATTTTTCCAGTGTTTCCATGAAACGTATTCATAACCAGTTTTCTCAGAGTCGGTGTACTGTCCATTGGGTTTTGTTCTGGAACAGTTGTTGAACCACCATCCCGATTTGTACTCGGTGGCACAGGAACCGCTATAATTGTCGTTATCCTCGTCCGGTGTAGAGAACTTCATGTTGTTGTGGTAATCCAGACTATCCCCTACAATCACGTTGGTTACATATGAAATCATTAGAATTGAAGGCATTATCAATACCATGTTAATAAGTACATGGAGCAATGCATTTTTAAATAACTAACTTAGTTTTTAAATGATGAAATAAAAAATGAATCACTTTCATATATTACTATCCTCTATGCATGTCTTTTATTTTTAATATTTGCGTCCCTAGAGTCTTCCTTGACATTTGAAAGATACTGAATGATAATCCGACTTAACTTAAACACCACATTTTGGGTGCTTATATTGCACATGCATCAGTTCATCGCCCTTTCTCAACTTCATCCAGAAAAAATTCAACCGCTACCCTTCCCACCCTATTATGTAATGTAATTCACTTGGTACATCTAAATCTTGCTTTTGTTTACTTTCAGATCCCAGCCCAATTATCGGGCTTACTTTAATTGTCACTTTGATTGATTGAAACATTAAAAATTGACAGTAGGTCATTGATTAAGTCAGTAACTGAATATATCGATGCAACTCATTTTGAAAAAATAACACACTTTCGAAAATAAATTCAAATAACGTTAAATTTAGGACAAAGTCAACGCACTTAAACAAAATTTCTCAAACTGCATCAGTTTGCATACTGAATGTAGATCAAGAGTTTTTATCATCTAGACACTTAGCGCACTTTACAAAAAAATGTTATTATTTGTCACAGAAAATGAACTTTGTTCTAAACAGATTTTTTTTAAGTCAGATTAAGTGTTTACACTTCTTTGTGAATACCGTTCAATATGATCTAACACTATTGGGAGCAGGAAGGTGGCAACCAAAGATAAAGTCCCATTTCCAAAATATTATTTGATTACCTGCAAAATTTACGAGCATCTTGTCTTCCCAAACATCATAACAATTTCTTAAACTTATAATCAACAGAGTTTAGTCATATCAAAATCAAACTAACAAATCATTAGCTTCTCCCATGGTAAAATGAAAAATCTAAACATAAATCTACTTCTCAAATTCAGGCCAAAAATATTATTTCGAAATATGCCTGAGAATGTACTTTGTGCATTACAATGAAATTGAAAAAAAATATCATACTAGTATTGAATTTGATATTCGTCTTCTTCATGTTTGTTAACAAGCTTATGAACGTCATATTTAGTTCAGCTATTGTTTCCGTAAAATTGATTAGTTTCCCCCTTTTTTTAAAGAGTATACGTTAATTAATATTCACAAAGATGAAAAATAATGATCAGCTGACGACTAATTGGTTTAGTTTATGTGATATTTTGGTAGACAAATCTTAATAAAAACTTGAACTCTTGTTCTTCATAGGTACATTATTAAGGTGGAATAACACACCTGGAAAAGGTCACTCAAATTAACAGGAATTTTTTTTTATAATGAAAGATATGATGATACATAAACTGTACAAATGTCAAATAAGGGAAATTTTTTGCAGTTTGGGGATAAAAAAAATAATTGTTCCAGTAAGTAACCCTGCAGGATTCGAACTCGGGTTGTACGGATCACAAGTCCGACACTTTATCCACTCTGTTATGGAGTATGTTACACGTTTTAGCCCATAAAATCCTTTCAATAAAACGAAATTTCGTTTCGATCAGCGGTCAGCTATTTTGCAATGATGTGTTATTCCACCTTAAATTAAACGATCTTATCGACAAGCATTTTTATTGCGAAATTGCTATTCATGGTAGCTAAAAATGCCATGGGTACTTATTCTATCATTACAAATGTCTATGGTACCATAAATTACCTGCATTTCCACTGTATCCATTCACCTCCAACTTATATTTACTGGTCTCGTCCCCGACAGCAAACCGTGAGTAAACAGCATAGGCCTTTTCTCCGTTGAATCTCTCCATGTCTACTCGCAGTTCCTGGGGCTTCAGTGACGTCAGACTATGTAGTAGGTCATTTCCTGAAAAATGATTTGTCTTTGATATCAAATAGCCTCCTTCATGCACTGTCTAGACTAATCCGGAATAAGGATATAACAAGTCATGTCCATATTGGCATACATTTTGTAATCTCTTTGCATCTCTATATTTGATTCATGTTAATTTATCACATGTTTGCACTAATATACAGTGGATATCACCCAAGTAATATATTTTTGATATAACATTGAAAATACGTCTATTTTTACGCATTACTGTTGATTGACATGAGGATGACATTCAAATAACGTCAAGATCTAGACAATGATTTCAGAGTGGGGTTTGGGTGCTAAATCCATAATATAAAAAAATCCTTACATTCCATTTAAAATATTAAAAAACGTAGTCCAAATACATGTTCAATATGATATTATTTTAAACAAAAGACCGAAAACATTCTATATACCCATTTTACATATTCAATTCGCCAAAAACGGAAATATCTTCAATATCTTTGCTGGTTTCCTTCGTAAATCATCATATGACAGTTTAGAATATATTTTTTCATGCTGTTTATCTAATTTTTAAGCCCCAGTACACCTTATAAACTCATTGTTTTGTTATGAATACATGTATATTGTAATTGTAATTTGTCATTACAAGCAAATCTGTGGGCTTCTTTTACTTACAAGATTTTGACCGTAATGTAATAAAAATGAAATAGAAATGAACATCTCATTCTTTGTGATAGTTTTTAAAAAATGACCTTGAACTTTTCTAAATGACCCTGGATCAAGTTGACGATACACATTCAGATCTTTTGCAATCCTTTAAAAATTGTATGAAGTGAAAACTCCCACAGTTTCTATTGAATATAATGAACTTTTTATTCAAGTGACCTTGAACTTATCTAAATGACCTTGAGTCAAGGTCAAGACACACCCTGACCATCATTCTTTGTGTGAAAAAGAAATTTCTAATTATTATGTTACTCCAAAAGAAAGATATGGACCAGACATTTTTTTAATCAAGTGACCTTGAACTTATCCACATGACCTTGGGTCAAGGACATGACACACCCTTGTCTCCTACACATATTGTAACTGGTGAAAAAAATATTGTTTTCAGAACATTTATCTGATTTATAACGTAGAGAACCTGTATCACTTTTTGTCTGAATTTTATATGGACTGGTACTTTAAAACTATCGAACATGTACAATATAGCATTACCAATCATGAGAGATCGTTCATTTAAGTTTCTATTACATGCTGTACTAGTTAAAATATTGATTAACTTTTGTATATCTACATTCACATATTACTATTACCTAGTCCATATATACTTATTTCTATCAAAAAGAACAAGTAGCGCTTCGTACAGTATTTTGATCGTAGATGGAAAATACGTAAATAACTAATATCTGGAGGGACAGTATCGTGATTTTATACGGCAGTACACTAGAATAAGTCCATACCCGTAAGTTTGATCTAAAAATTTCTCTTCGAAAAATATTTTTATTGGATCAAAACACTGCAAATATTCAATCAAAAATCGAATTAAAATTTCTAGAGAAGTGTTTCTTATTTCTTTCACAAAAAATTTTGTTTCTTGTTGTGAAAATCTTTCCCCAATACGATATATTTCAGACAAAAAATTACATATATGAAGGAAGCAATGCATTCTTAGGGTTTTTTTTTATACAATGAAGCGCATTGAAGTGGTAAAAATGTTCATTTGAATGGAATATTCTAAACTTTGTATCGAACGTCAATTGTTAGATAAGACACACTCATTTCAGTATTCGTAACAATGCTTTTGGAACCGCCCCTCTTCTAAGCAACACAACAGGACTTTCGATATTGTTTACTGTACGCGTAGTTTTTAAGTAGGGGAATGTCTGATTTGCAGATGAACATATGTATGCCTAACTTCGAACATTACAATGAGCGAAGATATTTCTGTGGACGGAAATGATGTTTGTAAGTTTCGTTTCGTAAAAAAGGTTAGAAAACCAATTACGAAAAAATTCGGACACAAAATAAATATGTACAAAAACTTGAAGCCCATTAATTTGTAAAGTGTTTTATCCCGCGCTTGCGCAGGATGTCTTCTGGTGATTTTTATTTTAAGGATTTTGATATCAATTGCGTATACTGCAAGTATATTTTATATAAAGTTTGTAGTCCACTTGTCAATGTAAATACTTGTATCTAAATACTTGTACTAGTACTCCACTTTTAAAACTTACTAATCCAAAACTTATATAGTTGTTTTCAGTTTCATGTACATATAACAGCTATGTAAAAGGATGTGCAAGGTCGTTTAAAAAACTACAAAATACAAAAATAATCGCAGCAAAAATATTTCTTTTTCATCGTTGAAATTTTTTTTATGGAATGAGTCCAGTAAGGGAATGTAAATATAAGCATTGAATGATTTAATTTTGACGTCTTCGTTTCAACAACTGCCGTCAGTTGAGCACACAAATTATCATAACGCGGTATTATATTTTTTAATTGAGGTTACCTATCAAACTTGCTGACAGTCGAGGACCCCTTCCCCCTTTTTCCTTACCTTCTTCGAGATCATTGTTTACGCATTTAAAATTAAAAATTGTGATCAGAAAGGTCATGAAAGCTTTAGAATTTTTTTTTCTTCCTATACTTTTGTGAATAACCGATTGAAGCTGTAAGGTACTTGTATTCAACTGACTCACTACACCTTGGAATAGTTCCTCAAATCAACAGAAAATTACTTGATTATAAAAGATGCAATGTAGCATAATGCATCAGAAGTAAGTGATATACATGTAGGCGAAAATATATACAATTTTGTATATAAAACTTAAAATTTCAAAAGCTTAATGATATAGGCCGTATGCAGGTTTAAACTTGTGATCTGCTGTTCACAAGCCCGAAACTCATACACAGATACCGGTATGTTTTACAACACATATAAACTACTCGCGTACAATGAAGCGGTAAAAGTTTTCGTTTGAATGGAATGCCCTACACTTTGTATCAAACGTCAAGTGTTACATAAGTCACGCCCATTTCTTTTATAACGAGGAAAACAGTATTCGTAACAATGCTTTCGGAACTGCTCATCTTTTAAACAACACAAGCAGGACTGCGGACCCTGGAAATGTGGACACAAGCTGAATCCCGATATTTCTCCGTATATGTTATCCGTGCCCCGTGCGTATCCTCAGTCCCCTCACCATGATGCAAGTACAGCAAAAAAATGCAGAAGAAGACGAAGAACGTAGCTTACCCCTCTAAAACGAAAAACTGAAACATGTGCATATATGTTGTAAAAAAAACTTCTCTTTATTTACAATACAGTACATGTAACAAGAAATTCAAAACACAAATAAATCTGTTACAAAAATATTCTTGACTCTTAAAAAAAGTTTGTATATGTGTGTTTTTGTGTATAATGCACGTGTGTGAAATTCCTGCTTGTGCTGTTTAGAAGAGTAGCGGTTCCGAAAGCATTGTGACGAATCCTGTTTTCCTCGTTTCAAAAGAAATGGACGTGTCTTATGAAGCAATTGACGTTCGTTACAACATTCCATTCGAACGAACAATTTTACCACCTCAATGCGCTTCCTTGTAAATATGCATGGCGCGTTTAAAATTTCGACGTCTTGCTAAATACGGAACAGTTTTCAGCATGAATTCCATGATGTATATGTTTAAGTCATAAATATAAGCTATATTCTATTAGATTTGATAAATTCAAGGCTTTTAGAAATGTTTTGTGCTGTGCATATTTGAAACACGGCATATTTCAGCCAATAACGTCCATTGTTCTTAGCCTTTTGTTTGCTTGTCAATATTTCTGATGATCAGTCTAGCCCCCCCCCCCCCCCCCCTCCCCCACTTTCAATTTGCTTCCGACGCCACTGCAAATTTGACTGTTTGACGTCCGTTTTGATTTCTTAACTAAAAAGGCTACTGGTACATGCATTTGATTTTTTACATATATAATTATATAGTTAAGTCTAAGTTACATATAAAAATCTGAAATACTAGTGAATGCTAAGGTTTTGCTTTCAACTTTATAAAGTTCATACATACTACAATTTACCGTAAACTATTAGATACTTCTTTTTAATTCTGAAAACTTCTGACCACTTTTATGAATTAAAGTCCCATCCCCTTTTTGGCCATCACAACATATGAGCAATTGACAAAACACACCTCCAACTTTCAGAATACCTAGACTTGAATTCTCCTTTTCCTGTAATTCCCCAGCTATTGCTAATTCTTTCGCATCTATCTAAATGATCACTGAGTTTTGTTTCTTTTATAAAAGTATATTTAGTCTATATGAAAATAAGAATAGTACCTATCCAGTACTCATGATCAGCAAATCCAAACCCGTTCTTGTATTCCGTCCAATCACGGTTAAAGTCCACCGATCCATTCACTCTCCGCTGAATCACCTGCCCGTGAGTATACATACTAATGACTAACGTATAATTGTCAAAAGTATTAAGTTTGGTCAAAAAACCTACACGATGATAAGTTGACTTGACTTTTGGGTGAAACTAGAGAACTTTCAAAACATAATCATATGAGATATATATATATATATATCAGGCTTGGGGCGAATTACATTGTAAAGTAATGCATTACATTACCATTACTTCATGAATTTGGGCATTAAATTACCATTACCATTACTTGATTTTCTTGAAGTAATGCATTACATTACCATTACATGAGTAACGTAATGCATTACCATTACCATTACTTTTTTTTTTTTAAAGTAAAGCTAATAAAGAGTTTTTGCAAATGTTTCAAATATACAACACTCTTTAACATATCTACAGCTTCATGCTCAGTATCAGGTTCAAATTCAATGAATAAACAAGAGTCATTCTTTATTTGCTCAATATATAATCATATTGTGGCAATATGAACAACATATTACATAAGTAAAATGATATGTATAGACATTTGGCATGATACAATATCAGATATGAAACAGAGACACAGGATAACATGCGTAACAAAAAACAATTTATGAAATAATATTGCGGTTTTTAAAAGCTAAATATAGAAATATCCCCAGATTACACAAATCTTTATAATTTTGGACACTTAATTTTATAAATTTATAAACAGATGATTTTTCCCAGTTATATTTCTTAATATATTTTAATCATATTTCCTTTTACGGAGGACACTTTAAGAGAAAAGATTGCTGTTGCACTTATGATCAAAGTTTCAAAGGGTTCATCTTTTAAATGCATCCATCTTCCGGGCTATACTAAATAAATGTTTTGCAGGAGCAGTCAAAGCTTGGGCTAGAAAATACTGTTTGACGATCTTTATCTTAGGATATATTAAGTGCAATAATAGATTAAATACATAAATCTTGCATTTTCTATCAGTCCTAACTAATGTACAGTGTAATTAATATACAAGAGAGAGAGAGACAGAGAGAAAGAGAGAGAAAATAAGTAAGATTATTTTCAAATTGGTTATAATATTGGAAGTGATATTGATTTTCATCATGGATGGACAGTGCATTCATTTTGCTTTTAAAGGTGCATGTCTGTCTCCTATTTTATTGTGACATAGCGAAGGGAAGGGGATTGGGGTGTTTAGCACTTCCTTTAACAATAGATTGTTTTGATACTTAGATTATCCTGGGGGCATAGTGTGCTGTTGACACATTTCTTATTGAAGTGCAAACTAATTGGAGTAAATTGTTTAAATGATTAAAAACTCTTAATAACAACACTCTTAAAAATGTTATGAAATTGTGCTGTTATCTTTAGTAATATAAACAATTCAAAAATGAATTTTAAAAAACCTTTTTTAATAAAACATGTACAATTAAAACATTTTTTTCTTAATTAGAATTATTTCTTTCTTCTTTAAAAATAAATTTAATCAAATTCAATTTCAACTATTCATTTATTCATTAAATTTTTTAAAGTGAACATGCATAGTAATGCAAAGTAATGCAAAGTAATGCCATGTAATGCCAGCATTACACTAGATTTTGGAAAGTAATGCATTACATTAGCATTACTTGTAATGCTAATTTTGAGGCATTACACATTACTAGCATTACTTTGAAAACATGTAATGCATTGCAATGCATTACCATTACATTTAGCATTACCCCAAGCCTGATATATATATATATATATATATATATATATATATATATATATATATATATATATATATATATATATATATATATATATATATATATATATATTACCGTCCATCCCCCATTGTCTGTGGTCATATCACAGTACACGGCCATTGTTCTATTTAAACCAACAATATTGTACACACCGTCCTTCCCTCTTGTATCTGGGTATCTCTTCAGAATGTCAGCACAATCGGTGTCTGCAAAAGATTTCTCGTACATATACACAGCTTAATTACGTGTGTTATTAGTTACATGGTCTGTTACAAAGCGCTTTGAAAAAAATACGCACTTTAAAAAAAAAAATTCAAAGTGCATTAATTTTTTGACCAAGTCAACGCACTTTGAAAAAAAATAAGTTGAAAAATTTATTTTTTTTCAAAGTGCGTTAATATCGTCGATAATAACGCACTTTGAAAAAAATGGTTTAGGGTTTAGTAAAAATAATTAATACTTTTATATACAATAAATGATTGTTTTACCCTTGTGTAGCTTAATTTAAAAAAGAACCCATTGCATTCTCAGCTAACTTGATAAACAGTTTCTAGATGATTTTTCTATTCTCATTAGACAATGTCGACAATTTACCCACAAAGAAAAATTCGGGAGGTTTGAATTATCAAATTATGACATAAACTTCATCGCTAAGCAACTGCATTTTCCTATTTTGAGTATGCAGCAAATTCACTTCTTATCTGGTATATTGAGCTATGCAAGAATGAATATGATTTGTATATATTGATAATGGAGATCAATGTATAATATATTTCAACTTGCTTATTGTATGTGCTTGTTAACATACATAATGTGATAAAAGGATACGTTAGTTATGTTTATCAAAAACAATATGATCTTATAGACGATCAGTGCGAGAAAAAAACCCACATCCTAATGCTCACTTTAAGTTTATCATAATTAAATGTTTGTAAATGTAATTTCTTTTTATTTTGAAGTTATTTATTTGGTTAGTACGAAAGTCCATTGAGCTGATTTTTGTAAGTAAAAAAATCTTTTTTTTTTCGCGATATAACGCGTTACTTTTGCGAATAAACGCGAAACTTTCGCGATATAATGCGTTAGTTTCGCAATTAAACGCGTAACGTTTGCGAATAAACGCGAACCTTTCGCGATATAACGCGTTAGTTTTGCGAATAAACGCGAAACTTAAATATAAATATTGTTATTTACAATTACTGAAAACAAAGATATTAATTTAAAATAAAAAAAAATATTATATAAAGATGTAAATAAGTCAGATTTAGCCTTATACAAATTGATAGAAATTTAAACGTAGGAAATCTTTAAATCTCAGTATTGATTTTCAAAGGACATAATGCATTGCGCTTCTCAAATTCTAATGGGTGCTGTATTATTCAAAATGAGGCAGCAACATATTTTAATTATAACAATTTTAATTCGAAGTAAAAGTTTTATTAAGTATCATTTTAGAATTAAAAGGATATCTTGTTGAAAACGTTATAATATATGTTATATCGCCGCGACATAAATTAACGTCTTGTTTAATATCAGAGGATAAGTCAAGCTGAGAATTGAAATTTTTATGATAGTGTTTAAATCTAGATGACGTAAATTCGTCCTCTAAATTTATCACATATATATGTCATATGAAAATCAATATTAAGATTTTAAAGGTTTCCGACGGTTGAATTTATATTAATCTTATAAGAAAAAGATAATTAATGAATGCCTGTTTGAACACAGGGTCGGCAAACAAATGAAAAATCAAAAAATGATGTTCAAACTTATTATCTACTTGGGACATATAATATATAAAAATGTTATAAAGCTTTATCAGATTAATTAATATCTATATGGAAAAAAAATAATTTTGTCTTCATATAAATTATCAACGTAACATGGATATTATAATAATAATGAATAATAAGTATATTATGATTTTAAAACTAAAATGTGTTTGTTTTCAATCTTTTTTCTTTATAAGGGTTCTTGTATGAAATGACCATATTTATATAATGGTTTCGCGTTAATTCGCGAAAGTTACGTGTATTAACGCGAAAGTTACGCGTTAATTCGCGAAAGGTACGCGTTAATTTGCGAAAGTTACGCATAAATTCGCAAAATTTTCTCGTTTATTCGCGAAAGTAATGCAATTATTCGCGAATAAACGCGTTATATCGCGAAAGTTTTGCGGGGTTTTTTTTCGAGAAACTTTCGCGTTATATCACGAAAGTTACGCGTTTATTCGCGAAACTTACGCGCTATATCGCGAAATTTTCGCGTTTATGCCCGAAAAAAATATTTTTTTACCTACAAAAATGAGCTCAAAGGGCTTTTGTAGGTTAGAAAATAAATACAGAATGTTGAAAAAGATAGATTCTTTAACACACCAATGGAGAAATTATTGTTTGGCTAGCTCGTTTTTTGAATATCACTCAATGTACTTTATTTACGTCAGAGCATACAATGTATTTATTAAATTGCTGAATATCATATGTTTTGGAAGGAAAAATGAGGAGTAGGGGTCTTTCTTCCTGTAATCAAGTAAATGATGCACTGGTGATTGACCGGTATCTTTGGTTAACCCCTACACCACCCCCACCCCCGTTCTCAAATACGGTATTATAGATTCACCATTGTTAACAAATCATCATACTATCAACAAATTAGAAATTCAATTCCCGAATTTGTGATTTATACATATTTTTGAAAGTGCGTTAAGAGTGTCGATACTAAAAAATGTTGATGTACCATCTTAACGCACTTTGAATTTTTTTTTCAAAGTGGGTTAACTTGGTCCAAAATTTAACACACTATGAAAAAGATTTTAAAAGTGCGTTGATTTGGTCCCAAATTTAACGCAATTTGAAAAAAAAAATCAAAGTGCGTAATTTTTTCAAAGTGCGTTGCCACAATGGTCTGTAGTTGACTTCAAATATGGTTTTTACGTGGTCAGTAAATTCCATATAGCGCGTGAGCGGAGCTGGAGTCCCATGTGGAATTTACCGATCACGTATAAATCATATTAGGTCAGCTACAAACTATTATAGGTAAATGTAAAACAATAAGTACCGAATTATCTTTAGATAATGTATCATACAAACCTGATATGGGGGTCAAACTACCACTGCAGGTTGATTTATCTCCGATTATGTTTGTAGAATTGTCAATAGCTTCTTTTTGGAGCACCAACAATTTCTGGAAATCTGTTTTCATATTCCTGACACTGGCGTCGAGATTTTTTATTCCTCCCATATTTTGCTTCACCATTCTTTCAATAGTTTTGGTGAATTGTTGTAGTTCGTTTTTTATAATATGTGTTGCCACGTTCACACATTTTTGCTCTTCCCCCAAATCATCGTATAACGATTGTCCATTCGTTGATTTCAACAACATAGTAAAAATTAAAATGCTCAATATTTCCTTCATTGTTGAATTACATACCAGGTTCTGCAAATATTTTTTTTATGAAAACTATAATTTGCACTACAATAATTTTTAGTTTACATCTAATAGAAAATTAAACCCCTCTATGTATTAAGATCTTAAAATGTATAAAGGATGATATCAAATACTTTTCTAAAGAGATTATTGTTTTAACATTACCAGTTAAGCCCAGACAATTCCATGTGAATCACGGTTTATCATATGATAGTCATCTTCCTCATGAAAGTATATCTAATCTACTTTTGTTGAAAAGTAGCAACCTTTCAATCGGTCTTACCCATCTGCGATGTACCAGGGAGTGAACTGCTTAGGGTCAAGTAATGAAGGAGTGAAAATGTATTTTACCAAGAAACACTTGTTAGACTGAGTCACAGGAAACGTCAGTGTGGGTTTTTTTTAGAGAAACTTCCTTCTCCCAATACTAGTAGATTACAGGTTTGTTTTCGTAATCTATGTGCCAAAATATTTTGCAGGTTACAAAAAGAGACAATATACATGTATACTTCTTATATGTTAACGTTAGCTATGTAGCAACATCTGATGATACAGTATCCACTAATGATATAATTTCAAAACTGCATCATTAAGGGTCAAAATTCACGTCCACTAAAAAAAAAACACTAAATAAGTACATCGTTGACCTTTAATGATATAATTTTTATCGCATTAGAGGATGAACGTCAACCGTTAATGATACAATAATATATAATGAATTACTATTTTAAATTTTACATTTTGCATAGTAAGCAACAAAACGCAATTAAGGCGCAATACGTACGCTTATCGTAAAATTTGTCGAATGCCTCATACGAACACAACTTTCGGCCGGTCACAAAAAATGATGCATTTGAATCACTCCCACTCGCATCTATGTTTGTTTAAAGTTTTTGGTTTCTTTTTGTTTTCATTGTCCCATCAAAATCTTTATTCAAAAGGCAGGATTGGGGAGCACCGATGTTTTCAAAACTAACTTGACAAAATTTCTACATTCAAGAGGAGATGACTGTAAGCCATATGGCGCGGCATAAAAAGTGACTTTCAACAGAACTGAGTAACATTTCATAACTTTTTTTAAATAATGTAAAATTGATATATCTTAAAAAAGAATGGTCGCGATTTCAGCTGAAAATTTAAATTTTTCAATGTTTTCTTTATTTCACTAAGGTATTTCTAATAGTCAGCCAAAATTTGAACGCCATTTGTCGAGTTTCGTATATGCGTTAGTTTGTTTTGTTTTATTTTGTTGGTGGGTTTTTTTTTTTTTTTTGGGGGGGGGGGGTTAACTTAAATCAACGGTAAACGTAAACATACGTAAAACTCTTATTCCATGCACCAATAGTACAGAAGCTATAGAGCTTCAAACGGAAACAGCATAGGGAAGGGAACCGGTTCTTCTTCAAATGCTTCCCTTCTGAAGGGGGGGGGGGGGTGTAAAAACATGTACTCTTTTTCTATTTGTGTTGTTTTCTTGTTTGTAAATGATGTTTTGATATTTTGAAATTCAGAAAGAAGTTAATAAGATATACAAGTAATAAAAATCCATAAAAAGATCTTATAAATTAATGTCAAGAGAAATATCTTTTAAAATGAAATTAATGCATTCCTATCTCTTACATTTATAAGATTTGAAACAAAGGCAAAACATTTTTTTTAAAATATTTTTTAATGATGATGATAGATTAAATTTCGTTGTGAACAAAATCAAAAATGATATCCCAGATGTTGAAAATATTTTCCGCTCAAGTTTTGCAAATAAATAATTTTATATTTTTATCCAATTTTTCTTATAAAAGATTGTAAGTTTGCTAGGACATTTTAAAGTAAGCATTTACCTTTTTGTACATGTAGGTAAATATAATGTTGGATTAATAAGTCAATAAGTAAATTAAATAGATATAATGCACTCAACTAGGATAGGAATATCTTAGTTTAAGAAATCGTGTCTATTCCTCTTAACTTGTACAATGAAATAAAATAAATCCAGTATATAATGAAGGTAATAATCAACTCTTGTACAGTTCAGGTAAATATAAGCATACTCTATACCTGTGCCCCTTAAAGGGTACCATAATTGTCTAATTGCCTAATTGTCGAGTAGCCGTTCGGGGAACACACAACATAGATGTACCCAAGCCCACTGTTTCTAATAATGCATTACATCGCCAAAAATATTTTACTGCATCAACCACCACCACCACCACCGGTAAGTATACGTTAAGTATATGTACGTCCCTGAAATGAAGACACCTCCAATGGACACTGTTTTGGTTATAATTCTCTGACGGAGTTTTCTTTCTTGTACTGTTTTTTACTCTTCTCGATAATATTATCTAAGCTTGACCATTATAAGAGTTTTCATTACGGTCCATCCTTCTTGATATTCCTTATTCTATCAAATGAAATATACATTTTAAAAATGACTAGTCATGTTGTCCATTTTAAGTTGCAGTGTTTGACCGCCCGGTATGGTAAACAGTACGACACGTTTTTTTGTGGCTCATGAAGTCTCCATACACTGCAATGTGGGATCTATTTTATAGTCATGTCCAATGATAAATTTAACATTGAAATATTTGGATGGGTATATTTAATGATCTGTGTTTGTTTATGTTAATGACATTTATTAGCCCCTGCAATTAACACTAGGATATTGAACTCGTTCAATGTTTTAAAAGCATAACGTAGGAATTAAAAAAATGAATAATTTCATATTCATCGGTTACGGAAGTCGGCATGTAAATACAGACAATGCACTTTGCGAAAATAAAAATGTATCATAAAGTAGCTTTGTTATTGAAATAAGCTTATTGTTAAAACGTTTTTATTTTTGTTGTTAAACATAGTATTACGTTAGATGTAGTCATGTGCCCCATACAGTCCTGTTTCGTGTAAAACGTCTTGCATTATATGTATCTCATTTTGAACATACAAAAGCTAGGCTGACATAGATGCACAGGTAAATCTAGTGATGAGAACCCATAGTGTGTTACAATTTCTTCAGCTATTTAAAACAAATTTGGCATTAAACCTAGCGTGTAAAACATAGGTAAAAAGTAATCTTAAAAGACCATAAACATGTGTGATCGGTGATAACGCAATAAATGCATCTGTTTTCTAACATTTTCTAACATGTCCCCACGTTCAGGTGGTACATAAAAATACAATAGAAATCATAACCACACCGATGCACGCATAACTAAAACTTTAATTCCACCAAAACATTCTAGTGGCAAGGCATGGATGTATAAAAGATATGTTTAATTTATGAGATAGACACCATGAAATATTAAAAACACAGTGTATACAGTGTAGTATTTTGGACTCACTGCTGGGCGAATAATTATATGCCAGTAGTTGACCCCGTGTCTATTTAAAACCCAGAGGGACGTCACCGTGAAATCACACGGTTTGGGTGTGTTAGCCAAAAAGTCCCTGACAATGAAAGCTGACTTTTTTTCACAACAAAAGAAAATTGAACTATTTTTGCAATTTTAAACAAATATATGATACTTTAAAATACACATACAGCTTAATTACAATTTTGTTTTGTTTGTCTTTCTGAAAATTGACTTAGATATTCTCTTAGCCAAACAAAATAATTGAAAAATATCTAATCTAAAACATAGATGTGAAAGTATCCATGCGGTTTATTATCAAATAGTAAAGTAGTTTGAGCAAATTGGAAAAAGACTCATAAATTTGGTTGAACATGATAGCAAAATTGTTGATTTTTATAGAAATGGTAATCACCGGTTTTTATATCATGCAAGAGTCGTATGCTATATAACGTCAACTTGCGGAAAAATTCTATTATTATAAGTGGTTTATATGTACATTGCTCGTAGTTTCAAATGCGATAGTATAAAACATTTCTGAACAATTTCTGTGAAACTCAGCCAAACGCAAAATAAGGAGTACACTATCTCCATCTCAGTTAAAGAAGGTCAAACTAATGTGGAATGTCAACGTAAAAACAAGCATTTCTTTAAAGATATAATCGGCATGACATTATTGGTCAGCTTCATGTTAATGTAATGCAAAAGTGCCCCTGACGAAAAACACGATATCAAAAAAAGAATATGCCTCACCGTTTTTAAGGTATTCCGTTTCCAACAGAAGACCTTATTGTTAAGGTCTTCCGTTTCCAACGGAAGACCTTATTGTTATTGCTTTGTTTCTTTTTCCCTTTTATTTTTTTTTTTTTCTTACGCTTTTTTGTACAAGCGATTTTTTGAAAACGACTTGACCGATTTTCGTGAAAATTGCAGATCTTGTAGATATTGATAAAAACCTTATATATAATTTTTTATTTTAATGACGTCATTTCCGTTCGGGAGATATTGACGTTTTAATGATTTTTAGAGGGTCATTTTGTCCTGCTATCACCTCCCAAACGAAAAAAGATATTGAATTTAAATTTTCAGGGATTGTAGACAAAAGATTGTAGATGTGTTTAAAGGCATTTGTGGTTGTCTGGCTTCAAAGGCGTCGAAGCTCGCCTGGACCCGAAAATCGAGTTTAAAAAAACGACGTAATTTTTAATGATTTTCGTTCTTTATCTCCTTTCCTGAAAATATTTTACCATAACATATAGAGCAAATAAAATTTATATTTACAGGATCTTCCGTTTGATAACAAGAAAAAGGGGCTGGTCCCTTAAATAAGGGGCCAAAAGGGCTCTAAAGTCTTTCTCCCATAGCACTTTACTGAGAAATATTTTGTAATATGTTTAAGAAGCAAAAATGTTCATCTTTTACTAATAAAACTGTACATTATAAAAATGTTATTATGTGTTACGTAATTAGGGGTTTTAAGGCGCCAAAAGTCCAAAACTTCGATCGAATATATCTCAAAAAGGACAAATATTTTGAAAAGCAATATAGAATAAAAGATGCTTAGAATGATGTTTTAAACAATATTCAATCATAAAAGTTTCGTTATCTGGCCCCAATAAGGAGATTAGGGTTCGGCCCCTTAAATATCATATCCCAGATAGCTCTTAAACGGCAAAGAATTTCTAAACACTTGTTGTACAAAATATGTTTAATATCAAAAGAACTTTCGTATGATGCCAAGAAAAAGGGGCTGGCCCTTCCATTTAGGGGCCAAAAGGGCTCTAAAGTTTGTCTTCCATAGCACTTTACTGAGAAATATTTTGTCATATGTTTAAGAAGTAAAAATGTTCATCTTTTACTAATTAAACTATACATTATAAATTTTTTATTATGCGTTACGTAATTAGGGGTTTTAAGGGGCCAAAAGTCCAAAACTTCGATCGAATATATCTCAAAAAGGACAAATATTTTGAAAAGCAATATAGAATAAAAAATGTTTAGAATGATGTTTTAAACAATATTCAATCATAAAAGTTTCGTAATCTGGCCCCAATAAGGAGATTAGGGGTCGGCCCCTTAAACGTCATATCCCAGATACATATGTAGCTCAAAAACGGCAAAGAATTTCTAAACACTTGTTGAACAAAATATGTTTAATATCAAAAGAACTTTCGTATGATGCCAAGAAAAAGGGACTGGCCCTTCCATTTAGGGGCCAAAAGGGCTCTAAAGTCTTTCTTCCATAGCACTTTACTGAAAAATGTTTTGTTATATGTTTAGGAAGCAAAAATGTTCATCTCACATTTATTTAACAACATATCATAATTATTTTATCATGTGTTCCGTATTAAGGGGTTTTAATGGGTTTTAAGGGGCCAGAAGTACCAAACTTTGATAACATACCTCAAACAGAACAAATATTTTAAAAAAAATTATTTTGAAAATCAATATAGAAATTTTTTTTGTTGCCCCAATAAGGAGATAAAGGGTCAAATATCAAAGTCAAGGTCATATAACTTTCAAAAAATCGCACGGAAGACCTCCTCGTTGCTCGCAACGAGATCGTGTCTAGTTATTGCTTTGTTTCTTTTTCCCTTTTATTATTTTTTTTCTTACGCTTTTTTGTACAAGCGATTTCTTAAAAACGACTTGACCGAAAAGTTCAGATCTTGTAGATATTGATAAAAACCTTATATATAATTTTTTATTTCAATGACGTCATTTCCGGTCGGGAGATATTGACGTTTTAGTGATTTTAGAGAGTCAGTTTGTCCGGCTATCTCCTCCTAAACGAAAAAAGATTTGGAATTTAAATTTTCAGGGATTGTAGACAAAAGATTTTAGATGTGTTTAAAGGCATTTATGGTTGTCTGGCTTCAAAGGCGGCGAAGCTCGCCTGAACCCGAAAATCGAGTTTGAAAAAACGACGTAATTTTTAATGGTTTTCGTTCTTTATCTCCTTTCATGAAAATATTTTACCATAACATATAGAGCAAATAAGATTTATATTTACAAGAGCTTTCGTTTGATAACAGGAAAAAGGGGCTGGTCCCTCAAATTAGGGGCCAAAAGGGCTCTAAAGTCTTTCTTCCATAACACTTTACTGAGAAATATTTTGTAATATGTTTAAGAAGCAAAACTGTTCATCCTTCACTAATAAAACTATACATTATAAAATTGTTATTATGCGTTACGTAATTAGGGGTTTTAAGGGGCCAAAACTCCAAAACTTCGATCGAATATATCTCAAAAAGGACAAATATTTTGAAAAGCAATATAGAATAAAAGATGGCTAGAATGATGTTTTAAACAATATTCAATCATAAAAGAATCGTTATCTGGCCCCAATAAGGAGATAAGGGTTCGGCCCCTAAAACGTCCTATCCCAGATAGCTTGAAAACGGCAAAGAATTTCTAAACACTTGTTGAACAAAATATGTTTAATATCAAAAGAACTTTCGTGTGATGCCAAGAAAAAGGGGCTGGCCCTTCAATTTAGGGGCCAAAAGGGCTCTAAAGTCTTTCTTCCATAGCACTTTGCTGAGAAATATTTTGTAATATTTTTGAAGCGAAAATGTTTATCTTTCACTCTATAAAAATACATTATAAAATTTTTATTATGCGTTTCGTAATTATGGGTTTTAAGCGACCAAAAGTCCAAAACTTCGATCGAATATATCTCAAAAAGGACAAATATTTTGAAAAGCAATATAGAATAAAAGATGCTAAGAATGATGTTTTAAACAATATCCAATCATAAAAGAATCGTTATCTGGCCCCAATAAGGAGACATCCTATCCCAGATAGCTCAAAAACGGCAAAGAATTTCTTGTTAAACAAAATGATATGTTTGATATCTAAAGACCTTTCATATGATGCCAAGAAAAAGGGGCTGACCCTTCAATTTAGGGGCCAAAAAGGCTTTCTTCAATAGCACTTTACTTACAAATATTTTGAAGAGCAATATTGAATAATAAATACTTAGAATGATGCGTTTGTCAATATTTAACATCGAAATTTTGTTATATGGCCCCAATAAGGGGATAAGGGGTCAGTCCCTAAAACGGTCTTAACAGAATAGCTCAAAAACGGCTAAGAATTTCTAAACACTTGTTGAACAAAATATATTTATAAAGACTTATCAATATATATTTAGGGGCCATAAAGGCTCTGAAGTCTTTCTTTTATAGCACTTCACTGAAAAATATTTTGTTATATGTTTAGGAAGCAATAATGTTCATCTCACATTTATTTAACAATAAATTATAATTATTTTATTATGTGTTCCGTAATTAGGGGGTTTTAAGGGGTTTTAAGGAGCCAGAAGTCCAAAACTTTGATAACATATCTCAAACAGAACAAATATTTTTTGAAGCATCATTTTGAAAATCAATATAGAATAAAAACGTTGAGAATAATGTTCCTAACAATATTCAACCATCAAAATTTGTTGTTGTTGCCCCGCTAAGGAGATAAAGGGTCAAATATCAAAGTCAAGGTCATGTCACCTTAAAAAAAAATCCTACGGAAGACCTCTTCGTTGCTCGCAACGAGATCGTGTCTAGTTGCTATTTACTTTCTTTTTATGCATACGTGCAAGTGTAATAATTATTTTTTTACCTGTATAAAAAGAAGAGGCAGAAAGACTGCTTCCATGTGACTAATGAAGAGCTATGTTTCCTGCACCCCCATTTTATACGCACGGACACTGTGCTACAACATTCTCATCCTTATAATGCAATCAAGTCCATACTGATGATCTAACACACCGTTGTCAGCTGTAGGAGTTTATTTATATTTCATGACCCAGCGACGACGGGTCATCACTGGACAAATTACATATTTATCCATGAGTAAACACATTTGTACGACATGTACATGTATATAACGCATACACTTTAACCAATTTCTATATAATTTTCATTATGTTACATGTGTAAATCTTAGTGCCCCATGTTTCACCTTGTGGGTTTAGTCGTACAAACTATCAAAAGCAAGAGGATTCAGACGACTGCCATTTAACGCTGAACAAAAACACTTTTCCCAAAACAAAAGATACATAAGTTAATCAATATTGACAATTCTTTAACAAAACAAATAAAAATCAAATGATACACTCCACGTATATCTTGTGCACATACAAACAGGAAAAAAACAATGCAGTTGCACAAATAACTGTGGTTTCATGCATATGGTTGTACACATTTTCCATAATTGTCATGCAATATATGTAGTTTTTGAACCTGCAGATTTCATCTATAATTTTTTAACAAAGAAAATATTTTACAATTATGGCCCAAAGACAAATTTTACTTACCCCAAATAAATTCAACTTACCAAAAAGTAAGTAAAATTTGTCCTTGGACTTTCATTGAATTTATTATTTGAGCATATATTATTACTATTATAGTTTATGTTAAGGGTTAAGGGTGATTTATTTTGATAAATTCGACTATAAACTTTATCACGTTTAATATTTCTTTAAGGTATATCATTTATTTAACTACATGTATTTGAAAATAAAAAAGATATGTTAAAAAAATGTTATTTCTATAAAAAAAAAAATCTTTTATTAGTTTATAACTCTCGTAAAACAGCAAAATATCATTCATTTCATTTTTTTCACTGAATATAGCAAGATTAATTTGTAAAGTTACTTAATGTCGAAATGTCTGTTCTGGGGTTACATTACGTTTTGATTTGCTAAAAAATACTTTGGTTTTATTAGGAATAAATTTAAGTAACCAATCATTGGACCATTTTTCTAATATTCTAAGGTCATTATTTAACACATTTTCTACATTTCTTAAGTTTTTATCCGCATACTGGATTGAATTATCATCTGCGTATAATCAACAAAAGGACAACATATTTTGTGCAACATCATTGACATAAATTAAAAACAAAAGGGGCCCAAGTACAGATCCTTGTGGCACTCCAGCATTAACACTTAAGCTGGATGATAATACATCTTTATACATCACTTTTCGAGATCTGTTACACAAATAGCTGCTAAACCATTGAAAAAGATTGCCACAAATACCGTATGTTTGTAATTTAAAAAGAAGCCCTTCATGCCAAACTCTGTCAAAGGCTTTTGATAGATCACAAAAAACAATGCAACATGATTTACCCTCATCAATATTCTTAACAATGCTATGATATGTCTCATTTAACTGGTACATTGTTGAGTGACCAGGTAAAAAACCGGTTTGGTATTTATAAAATAATTTGTTACTATGGAAATAATTATAAACATGTTCTTACACAGCTTTGTAAAGAAATAGGTCTATAATTGCATGAGAGTGATGGGTCCTCTTTTTTAAAAAGAGGTAAAACATGGGCCATTTTCCAACAATTAGGAAATGATCGTTCTAAAAGAGACTTGTTAAAAAGTAAACATAAAGGATTGCTTATTGTAAACATAGTTGATTTAAACATTTTGTGACTAATACTATCAGGTCTAGTAGCTTTGTTGACTGGCAAAACAGATATAATATCAGTCACTTCAAACTCTTCAATAAAAATGTTGTCTAAGGATTTATCACATTGTAAGTACAATAAAACCTTACCGGTAGTCAGAATATTCCATATAGATGAAAAATATTTATTAAGCACTGTCTTATCAACATCAGAAAACGCTGTTTTAACATTATTTTTATCATCTGTGTATTGTAAAGGTGGAATTTCAGTTTATTTCACTGGTTGTTTTTGTTTGGAAAATTTCTTTAAGAAGTTTCCAGTATAATTTGTTATTGCTTTTACTAGAGTCATCAATAAAAGTTTCAATGTTGTCGTAGTAGTTAGAAAATGCTTGATTTTTCATGTTGTTGACTTAAATTCGAACTTTTTTATATTTTGACCAGTCACAGATTTTGTTAGTTTTCATTGCAATGTTACGTAGACGATCTCTAATCCTAATTGTTTTATGTAGAGTAGAATCGACCATGGCTTATGCTTAGGTCGAACAGTAATATTTTTTTCTGGAATGCACTCACGTACGCATTTGAGGAAATGAATGTTAAAATTTTCAGCAGCGACAGAGACGTTACTGGCTTCAGATATAACAGTTGACCAGTTACTATCCTTAATCAGAAGATTTAACCTATCAAAGTGAGCACTTTTATAATCCTAAATTTTACGTTTGTACGCCCGCTTTAAATTATTCTTCAGAACAAGCGAGATATGTGTAGCTTTATGGTCGCTAAGAGTAGAGTCAATTTCAAAAGTGCATGCTTCGCCTACTTGAGACTTTGAGATTCTCTTTATGATGTATACAAACCTTTAGTCTTGTTACTGTTTACATATGAGTGATATTGGCATGACTTTCAATCAAATGTAACTTATTTGTTGATAGTATGAAAATTATATTTTATGAACACATTAAATGCTGTCAAAGAAAGGGTTATTTCTATACTTAGTGCTTAGCATTATTTGCAAACAAATATAAGACTCGAGCTATGTTTACTAAACAATCTTTCCTCTGTATCTCTCTTATAACTTGATTTCTCACATTCAAATTTTTTGTCAATCACTCAAAACGAAGAAGTAACAATTTTAGAAAATAACAAATCAAATATAACCTTTTGATCTGAAAGTGTGTCCAGGTCCCGTTAAGGTTTAGTTGTAAAAACATCAACTATCAAATTTACTTAGCATTAAGATATGATTTCTAAAGCTGTAAGGTATCATTAAGATAAGAAAATTTTCATACATTTTAACTTTAAAATTTGAGTAATAATTTTCTATATCTTTATATATTAAGAGATCAATATGGTCTTAAAATGACTACCCAGCCTTCTTAATAGAAAAGACTAAATAAAAACAGCTGTATACATAACAAAAACAGTTTACCTATAACTTGAATTCTAATATTCCAATTTTGGTTTATCATTAAAACCGTGCAAATAAAGCATTTTATACATAGAATATTAAAAATCAAATTTTGATCTAAAATCGTGTTTGAGTCCCTTTAATAAGGAAAGGAATTCATGCTAGTTAAAGTATTCAATAGTAGCAAGTTCTGAAGTAAGATGAATGAAATGTTGTGAAAACGAACAGTGTTCAAAACTAAAAGTCCAAAGAAAAATACAAAAACAGGAGCAGCGCAAACACGGACCACTACTAAAATTGTAGGGTGGATCAGGTGCCATGGAGGAGTGAGTATGCTCTGCTGACCTGTCACAAACGCTGTGGGTTGTTTTTTTTCTTAAACGGGAAAACGGAAAAAATCTATAAACAATTTAGTAATAAATAATGGCCTAACGATAAGTAAAAAATCAGTCAGTATTTCACCTAGCGAAAGATTATATTTGCTGACAAGGCCATTGTATCGACCATAGAACTAACGACGTCAGTGGAGACTGTTCATAAACTTGTTTTATCAACTTCTTTGTCAATTGCTTGCCGCGTTTTAAAACATTTTATTACTTAGACCATGCCCTTGCGTTTTGAATCCACTCAAAGAAAAAAACTCCATTTGCAGGTGACGAAGGTTTATTGCTCATAAGTCAGGAAAGTTGACAATGAAAAATTAAAATCTGCTTATAATTAGCTTTACAATTTGGCGTTGTACCAAAAATAACAATACTGGTGGTTTGAATTATAGTAATGATTTATATGCTGTATTAAAACAGAAACCCTGAAATATACAATGAGAATATGCCTTATAATATGCATAACATGATAATGATAAACAATATGTAGACAATTCAATTTATACACAATAATAACACGACGTTCATAATTAAATGAATCATTGCTTTTACATAAACAATTTCATAAGCAATTTTACATGAGCTAAATCATATATTCATACATTTAGAGATATATCATATAAATGTATCTCCATATTAACAACAATCTATAGATATATTTACGTAACAAAATATTGTAATACCTGATTGTATGCAGAGTTCATTTACAATATATGATTTTGTTCATCATGATGATCATTTTTTATTTGATAATATATCTCAGAGAATTCAGTGTCAATTTAATTCATACGTGCATAGGTTTGTTACTGACTGACTTTAAAAAATATATCGGGTCGATAAATCCTAAAGATGGCGAGGTAAAGTGTTTTGTTTTCCTGTGGACTATTAAGTGAGACATTTACTCACAAAAAGCGATGAACACTGCAATTTCAGGTATAAGCGGTAAGGATATATATCGTTCAAATCTACATAGTCGAACTCTTCAAAATGATCAATTTCACCTTTTAAATTCTCTTTGAGTATCAACACTGCACTTTTGTTTTGTTGCTATTTAATTTAAGCTATTTGTTACTTCCCTTCGTGGGGGTGTGAACTAATCTGGACGCCGCATGCCATGTTATTCTGTTCTAAAAGGAAACTACTCTAAGTTAAAAGTATTTATAACAAGTGGCCCATTGGGCCACATCGCTCACCTGAGCAACAAAGGGCGTTCAAAAGATATTGTGCCATATGGCCCTCGGTAGAATAACAAAAATATAAATATTGTAAAGTATTCGAATTTTACACTTATTTTTGCATACGCGTAATCTTTGACATTGTACCTTCATGAAATAATGTTTTTACACAGAATAAGAAAATCCTACGCAAGATATAGAACTAAATATTTCGTAGGGGTACACTGTTATATAACTTCTAATTAGGGTCTTCCGTTTCCAACGGAAGACCCTCTTGTTATTCTACGGTTTCTTTTTCTTTATTATTCTTTTTTTTCTTTTTCTGACTTTTTTGGAGCGCTGTTTCTCAAAAACTATACAACTGATATGCACACAATTTTCAGGACTGATAAAGCATGATCGGTGCTACATATTATAAATTTTTAAAATGATGACGTCACTTCCGGTTTCAGATATTGACGATTTTGTAAATTTTTAAGGATCATTTTGTCCACGCATCTCCTCCAAAACTAATCAAGATAGAAGCCTGAAATTTTCAGGGATTGTAGATGAATGTATGTAGATGTACCCCCATGCTTTCAATTATGAAAATTGCTCAAGGCCTCGAAGCTCGTCTGAACCTGAAAATTAGCACCAAATTTTTTCACGAAATTTTCGCACATTTTCTGTAATATCTTTTGATGTATAAATATTTTTCTAACACATGTAATGCAAAAGTTGCTTAATTTTGCAAGACCTTTTATTTGATATCAAGAAAAAGGGGCTGGTCCCTCAATTTAGGGGCCAAGATGGCTCTAAAGTCTTCTTACAATAACTCTTTACTGAAAAATATTTTGTTATTAATTATAGAAGCAAAAATGCTCACTGTACAGCTATTTATCTATTCAGTACAATACCTTAGTCATATGTTACGTAATTAGGGGTTTCAAGGGGCCAGAATTTGAAAAATTTGATCATTAATATCAGAAAAAGGAGAAATATTTTGAAAAGCACTGTAGAACAAAAGTTGTTTAAAATAATGTTCTCAACAATACGAAAACTAAAAAATTTGTTGTTGATGGCCCCGGTAAGGAGTTAAAGGGTCGGCCCCTAAAACACATTTATACAGATATCTTGAGAAAGGTTAAAAATTTCTAAACACTTGTTGAACAAAATATGTTTATATTTGCAAGACCTTTTATTTGATATCAAGAAAAAGGGGCTGGCCCCTCATATTAGGGGCCAAGGGGGCTCTAAAGTCTTTTTATCATAACTCTTTACTGAAAAATATTTTGTTATTATTTATTGAAGCAAAAATGCTCATTGTACAGCTGTTTATCTACACAGTATCATACCTAAGTCATATGTTACGTAATTAGGGGTTTCAAGGGGCCAGAAGTTGAAAAATTTGATCATTAATATCTGAAAAAGGAGAAATATTTTGAAAAGTAATGTAGAACAAAAGTTGTTCAAAATAATGTTCTTAACAAAATGATACAAAAAATGTTGTTGTTAGTGGCCCCTATAAGGGGTTAAAGGGTCAGCCCCTAAAACACAGTTGTTTAGATATCTCGATAACGTTTTACAGTTTGTGAACACTTGAAGAACAAAATATGTTTAAATTAGCGAGACCTTTTTCTTGATATCAAGAAAAAGGGGCTGACCCCTCAAATTAGGGGCCTGAAGGGCTATTAAGTCTTTTTATAATAACTCTTTTCTCACCAATAATTTGATATTAATCTTACAGGAACTTCCAGCTTTACTTCCGACATTAACGGAAGACCCACTCGTTGCTTTGCAACGAGCTTTGCTCTAGTTCCCTGTATTTTCGTTCTGCCCCCTCCCCGACTTAATAAAGCGATCAAAATATAATAGAGCATATAGGTACATTTTCGTCCTCAACTACTTACTAGTTATTTTTTTAATATAATAGTTATTGTATTTTATCAAAAAAGCCAACATGTATATATGTGAAGAAGAAAATTGCACCTCAATGCGCTCAATTTCTCAAATTAAAAATATTCAACAATTTAATTTGTCTTCTCCATTATAATTAAATGACTGTTATTTACTTCGCGTAAACTCGTGACTACTCGAGAGTAGTTATATACAGCATATCATTCTTTCATTTTTTGTGTACAAGTATTTAACATATTACTCTAATTCATATAAAATTTCTAATGATCAACCAAAATTTCAGCGCCAATCGTAGAATTATAAGCAAGATGAGCTCAAAATTTTGCTAGGTTTGAGTCATATTTTGTTCACATGAGTTTATTACATTCAGCTTAAGATGTTTAATTTGGTATTAAAATTTTCCTATTCGGCATTTAAAATGTAAAAAAAATGAATGGCCTCAGATCTGTGTACAAACATAGAATTGTGAGCAAATCTCTGTATCTTGCTTATAATTAGAAGCTTAACACTCAAATATGGTAAGTAAATAGAAATTGTAAATAATTAAACACAAGAAACATGCACTATGACAAATAAAGAACACAATTTATTTTTCAAAATGAATCATATACATTTACTACATATTTCCGTCAGCAATATTAAACTCTATTTAAACTGAATAAACTCGAGAAAATGCCGAGCATTCAATAAAATATATTGCATTATTCTACCATTTCGCAAAAGATGATACCGAAATACCGATAGACTGATTGAATTGCATTTTAGTTTTTTCTTAATACATCAGATGCTGCTTAATTTGAGCAGGTAAACAGTAAACTGTTTGATTTACCGAAGTCTCTGTTTGATTTGATACGTAAAAATCAGGAAATACAAGCGACAGTTCCCAGGTTAACGCAAAGCATAAATGAAAACGATACGAAAATCACAACAAGCTAACACCACATTCATATGTGAAAACTGTCAATGCATTGAGATATTTAGCCTCAATTTACTTCACAAAATCGGCACCAATGTATTTTGCATGTTTCAAAGATTCCCTTCGTACACGAACTGTTCACAACAAACAAATTAATCATTGTCAGATCGACCCGTTTATCATATAGTGTCATGGCTCCTTTAAACATGGAACCTCGTTTTAGAGTTATGGAAAACGAGTCTTGGTAAAATGGGTAGGCAAACCCGGGCCGGGCAAAATAAAAGCCGGGGCAGATCGGCAATCGTCAATTCCAATTACGCATTATTTTGCAGCAATATTTACAGCGAATACATATATACTGGTCAGGAAATATCTTGAAATTTTAATGAAATTGGCAGATTAATAACTGTCAATCTTTTGTTTTGCCCTGGCCCGGTCATGCCTACCCATTTTACCAAAACTCATGGATGCTATAAATTGCTTGAAACACGCATTTTCTTTCTTATTATTTTCGTAATAACTCAGATTAGAAACAGAATTAGCCCATAATTTTTGCAATTTATATTTTCCTTCCCATAAGGATTATTCATGCTAAATCACGTTGAATTTGCCTCAGTAGTTCTTGGGAAGAACATATTTTGCACCCCCCCCCATTTTTTTTTTTAAAGTTTTGAGGTTTTCTCCGCTTTCAATGAAAATTTTTCTTTCATTTCTGCAATTTATATTCATCTATCCATAAGAATGCTTTGAGCCAAATTTGGTTGAATTTGGTTAAGTGGTATTAGAGAAGAAGTTCAAAATGTGAAAAGTTTACAGACGGACAGACAGATAGACAGACAGACAGACGGACGACGGACAAAATGTGATCAGAAAAGCTCACTTGAGCTTTCAGCTTTCAACTACTCCAAATAATAAAATACCTTAAACGGAATGATGTTTATGTGATGTAATGTTTATGTGTTAAATAATATGAAATGTCCAGCTAAATGGGCGAAGCGTCGGTCATATTGTCGAATATAAATTCCACCAGACTACTAAGCCGCATTGGAATAGGTGTTTTGCCCTCTCAAACCTCAGTATGTATTTACACCTTTGGTCATTTAGAAACAAAATCATTCTCTTTTATTTCAAATCTGTATTAATGTTTGACATTACCCTGACTTATATACAGGTGACGAAAGTATTTACAATCAATTGCATCATTAAATAAAAATAATATTAGCGATTAATATTACACAATTGTTCAAGTTATGTTGAACTTGCTGAGATATCAGCCCATATCTTAAACATGCAGCAATAATCTCTCCCTATCTGACGTTAGATCCCGTTGTCAGAATCGAGGACGAATCATCAACTTTATTGTTTTCAGAGATATCCACGAGTTTTTCCAGTAGTACCATCCAATGTATTGAGTACCAGTTTTCTCAGAGTCGGTGTACTGTCCATTGGGTTTGGTGTCGGAACAGTTGTTGAACCACCATGCCGATCTGTACTCGGTGGCACAGGAACCGCTCTTATTGTCATTATCCTGGTCCGGTGTAGAGAACTTCATGTTGTTGTGGTTATAAAGGCTATCCCCTACAATCACATTGGTTACAAATGAAATCATTAGAATTGAAGTCATAATCAATACCATGTTAATAAGTAGCAATGCATTTTTAAATAACTTAGTTTTTATGATAAAATAAAAAGAATGAATCACTTTCATATATTACTTCCCTGTATGCATGTCTTTTATTTCGCCTTAGGGTCTTCCTTGACATTTGAAAGATACTGAATGATAATCTGACTTAACTTAAACACAACATTTTGGGTGCTTATATTGCACATGCATCAGTTCATCGCCCTTTCTCAACTTCATCTGAAAGAAAATCAACCGCTACCCTTTCCCACCCTATTATGTAATGTAATTCACTTGGTACATCTAAATCTTGCTTTTGTTTACTTTCAGATCCCAGCCCAATTATCGGGCTTACTTTAATTGTCACTTTGACTGATTGAAACATTAATAATTGACAGTAAGTCATTGATTACAGTCAGTAACTGAATATATTCGATGCATTGTGGCAACGATTTTGAAAAAATAACGCACTTTCGAAAATAAATTCAAATTACGGTACAGTTAGGACAAAGTCAACGCACTTCCACAATTTTTTTCAAAATGCATACTGAGTGTAGACCAACAGTTTTTATCATCTAGACACTTAACGCACTTTTAAAGAAATGTTATTATTTTTCACAGAAAGTTGACTCTGTTCTAAACAATTTTTTTAAGTCAGATTAAGTGTTAACACTTCTTTGTGAATACCGTTCAATATGGTCTAACACTATTGGGAGCAGGAAAGGGGCAACCAAAGATAAAGTCCCATTTCCAATATAAATATTTGATTACCTAAAAAATTCACTAGCATCTTGTCTTCCCAAACATCATAACAATTTCTTATACTTATAATCAACAGAGTTTAGTCATATCAAAATCAAACTGACAAATCATTAGTTTCTCTTGAGTTAAATGAAAAATCTAAGCATAAATCGACTTCTCAAATTCAAGCCAAAAATATTATTTCCAAATAGGATTTCTGATAGTTATATGTACAACCATTAAAGCAATATCAACTCAAAAATAGGCATTTGAGAATGTACTTTGTGCATTACAATGTAATTGGAAAAAAAAATAGCATACTAGCTGTAATGCTCACGGGTAGCTGTAACATATCGCTAACCTATAAAGCTTTAATGTAGCGCAGCAGCATTGTAAGATATTTAAAATTACGCAAAACTTATAAACAAAGTCAATACCAGTCGGAACTGTGCAGAACTCCTGAATTCGTTCAATTAAATAATCAAGATTTATTCAAGTTAATAATATTAAATTTATTCAATACACAACATGTGTAATACTATAATTATAATTACACTCTCACACTCGTTCATACCTTAATTACACATATAATTAATAAATTAAAAATCATTAATGTATCACTAGAACCTTATTTTTAAACCTCCCAAAAAATATAAGGGTGGGCAAAGGGGAATAACTTCATTAAATAATCCCGTTATATGTCATTTGATTAAATGCAAAACAGGATTTACTGTACCATTTGGTGAACTGAGCTAAATTACTCACTGGTTCACCGTTATGGTTAACCTTTCACTATATATTAGACAAGAAAATTTATAAACAACCAAAACATGAACATACAGTTAAATTACTGTGTTGTTCATTATGGTTACCCTACTTAAAGATCTAGACAAAAAAAAGAACCACAGATGCATATCACAGTTAATTTACTGTTTCGATATACAATATGATTTATTCCTAAACTTATTTATCAATAAATCTCAAAAGAAAAATATTACTGAAGAAAAAAAATTTCCCAAAAATCGCCAAAAATAATTAAATAAATCTACTTGTTTAAAATGAATTCCCAATCAAAAATACTTTAAAATCTTAACCAATTTCAATCAAATTAAAAATCTAGAATTTCCGTAAAATTTACTAACTCAATAGAAATCACAGAAATAACAACTCGCAGTTAAATCACCGCATAATTGATATTCCGATCATAAAATAAAAATAAACTAGAGCAAAGCTCGTTGCAAAGCAACGAGTGGGTCTTCCGGTAATGTCGAAAGTAAAGCTAGAAGTTCCCGTAAGAAGCAGGGTTCTTAAACTAACAAACATAAGAAACTAAAACCCAAAAAATCGAATTATTCTTGGTACGAGTTAACAAAATCCGAATGATACAAAGTACGAATTAACAAACCGGATCGATTTCAAGAACGACTTAGCAGATACAAATCCGAATCTATAAAAGTACGATTTAACAATTATCGAATAATTTTAGGTACGAGTTAATTTAACTCTGAACATAAAACTATTTTCTTAACCAAGAATGTGGAATCAAAATTTCCGGAAAAATCAATTTTTAAACCCCTATATCTCTGTATTGCATCGTCCGATTTTAGAACGGATTTCAGTTTTGAATTATGAATAATAAGCTCTGCTTTATGATTAATGATTTATTAACGATTAAAAAAAAGTTATTATGAAAAGACTTTGTAGCCCTTTTGGCCCCTTATTTGAGGGGCTGGTCCCTTTTTCTTGATATCAAATGAAAGGTCTTGTAAATATAAACATATTTTGTTACACAAGTATTCACGAATTGTTAACCGTTCTAGAGATATCCGAACAACTGTGTTTTAGGGGCCGACCCTTAAACTCCTTACCAGGGCCACCAAAAAAATATTTTTAGATCCCATATCGTTAAGAACATTATTTTGAGCAACTCTTCTTTTACAAGGCTTTTCAAAATATTTCTCCTTTTCTAGATATTAATGACCAAATTTTTAGACATCTGGCCCCTTGAAACCCCTAATTACGTATAATATGTCTTAGGTATGGTACCGTATAGATAAACATATGTACAATGAACATTGTTGGTTCTATAATTGATAACAAATTATTTTTCAGTAAAGAGTTATTATAAAAAGACTTTAGAGCCCTCTTGGCCCCTTATTTGAGGGGCCAGCCCTTATTCCTTGATATCAAATAAAAGGTCTTGTAAATATAAACACATTTTGCTCAACAAGTGTTCAGAAATTGTTGACCGTTCTAAAGATATCTGAACACTTGTGTTTTAGGGGCCAACCCTTAAAATCATAACTGGGGCCACCAACAAAAATTATTAAGGTAGCATATTGTTTAGAACATTATTCTAAGCATTTTTGTTCTATAATGCTTATTAAGGTTTTCCGCTCTCAGCGGAAAAACTTACTATTATTCTGAATTTTTTTTTAAATTTCTTATTATTTTTTTTTTCTTCTAGACGCCAACTTTGATCCTTAATATCTCGCTCGTTTGTTCAGCGATTGTTTTGAAATTTTCAGGACTGATAACATGCCGCGTGATGTTGTCGTTGCATATTTTAGTTGAGGAAAATCCCTATCCGGTTTTGAGTTATTCCCCTTTTAGTAAAATTTAACGACTTCTTTTGTCCAGGGGGGTTTAGCTTTAACGATGACTGGCAAAGTCTCAAAGATGGGCTGGTTTGGAAGCTAATACATTGAATTTGTGCGAGATATATTTTATTTATTATTTAAATGCAAATAAAAGGGGTGGTATAGATGTTGAAACAAAGGTAAGAAAAAAAATCAAAAAAATTTGCGTATTTTCCGTGTTAGTTTTCTACCTGATAAAAATTTGTTATAACATGTATTTTAAAAGTTCTTCGTCTTACCCAGACCTTTCATTCGGTATACCGAAAAAGGGGCTGGCCCTTATATTTAGGGAGTTAGAGGTGTCCAAAGTTTCTTGTCAATAACTTAAAAAGGAATAAATATTTTTAATGCATTATTGAAGCAAAGTTGTAAAGAAATTAATTTTGAATCCTTCTATAGTATTTAATTTAATGTTTTCGTAATTTATAGTCAGTATTAGCAGAAACAATTGTTGTCAGTTCGGTCCATTTTTGTGGGGGTGCGCACGTTTATGAGGTTATGAAAGGGCTTCTTGTAATGCACTAACTGTTACATGTAGCGCGCAAAAATAATTCCACATAAAATTCCCAAATGTTTTTATACATATGTACATTTTCATTTCATATAGATAAACCTCTTTGACCTTATTTTTGTTGTTTGTTTCATAACTGTGCCCCTGTCTATATTTAGATGCATTACGAGACTCAGGTAACCGATCGATAGGAGAGTCGTTAGCTGTATTCAGGCCATCGCCTAGACGACAGTGCATGTGCTTGTAGAGCTGGACGTACACGATTAACGCCCAACTGTGTTACTGTAACAGAGACATTTTGAATTGTTTCAGTACTGGGAGATGTGTTAATAAAATGGTTCCAATGCATGGTATTTAAACTCAACTTTTCTACAATACGTATACACGGCCGTCATATAAAGCACAATGTGTATTACTGATATGACAATCTAAACGAACGCGGGATTGCTCCCGATAGAACAATTCTTTTAAAGCAAAAAAAAATAAAATACTGATTTGCGATGGATATAATATAATTATCATCGTGGAGATGATTTTAAAAAGTGAACTTAATATTCGTATACGATAATATTTGAATCCAAAGCCGCTAGTTTTCAGTTACGGTTATTAGGGATATTAATTATGACTTGCCCCGCGTTTCAGGTTTTTTACTTGCAAAGCATCTACAAACGAAAATACCAAACAACCTTCAGCAGCAACTTATAAATTATTTAATCCATACACAATTCTAAAGAGGTAATTAAATAAATTTTATAAATGCTTTATACTTGTATTCGCTATCTTCCATGGAAAAAAGTGGCATGGAAAAAATGTTGTTCAATGTTCATCAAATACGCTGTAGCCTTAGCAATCGAAAATAATAAACAAACTGTATATTGATAGATTGACATATCAACAAACATTCAGACCCGCATTGTGTTTTCTTACAAGTTCTATAAAACGTAGACTCAATGACTGAATTCTTTACCGTTTTCCGTCTGGGTTATTTTGAATCACGTGTGTACGTTATGTGTAGCCATATAGATGAACACTTTAAGTGTTTAAATTTTAAAAGAAATTGTGTACATGCAGAGCATTGCAATGCTAGGACAATAAAATTCCAACAATGTATATGATGAGGCGGGTCAGACTGATACTGGTTCTGCTTGTTCTACAAATAGCGAATGTCAGACGAAGTATTTGGGTGTTATATTTTAAACAAATATAAGTTTTGCTTTCTTAAAAGCTTGCATTACTCAACAAAGTATTTTATTGGGATCATTCTTAGTTACCTTAGCTGCATATATGTACCGCTTTGTCTGTATCACGGAAAAATTGACTACCATCCGAAATTTTTCATACAAGGTCTACAGACTTGCAGCTAACATTACCTTTAAAAATACATTTTAGAATTTGCCGCTGTTTATAAATTCATTAAAAAGACGCGCAGAATCAAGTGGTTATATTGCGTTTGATATGGGATTTATGACGTCTATTTATATTGTTTTCATTAAAATTATTTCATTATTTCAAGCTTGTGGGTGGAATGAAATCAGTTTCACATGTTATATGACATAAAGATGTCCTCTCCCCACTTTTTCTCGAAGCAACTATTTTTATAAAATTTACATAAAAAAAATTGATTTATCATGGAGTTGCCCCCCCCCCCCCCCATTTTGGTAGCATGTAAAAAAAAATGGTATGAAAATCATGAAATTATGAGTGAAATTTTGAAAATTTTGGATAATTCATTTTTTTTTTAATTTTTTTGCTTGTCAAGATTTGTTGGATGAGTTTGCCCCCCCCCCCCCCCCACTTTCAAAAACGATGCTACGTGCTTGGAAATTACTCATTTCTTTATTCCCCTCTTTAATAATCAAAACAAACTTACTAACAAACATAACCGATCCAGATAAATATAATTACATGTATCAAAAATAAACTTAAAAAACAAACTACACATTCATCCTTCACCCACAATATTGCCTTTTCGATATTTGTCATCGTTGTAGACCCGTGTAACAATCTGTTAAGTATTGTAAAGAACCCCTTGCTGATCTACATTTTCATTAACGCATACAAAGAAAAAATATATATTTTGATTTATTTTTGAATTTCTTTTGATGTAAAAAAAAAAAAAGAAAAGAAATTGGTTCTCAGTCTCTCGTTATGCCTGTTTGTTAGCGGTTAATCCAAGTTCATTTTGAATATCCTTTTGTAATTTAAAAAATGCGATGTAAATTTTTTTCATGCAATATTTCGGATAAAGCAATGAAGAGTTGTTTCTTGAAATTTTATTAGACCATAAAATTGTAAAATGCTAACATTGAAAATTGTGCCCGATTTCTTTCTTTTTTTAAGGTAAAACTTTATTGATTTAAAAAATGATTCTTTGAGACAAAAAAAATTGACATAATCAATAAGAGTTTGAAAATCTCTAACTGCAGGTCTGTAGCTTTTAGTCAGAAAAAGAATCGGATGGACGACCTAGGACACAGATCGTCCATCCGAATTTCTTGAAAATTGCCATTATTTTCGTACGCGGACGCAATACTCACCGAGACTAAATGATTCGTATCTGAAGTTTTAAGTTTTAACTGCTTTGAAAGGTAATATTGGTTTTCTGATAATTATGAACATGAATAATTAAATAAAAATGGGTAAAATTACAGTAAAATGACCGGCATCGGTCTTCTCCGTGCGCGGATCTAGAAGGGGAAGGGTTCCAGACCCCCCCCCCCCCCCCCCAGCGAAATTTCTTTCAATTACGTGTACATTATAAACTTACCAAATATGCCTCGGACATCCCTTGGCAAACTCAAATAACCGTCTGACTTTTCAACCCCACCCGGAAAAATTTTCTGATCCGCGCATGTTCCCCCTCCTCGAAATACAAAATTATTCTTCAAAACCCCTTGTAAAATTTCCAGGATCTCCGCATATATACTAATAGATTCATTGGCGCTTGCGTTCGATAAAAATGCGTGTAAAACGTTTGCCAGTGGTCTTTTTACCATCGTACCGGGCATAACCACAGTCCCACTGTGTGAATAAAATGCGGCGAATCAAACTAGAGACAACGTGTTAAGATCTGTATTTGCTTATAAACATGTAGTATCATCGTGCAAAATGCACTGTTCAATCATAATTTTTTTTTACTTTACTTGTAAAATTCAACATCTGTTTCGTAATTTTTTCTCACAGTTTATTTCTTACATAGTTATTTTTTTTATTTAGTGATTGACACTTATTAGACTTTATAGAGACAGAGTGTCATGTCTCAAGGTTAATCTCTTAAAACAACATTGTGCAATTATCAGATTTTCATTTCTTGGACATCAAAGACTCATTGAGTTTATTTAATTATTTAATATCTGTGAACCTTTCAGTCAGCTTACTTATATCATTACCTGTTAATTGCAATTTATTCTCATTGTTAGATTCTTATAAATAGTTATGTACAATTGTCAATGCGCAGTCTGGAATACGGCGGCCAGCCCCGGCCACGTCCGACTCTCCCAGAGTCTTGAGTCCGGAGGCCACTTCTAGCCATATCCGACTTGTTTGTAACATGTCTGTCTGTTAAATTGTTATAATGTTGCCATCGTTGAGTCTTGTCCAATAATGTGGAATCCTGCATCAATTGCCTGTTTATTTCTCTGGAACTGTATACTGGTGGACCTTCGGGAATACGGCAAACCTACCCTTCGTTTTAGCTTACGGCCCACAGCGCGCTCCAACCTTTTACCTTATACACTTTACGCCAACATTCCCTCACCCGGTTCGTACTGCACACGACCGATGCAGATCCAGACGAATTCTCTATCACCGTAAAATCTACACGGTCACAGAAATATAATACTTTGTTTCTCAGTGTTTACACATCTAATATTGTTCGATGGTCAGCTATCAATTTTTTGTAATACGTCACAAGTATGACGCAGCTACGACGGAAAACCTAATCGTTGCTTGCAACGAGCTCGTCTCTAGTCAAACTATTTCTCCTTTTCTAGATACTAAAGATAAAAGTTTTGAACTTCTGGCCCCTTGAAACCCCTAATTACGTAACATATGACCTAGGCATGGTACTGTATGAATAAAGAGATATACAATGAACATTTTTGGTTCTATAATTGATAACAAATTATTTTTCAGTAAAGAGTTATTGCAAAAAGACTTAAGAGCCATTTTGGCCCCTTATTTGAGGGGCCAGCCCCTTTTTCTTGAAATCAAACGCATGTCCTAGTTAATCTGAACAACTTTTGCATTACATGCCTTAACAAAATATTTACACATTAAAAGCTAGGGCCGAAAATGTGCGAAAATTTCGTGAAAAAAATTGGTGCCTATTTTTGAGATCGGGCGAGCTTCGCCGCCTTGCGCATTTTTCAAAATATCAAATAAATAGGATCATCTACAGACATTCATCTACTATCCCTGAAAGTTTCACGTTTCTATCGCAAGTAGTTTTTGAGAAGTTACGTGGACAAAATGGTCCTTAAAAATTCACTAAATCCTCAAAATCTCGAACCGGAAGTGACGTCATAAGCCAGAAATTTTATAATATCAAGAATATTTGATGCTCAATGTGTCCTGTGAATTTCATGCAAATCAGTCATGTAGTTCGAAAAAAGTCAGAAAAAAAAAAAAAAAAAAAAAAAAAACTAGAGCAAAGCTCGTTGCAAAGCAACGAGTGGGTCTTCCGTTAATGTCGGAAGTAAAGCTGGAAGTTCCTGTAAGAAGCAGAGTTCTTAAACCAATAACAAGAGTAACGATAATAAAAAGATGAAAAAAATCGAATTATTCCTGGTACGACTTAACAAAATCCGAATGATTTTAAGTACAAATTAACAAAAACCTTTCTGATTTCAAGAACGACTTAACAAAAAAATCCGATTGTGTTGAAGTACGACTTAACAATTATTTTTGGTACGAGTTAATTTTACTTTGAACATAACGCTATTTTCTTAACCAAGAACGTGGAATCAAAATTTCCGGAAAACTCAATTTTTAAATCACAATATTATTGTAATGCATCGTCCGATTTTAAAACGGATTTCAGTTTAAAATTAAGCATAAAAAAGCTTCTTTGTTGCTTTATGAATAAATAAAATGAATAAGTTATTATAAAAAGACTTAATAGCCCTTATGGCCCCTAATTTGAGGGGTCAGCCCCTTTTTCTTGATATCAAATAAAAGGTCTCGATAATTTAAACATATTTTGTTCTACAAGTGTTCACAAATTGTAAAACGTTATCGAGATATCTAAACAACTGAGTTTTAGGGGCTGACCTTTTAACCCCTTATCGGGGCCACTAACAACATTATTTTTGGTATCATTTTGTTAAGAACAATATTTTGAACAACTTTTGTTCTACATTGCTTTTCAAAATATTTCTCCTTTTTCAGATATTAATGATCAAAGTTTTCAACTTCTGGCCCCTTGAAACCCCTAATTACGTAACATATGACTTAGGTATGATACTGTATAGATAAACAGCTGTACAATGAGCATTTTTGCTTCTATAATTAATAACAAAATATTTTTCAGTAAAGAGTTATTATAAAAAGACTTTAGAGCCCCCTTGGTCCCTAATATGAGGGGCCAGCCCCTTTTTCTTGATATCAAATTAAAGGTCTTGCAAATATAAACATTTTTTGTTCAACAAGTGCTTAGGAATTGTTAACCTTTCTCAAGATATCTGTATAAATGTGTTTTAGGAGCCGACCCTTAAACTCCTTACCGAGGCCACCAACAACAAAATTTTAGTTTTCGTATTGTTGAGAACATTATTTCAAACAACTTTTGTTCTACAGTGCTATTCAAAATATTTCTCCTTTTTCTGATATTAATGATCAAAGTTTTCAAATTCTGGCCCCTTGAAACCCCTAATTACGTAACATATGACTAAGGTATTGTACTGAATCGACAAACAGCTGTACAGTTAACATTTTTCTTCTATAATTAATAACAAAATATTGTTCAGTAAAGAGTTATTGTAAGAAGACTTTAGAGCCATCTTGGCCCCTAATTTGAGGGGCCAGCCCCTTTTTCTTGATATCAAATTAAAGGTCTTGCAAAATTAAACAACTTTTGCATTACATGTGTTTACAAAATATTTATACATCAAAAGATATTACAGAAAATGTGCGAAAATTTCGTGAAAATTTTTGGTGCTATTTTTCAGGTTCAGGCGAGCTTCGAGGCCTTGAGCAATTTTCATAATTGGAAGCATGGGGGTACATCTACATACATTCATCAACAATCCCTGAAAATTTCAAGCTTCTATCTTGATTAGTTTTGGAGGAGATGCGTGGACAAAATGACCCTTAAAAATTTACAAAATCGTCAATATCTGAAACCGGAAGTGACGTCATCATTTGAAAATTTATTAATATGTAGCACCGATCATGCTTTATTAGTTCTGAGAATTTTGTGCATATCGGTTGTATAGTTTTTGAGAAATAGCGCTCCAAAAAAGTCAGAAAAAGAAAAAAAGAATAACTAGAGCAAAGCTCGTTGCAAAGCAACCGATGTCGAAGGTAAAGCTAAAACGTTCTCTAAGAAGCAGAGTTCTTAAACCAATAAACATAAGTAAATAAAACAAAAAGACAAAAATCGAATTATTTTTGGTACGAGTTCACAAAATCAAAATGATTCTAGGTACGAATTAGCAATAACATTATCAATTTCAAGAACGACTTAGCAAATACAAATGTGTTTAAGTACGATTTAACAATTATCGAAATATTTTAGGTACGAGTTAATTAAACTATAAACATAACACTATTTTCTTTACCAAGAATGTGGAATCAAAATTTCCAGAAAAGTCAATTTTCAAACACCTATATCTTTGTAATGCATCGGCCGATTTAAAAACGGATTTCAGTTTTACATTAAACTTAATAAGTTTTTATTTTTGCTTTTATGATTAATAACAAATTATCGGTCTAAAAAAGGTTACTATAAAAAGACTTTGTATCCCTCCTGGCCCCTAATTTGAGGGGTCAGCCCCTTTTTCTTGATATCAAATTAAAGGTCTCGCAAATATAAACATATTTTGTTCAACAAGTGTTCACGAATTGTTAACCATTATAGAGATATCGGAACAACTGTGTTTTAGGGGCCGACCCTTCAACTCCTTACTGGGGCCACCAACGAAAAATTTTTAGGTATCACATTGTTAACAACATTATTTTCAGCAACTTTTGTTATACAATGTTTTTCAAAATATTTCTCCTTTTCAAGATAATATTGATCAAAGTTTTGGACTTCTGGCCCCTTGAAACTCCTAATTATGTAACATATGACTTTAGTATGGTCCAGTATTAATGAACAGCTGTACAATTGTCACAGGGCTACAATTGAGTATAATTTAGTATTTAGTAATTCATTTATTTACTCATTAATTCATCCATACATTTCATTATTAACACATTCATAGTTTACTCGTGTTTGACTGGTATTCGTGTTCTGTCACGTGATTGTGTTATTTTGGGTTGTGATTTACCAAATACGGTAATAGCTACTGTATGTCTATATTTGGTAGTGGAAAAACAGGTTTTCATGGGTGTGTATGGTCAGTGCGCAAGTGTGAGTGATAACACTTAATTTATAATGTTTTGCACCATGATTTTAGAACATAACTCGTTTGCCAGCAGACAGCTACAGTTTTACGACTGGTCTGATTTAATAGTTTGAGACTGTCACTAGTTTCAAACTATTACTATTAAGTTTTACTGAAGGCGAATTTGGTGAGAAATACTTTCTTTAATTGTTTTTATCTTAAAATTAAAATATCTAAATATTATAAAAATGTATGCGTCAATTGTATGAGTGTTTTCATTTCAGGTCACCTTCTTATCATCATTATTATTCACCAATGCCATAATAAAGTAATGTTGGAAACTGGACCATCCTTTTATTTATTTATTTATTTTGTACGAGGAATAACGACCCCGTGACAAATGGCGCCCAACGTATCCAACGTATCCAACGAATATTCCAACGTAAATTCCAACTTGTGTTCCAGCAGATAGGCCTAACTTGTGGAAAACACTGGGAGTTTCAGCTGGCACGTGCGTACGACAAAGTCGACTCGGGTGACCGTATTCCAAATATAAAACCGTCATCCGGAAAACAGAAATACCGGTATATATATTCATGTGAGCGCTCAACTATTTGATTTTGTGTGAAATACATCACTGTGTTTCCTGTTATTTCTACTTCATGTATTGAATATTCTGGCCAGGCCATTGGAATTCCGGAAGATAGCGACCGTATATACAGGATCCGTGCGTGATTGACTGTTATCGGGTCAAAATCTAGGACGGCGAGGAAAGTCGAACACTCAGTTTCGCTTGAGTGACTTCAGTGAACTTATTGTGACCGACTGCGAGTGATATAATTTTACACTATATATATTTTATGTGTTTATTCTCATTTCTATCACTGTACTGTTTATCATTTCTTTCATTTCTCATGTTGCTATTGTACCATTCATCATTTCATGTGTGATAGAGCTTGCGTGTTTAGTTAGTGAGTTTGAGTAACCTCGCGTAAACTAAATAACTTTTACTTAAATTGCAGGGCCATTGACAGCTGACAGATCCAGACGAAGACAATCAGATTTGTTACTAACCCTTTACTGCACTTACTTGAGCATATCAAGCACTAATTGTTTACAGAATGTGAGAATCTTGCAGAAAATCGGTGAAATTCATTTTGAATTTTGGTTTCAAGTTTGAGTTGATTTTTCAGTCGGTTTACTAGTTCTGAAGTGTTTGTACTGAACTCAAATTCTTTGTCATCAGTTTTTTTGGTTCTTATTACAACTATCATTATCATTCATTTGCATGATTTTATACTAATCATATAGCTTAGATTAATTAATAACTGTAGTGATTAGTTAGTGCAGTAGTGAGTAGACTAGTTTGCATTAAGTGTTGCTTAAAAGTATCTAGAGTGTCGGTTGAAAACAATAGAGCAATTTAAGTATTCATTCTAGTGCCGATTTATTTTCAGCTTTAAATTCATCAGTTTGCAGTTTGTTTTTGTCAGATTTTGAATTGTTGATATGGCAGAAGGAGGTGAAAACCTAACAGGTGTTGATCAAGAAGCGGGAGCGAAACCAAAGAAGGGGCGTGGCCGAGGATTGTCAAAAACAAATACATCTTTGGTAGACCCAGGTATAAAGCAACCCGGATATAAGGTAATAAGTAACCAAGAATATGACGATCTTATGGCATTGAAAGCTAGCACTCCTATCATAGGAAATGCTGGACCATTCAATTTCCCTGGTTCGAATGCATCATTACTGCAAAGTAATTTTGATGTAACACCTAAATTACCTATATTTAGTGGTAGTCTTGAACCAAACAAGAGTGAAGTTAGCTACGATGTTTGGAGTTTTGAAGTGAAATGTTTAAAGAATTCGCATGCTATTCCTGAGGCTTTATTGCTTCAGACTATCAGAAATTCTTTAAGGGGTGAAGCAAGGTCAATGTTGGTATCCCTTGGGGAATCAACTACGGTAGATAAGGTCTTAGCTAAACTTGAAGGTTTTTACGGCTTAGTCAGTAGCAGTGAAACTTTAATGCAGGGCTTTTATAATGATTGTCAAAAGGACACAGAGTCTATTGTTCAATATGGTTCAAGATTAGAGTCAACGTTGTGTAAAGCTATCAAACAAGGTCATATCAGTGATGCTGCAAAAGAATCTATCTTGTGTAGTAAATTTTGGACAGGTCTTAAAAGCAAACCTTTGAGAAGTGCAACTAGGTATCTTTTTGATTCTGTGAAAGATTTTCAGAGTTTACTTAAAGAAATCAGAAAGATTGAACAGGAGGAACTATGCAGCAGTAAGGCCAGCGAAAAGTCGACAGCTCATCAGAACCTTGGTACAGCAAGAGTAGAGAAAGAGTCTACAACTAACGAGGAGTTACTCAAGACACTACAAAGTATTGAAAAAAGGTTAGAGAAAGTAGAACTAATGCATAATCAAAGTAATGAATTATCTCCTCCAAACACTCAGTTTTATGGCAGAGGACGAGCATTTCGGAGGGGGCATTCGTACAACAGAGGAAACAACAGAGGTAGGTATTTCAAGAAACCATTTGAAGACAAAATCAGGAGTGACCCAAAAGAGTAGTCTCTTCCACTGCAGGGCAAATGGATCTGCCGTTGATTTTCTTTCTGAAATACTCAAATTTCGTTTAGTTTTACCTTTCCTTTTTCTAATGATAGTTCCTTCATCACTGGATTCTGATTCTGAAATATCTGATTTCTCTGTTGATTCTTTTTGCTCTGGTCTTGGCATCTTCTCAGTTGACTCTATATTTGAACCAGAAGATTCAGTTATGCACATAAAAGGCAATAACAGATTTCTATGTAACGTTCTTATTTTCCCAGACACCTCATTTTTGACTCTATAAACTGGAATGTTTGAAACAGGCTGTTCTACTACAACATACGGGTCTCTCTCCCACTTATCTGAGAGTTTGGCTTTGCCTGAAAACACTAACATTTTTACTAACACTCGATCACCAATATCTAGTTTCTCAAACCTAACACCGTGATCATAATTCTCTTTATACCTGTTCGAGTTCCTTCCGATGTTACCCCTTGCCATCTTGTAAGCGTAGTGTAATCGTTTCTTTAACTTCTGGGCATAGTTTTCTCTACTTCTTACCTTTTCTTGTGAATCCTCTAATCCAAGATAGGCATCGATGGCTAATCGTGGATTCCAACCAAACATAAGGTAGTGCGGGGAAAAGCCTGTAGTCTCGTGCTTTGTCGCGTTATAAGCGTGAACTAATGGTAAAACGTAAGTTTTCCAATCTTTCTTCTGCTCATCGTCGAGTGTCCCCATCATTTTGAGAAGCGTCTGATTAAATCTTTCTACCTGACCGTTACCCATTGGGTGATACGGCGTCGTTCTACTCTTCTTTACTCCGGCAATCTTGCAGAGCTCCCTAATAACACTACTCTCAAAGTTTCTCCCTTGGTCGGAATGTATACGTTCTGGGAAACTATAGTGGCAGATAAATTGCTCATACAGTACCTTTGCTGTTGTTGATGCCAGTTGATTCCTGGTCGGAACAGCCATTGCGTATCTCGTAAAGTGGTCTGTTATTACAAGTATATTTTCATACCCACCTTTTGACTTCTCCAGAGTAAGAACCCCTTATCGGGGCCACTAACAACATTATTTTTGGTATCATTTTGTTAAGAACAATATTTTGAACAACTTTTGTTCTACATTGCTTTTCAAAATATTTCTCCTTTTTCAGATATTAATGATCAAAGTTTTCAACTTCTGGCCCCTTGAAACCCCTAATTACGTAACATATGACTTAGGTATGATACTGTATAGATAAACAGCTGTACAATGAGCATTTTTGCTTCTATAATTAATAACAAATTTTTTTTCAGTAAAGAGTTATTATATAAAGACTTTAGAGCGCTCTTGGCCCCTAATTTGAGGGGTCAGTCCCTTTTTTTTAATATTAAATAAAAGATCTTATAAATATAAACATATTTTGTTTAATAAGTGTTCAGAAATTGTTGACCGATTTGGAGATATCTGAACAACAGTGTTTTAGGGGCCGACCCTTTAACTCCTTACTGGGGCCACAAACCATAAATTTTAAGGTACCATGTTCTAAAGAACATTATTTTAAGCAACTTTTGTTCAACATTGCCTTTCAAAATATTTCTCCTTTTCAAGATATTAATGATCAAAGTTTTGGTCTTCTGGCACCTTAAAACCCCTTATTACTTAACAAATATTTAAAATAAGGTACTGTGTAGATAAACAGCTGTACAATGAACATTTTTGCTTCTATAATTAATGACAAATTATTGCTCAGTAAAGAGTTAAAATTAAAAGACTTTAGAGCCCTCCTGGCCCCTAATTAAAGGGGTCAGCCCCTTTTTATTAAAACAAAACAAACGCTCGTGTAAATCTAAACAACTTTTGCATTACATGTTTCAACAAATTATCTACAGGTTAAAAGATATTTTGCAAAACGTGTTAAAATTTTGCCAAAAATTTTGGTGCCAATTTTTGACCTCGGGCGAGCTTCGGCACCGTGCGCATTTTCCACAATGTCAAATACAGAAGATCATCTACAGACATTCATCTAGATATTCCTGAAAGTTTCACTTTTCTCTACCCTTTAGTTTCGGAGGAGTTACGTGGACAAAATGGTCCTTAAAAATTCACAAAATCTTCAAAATCTCAAACCGGAAGTGACGTCATCAGCTCAAAATTTTATATTCGCTAGCACGTTTTATGTTCTATCAGTCCTGTAAATTTGGTGAAAATCGACCAAATAGTTTTTGAGTTATAGCTCTCGAAAAATGTCAGAGGAAAAATATAAAATAATAATAAAAAAAACCGTAGAATAACAAGAGGGTCTTCCGTTGGAAACGGAAGACCCTAATAATAATAAGGAAAAGAAACAATAGAATAACAAGAGGGTCTTCCGTCGGAAACGGAAGACCCTAATTGGAACGACTTAACGTACCAACTGCTCTTTAAAATCAAGGAGTCAGAAGTGAAGTACAGACGATAAATCTCGGTATTTATACTAATGAGCAAACGATCAAAACATTCAGCGGCAAAAATCAATAATTGATCATGTGATCGAAATAGTGATATGTGATAGGATAACTAAAAAAAAGTCGCTTTTGGACTAGCGCCACCTAACGTGTGATATTGGAAATCACACTTCTTTATCGATAAATTTATAATTTCAACAACTTCCATTCACAGTGTACAACGTAACATAAAAATCAATCACAATCAAAACGTTAAGTACAAAATATACCAAACAACTTTCAATCAATAGTTTTAACAATACACAATGTTAACTCAAGAATTAACATCATTTAATATCAATACTCAAGCATAAGTTTATCGACTATATAGACATCAAGCTAAACCGGAAGCGAGCAGACAGGAAAACATGTGGCTGCTCATATGAACATATACATGCAATTTTCCGGCCATATAACAAAGGTAACATTATTTTACATAGATAAGACTTAGGTATAGCATAAGGACAACTAAATAATATCATCCTTATCAACAATCAAGATGAAATAAAACGTAAAAACGAATTCGTGCACAGTCCGAATTTCCTCGACATTGTTTACACATGCTACCACTTAAATTCTAAACTTCTTTATAATATCATAACACAAAAATAGTACGTAAAAACAAATTGCATACATTTAACTATTTAGTATCAAGCTCTGGGTGTATGAATACTGTATCAACCCGCTCCAAATCACCACCATGTACAAAAACATATTACAGTCATTGACTCTATTTGATAGAAATATCAACCCGCTCCAAGCTCTTACAAAATAGCGAAATATTACAGTCATTGACTCAGTATAGTTCATTGAACACTGTCATAGATGAAACAATAAGTTAGACTGTGTCATCAAACATTATTGTCATAAAATAAAAAGTAGAAAGGGGGGGGGGGGTACATCATTACACTAGCATTGAATTTGATATACTAATTCCTCATCATGTTTGTTAATACGCTTATGAACGTCATAATTAGTTCATCTATTCTCTTCCGTAAAATTGATTAGTTTCTCCCTTTTTTAAAGAGTATACCTTTATTAATATTCACAAAGATGAAAATTAATGATCAGCTGACGACTAATTGGTTCAGTCCATGTGATATTTTGATAGACAAATCTTATTAAAAACTTGAACTCTTGTTCTTCATGGGTACATTATTAAATCAAACGATCTTATCAACAAACATTTTTATTGCGAATTAAATTGCTATTCATGATAGCTAAAAATTCCATGGGTACTTATTCTATCAACACAAATGTCTATGGTACCATAAATTACCTGCATTTCCACTGTATCCATTCACCTCCAACTTATATTTACTGGTCTCGTTACCGACAGCAAACCGTGAGTAAACAGCATAGGCCTTTTCTCCGTTGAATCTCTCCATGTCTACTCGCAGTTCCTGGGGCTTCTGTGACGTCAGTCTATGTAGCATATCATTTCCTGAAAAATGATTTGTCTTTGATACAAATAGCCTCCTTCATACACTGTCCAGATTAATCCGGAATAAGCATATAACAAGTCATGTTCATATTGGCATACATTTAATTTTGACGTCTTCGTTTCAATAACTGCCGTCAATCGAGCAGACAAATTATCATAACGCGCTATGATATTTTTTAATTGAGGTTGCAATAGGTTATTCACTAAAGTACAGTCACATGTAAATACAAGTACCTCACGGCTTCAATAGGTTATTCACTAAAGTACAGAAAAAAAAAATTCTAAAGCTTTCATGACCTTTCTGATCATAATTTTTAATTTTAAATGCATAAACAATGAACTCGAAAAAGGTAAGGGAAAAGGGGGAGGAGGTCCTCGACTGTCAGCAAGTTTTTTCTGTACTTTAGTGAATAACCTACTGAAGCCGTGAGGTACTTGTATTTACATGTGACTGCCCCCACTTGTTTGCAAGGTTAGACCTAACCATTAGGCATATAGCATGATAAAGGGTACCCCCCCCCCACACACACATTTTCTCGCAGGAAAGATTATTGTTCCTAAATTTACCTTGAAAGATTGAGAAGTTGGATTAAGAGGCATACTAGCCTCCCCCCCTCCCCCCCTCCCCCCCCCCCCCCCCGCCCCCACGGATTAGGAATTTCATGATTGGGGAAAAATTTTTGGTCGGTAATATTTTTTTTTGGAAGTATAGGTCTCCTCCCTCCCCCCCCCCCCCGAATTTTGGGAATTAGTTTTTTTCTCAATATTTCTGAGGATTAGTCTAGCCCCACCCCCCCCCCCCCACCCACTTTCAATTTGCTTCCGACGCCAGTGTAGCATAATGCATCAGAAGTATATACATGTAAGTCATATACATGTAGACGAAATATATACAATTTTGTATTTAAAACTTATAAATGAAATAGGCCGTATGCAGATTTAAACTTGTGATCTGCTGTTCACAAGCCCGAAATTCATACACAGATACCAGTATGTTTATAAACACATACAAACTTCTTGCGTAAACATGCGTGGCGTGTTTAAAATTTCGACGTCTTGCTAAAAACAGAACTTAGATTTGATAAATTCAAGGCTTTTTAAAACGTTTTGTGCTGTGCATATTTGAAACACGGCATATTTCAGCCAATAACGTCCCTTGTTCTTAGCTTTGCCAATATTTCTGATGATCAGTCTACCCCCCCCCCCCCCTACCCCCCACTTTCAATTTGCTTCCGACACCACTGCAAATTAGACTGTTTGACGTCCGTTTTAATTTCTTCACTAAAAAGGTTACTGGTACATGCATTTGATTTTTTTTCATATATAATTATATAGTTATGTCATATTTCCATATTCATATCTGAAATACTAGTGAATGCTAAGGTTTTGCTTTCTACTTTATAAACGTTATACATACTACAATTTACCGTATAAATAAAAGTCCCATTCCCTTTTTGGCAATTACAACATATGAGCAATTAACAAAACACACCTCCAACTTTCAGAATACCTGGACACGAATTATCCTATTCCTGTAATTTCTAAGCTGGTGCTAATACTTTCACATCTATCTAAATGATCACTGAGTTTCGTTTCTTTTATTAGTATATTTAGTGTATATAAAAATGAAAAATTGTACCTATCCAATACTCATGATCAGCAAATCCAAACCCGTTCTTGTATTCCGTCCAGTTATTGTTAAAGTCCACCGATCCATCCACTCTCCGCTGAATCACCTGTTCGTATGTATACATACTAATGACTTACGTATAATTGTCAAAATTAAAAACTTACACGATGATAAGTTACATATTGTAGCTTGACTTGTTGGTGAAACTACAGAACTTTCAAAACATAGCCAATATAATTCTTGCATTATTTTAGAGAGAGAGAGAGAGCTTGAGAGAGAGAGAGAGAGAGCTTGAGAGCTTGCTTACCGTCCAACCTCCGTTGTCAGTGGTCATATCACAGTACACGGCCTTTGTTCTGTTTAAACCAAAAATATCGTACACCCCGTTCTTCCATCTTGTATCTGGGTATCTCTTTAAAATGTCAGCACAATTGGTGCCTGCAAAAGACTTCTCGTACATATTACGTGTTATTAGTTACAAAAGTTCTAAAAAGAGCTCTAGAAATACGTAATAATAATTGTTATTTGGTCCAGCATGTTTTTTTATCATAATTAAAGTATGCTGAGTCTGAAGAAATATGCTGGCCTTCTTAAAAATGGCGTTAAGTAGATCAAAATGGCGATTCAAAATGGCGGACAGCCAATCTTCAAACTTTTCTCTTAAAGTCTCTTCAATGGGAAAAATAATGACAAACACTAATGATTTAATCCAAAATAGTATTTCTTCAAATCCAATGTGTGCTGAGTCTTACAAATTGTGCTGGCTTTCCACAAATGTGGTTAATTAGGTCAAAGTGGCAATCTAAAATGGGGGATAACAAAATTATGTTAATTCGTCTTATATTTCTGAAATGGACATTAAGCGCGAGACAAACAATGAATATTCAGTCCAGCTATGTTTTTAATCATAACGTTGGTGTGAATAGTCAGGAATAATATGCATTTTTCAAGAAAATGTCGTAAATTATATTTATATTTTTTTAAAATGGCGATTCATAACGGTGGACATCCAGATTGTATATTTTTCCCTTTAGTTTCCTAAATGGTGAAAAAAGCGAGAAATAAACAATCATAATTTTTTCAATGAATTTTCAAATCATAAATAAGACGTGCTAGGTCTGAGGAATCATCCTGGTTTCCACTAAAGCGATGCTTTTTATGTCAAAATGGCGGACAGCCAGATTTCGTATTTTTTTCTTTAAAGTTACTTAAAACGGAAAAAAGCATGAGACCAACAAGTTTAATTTGGTCCAGCAAAGTTCATCAATACATGTATAACTAAGACATGCTGGGTCTTAAGAAATATGCTAGCTGTGACTGAAATTCCGTAAAATATCGGAAGGTCAAAATGGCGATTTAAAATGGCCAACAGCCAGATTTTTTACTTTCTCTTTAAGTTTTATAGCAAGAAACAAAGCATTACAACAATTATAGTCCGGTCCATCAAAAAGTTTTTATTCATAATTAGGGTATAGTGAGTTTGACGATATATATGCTAACTTTTATAATCAAAGTACTGAAAGTACTATCAGACAGAGGCATCATTTTGGAGGAAATTAAACTATTGACACTATTATTTTTTTTATTTAAGGAATGACAGCGCGCTTACCGCTTATCATGTTAGAATATTCGCGAAGCGGTTTAGTATTATTGCGCGAGGATATTTTTTTAGGTTGCCATCAGAGTTAGGTAAATAATATTAAAATAATTAGTGTTGTTCTCTTATTTTAACCTTATAAGCTTGTTATATTACTACTTAAAGGTGTTTATTTTTTACAAAAAAGAAAGGAGGAAATTTGTTTGCATCACAAAATAACATGGGAAACTCTACATGTTTTTAAATGCATACAACTCGAATTACTCTTGTGAAATTAGATTAAGTTTCATTATATTTCCTGTGTATAGTGACTTGCAAACCCACACCTGTTCAAGACAAAAGATAGCCTCTAAATTGCAAACTACTTCGTCTAACCGTACAACCACCCCTACCCCCCCCCTCCCTTTTCTACATGATATTATCATATTATGATCGGAGATAGAGAGAGAGAGAGAGAGAGAGAGAGAGAGAGAGATTTCTGTTGAGAAAAAAGAAGTATACGAATTAAACTTTAAAAACACGGTATAATTTAGGCGTAATTTTACGTACATTCATTTGAAATATACTAATATTACATATTCATAAATTTAGTATCCACAAAAGAATACAGTACATTGTGATTGAATCCAGCATGCAGTTTCAGTCCGAGTTCACGTGTTACCCCTGTTAATTAGGCCTATAATCAAATCAACGCGCGAGGTGCACCACGTGATCTTTCTGAAATAAGGGGAACAAGTTTCGTTCTAAAAGTTTTCATTTCAAGTAAGGAGAAAAGAAGTATGTGTAACAATAAAGTATTCTACACTGTTTGTGATGTTTTATTTCAAAAAGACAGAAAGGAAGCATGCCTAACAATGTAGTATTCTAATCTGTTTGTGATTTTGATTTCAAGAAAAGAGAAAAGAAGTGTGCCTAACAATGGAATATTCTACACTGTTTGTGATGTTTGATTTCAAAAAGACAGAAAGGAAGCATGCCTAACAATGGAGTATTCTACACTGTGTGTGATGTTTGATTTCAAGAAAAGAGAAAGGAAGCATGCCTAACAATGAAGTATTCTACACTGTGTGTGATGTTTGATTTCAAGAAAAGAGAAACATGCCTAACAATGAAGTATTCTACACTGTGTGTGATGTTTGATTTCAAGAAAAGAGAAAGGAAGCATGCCTAACAATGAAGTTTTCTACACTGTGTGTGATGTTTGATTTCAAGAAAAGAGAAAGGAAGCATGCCTAACAATGAAGTATTCTACAGTGTTTGTGATGTTTGATTTCAAGTAAAGAGAAAAGAAGTATGCCTTACAATGTAGCATTTTATACTGTTTGTGATGTTTGATTTAAAGATTGATTTACCGTGTTTTTTAAGGTTTAATTTGTATACTTCTTTTTTCTCAACAGAAATTTCTCTCTCTCTCTCTCTCTCGAGGGGGGGGGGGGGGTTGCAGTGGAAAAGAAAGATACGTCTCTGCAAGAGATTAATTGATAAATAAATACCCGAACGAAGAAGCATACCGTGTTTATTCATTGAATCTTATAATTATTTATTATTTCGTCCACCCCTAGATGGTGCTTAGGGAATCCTCATTATTTGAGTCAAGGGCAAGACAATCACAATATACGGAGGTTGTTCTACAGCCTCCGTCTAAAAATGGCGTTATTTGGGTCAAAATGGCGTTTCAAAATGACCGACAGCCAGAATTCATACTTCTCTTTTAAAGCCGTTAACAGGGATGAAACGTGTATTAAGTATTACATTATACAAATATGCACATGAAAAATTAGATTGGAACACTTTAATGAAGAAAAGGAACAGTACCATATTTTACTAAAATATGTTAATTTTTTCCGTTTTGTCTTGTTAAGGCGTATACCGGTATCTTTAATTAAACATTCTGTGTTCATGCCTTTCAATACTCGTCTTGTTCCTAAACCTTTCTGGGGGGTTTTAAGATTATACTTTACGTACCGATTTCTTCGACCTGCAAGTTCGTGAAATACAACAAATGCTTACAAAACAAAGTAAGAGAGAGGAGAAATACTTCTGCACTATAAAACTGGTGTTTTAGGCTTTAAAGACATCGATGCCATAAGCTTATATGAAAACAGAGATACAATCAGGTACTTACATGTAGGAAGAGTGTACGACATGAAGAACTATTCTAGTATATGTCTGTCTCTTCCTTTAATACCTTTCCAGCAAATACATCTAACTAATAAATCATCATATACACTGGAAAAGCTTGTGATTCAAAATGATCCGAGATCAACATATCGTACAGCTTTATATATACTAGTAGTAATAAATACGCGCAATATGTTTTGGGCAACCCAAGGGATTTTACTCTTCTTTAACATTACTAGGGACAATTTATATATTGTAGCTGTCTACATGTATGTCTTCGTTAAAGATAAAAGAACCTCTTGCAAAATTGTTAACATGTGTTTGGCCAAATGAGCTGAGGAAAGTATAGCAATGTGTGTCTATATTCAGAGGAAAAGTTGAGGCTTTTTATGCTAGACCATGCTAGTGTTAATTTGCAACATATCCTCACAACTAAGTTTGCTGATTGATGTATGAACCTCTTTAATCCGATAAACATCCCTGTCAATGTTGTTGAAGAGAAAATGTTCCCCTTTTATAGAACTTTGAATTAGCACTTGGTTCATTTCATTCACTGATATGGTGTGACACAACTTCTTATTTCTACGGCATATCGAGAAAATCGACATAATAAGTGAACAGAAACAAGAATGAAAAGGGGAATAAACTGACCAAAAAATCAAAGAGTTCGAGAAGTTCTTTGTGTATATGGATAACCAAGACACATTGCCGAGATGGGATAAAGTTGTTTGTTGCTGGAACTTATGACCTTAAGATATTATACCTAAAGCTTGCAGAACCTTTATGTGTGAATGTAAACGTGCCTACTTCCCGGTTAAGGAAGGAGTCTTTTCATTATCAAACATACTTCTTATAACAAGAAATGCATGAAATTTTGACACAGTCAAACGGATCATATTACTTAATGATTCTATCAGTTTAATTAAATTTGACCTTTTTGTTTTCGGATAAAGGTCAGGTCAAGGTCACTACCTTTTTCCTCAACGTAAAGAGTGATAAAAATAAGTGTAGCTCTTTACAGTTCTGTAGACATTTGTTTAAGATTTGAAGATTCAAATCTTCAATGAAATCATAGACCATGAGAGTGTCTATCAGCTTATACTACTAAATTGGAATAAATATTTATACTAAAATTGATATTACTTAGCCCGCATTTCCTCTAATTTTCTTAAATTTTGAAGAAATTTTGATTATTTTTTTATGCTTCCAATAATAAAATATTTCTAATTTTTATGTATTATGAAGACTTTATATAAAGATATAAATTGACAGAAAAGCTAATATATTGACCGTTTCATAAGAGAGAAAAACTGATTTTAGTGATTTTTTCACAAAAATCAATGTATAGAATGGGCGCATTAAAAAGCTTATAAAAATGTTATTTGATAGGCAAATCATATTTTAAAAACATATTCTGAAACCCAAGTATCATATTATTAGTTCACATTAGTAAAAAAAATCCAACATTATTGTTATTGTTTTTAAAATGCTAAAACAGACTCATTATATATATATATATATAATCTGCAGCAATTCGGAATTGCGCAACATTAGATATTTTCCTACGCCAATATTACGCCCAAAATATAGTCCTTGTTCCATTCTAAACATTGATTACATTTTTCTATACCAAGTTGTACGATAGTAAAAAAGAAAGAAAAATATACTATTTTAATTTCCTTTCATCTTGATTTAATGAACAATTAATCAAATTTACGTTTGACAAGTTGAAAACCAGAAAAGACTCCTTCCTTAAAGACATTTGTAAATTCAAATCACAATTTTATCATTCAAAATAAGATTGTATAAATAACATAATTATATACTGCAGCTAAATAAGGGCAAACAGACATATTTCTTCCAAATAAAAAACTGGTGGAGTTTTTTCTATTAATACAAGTGTTCAAATTTGATTGTCAGTTACATCATTAGTATTGAAATTATGATATTCAAACATTTTCCCCATTTAAGAGGCCTTTAGTAGTCTATATAGAGATTACTAGTAATGAAATTTGGCTACTAATATACACCAATTTGAATTGCCATTTTGACAAAATTAACGTCATTTTCATGAAGACCAACACATTTCATCAAACCTTATTATGATAAATCCGTTTGCTAGACCAATTTGTGATTTTGTATTGTTATTTTTTTTCCATTTTGACAAAATTAACGTCATTTTCATGAAGACCAACACATTTCATCAAACCTTATTATGATAAATCCGTTTGCTAGACCAATTTGTGATTTTGTATTGTTATTTTTTTTCCATTGAAGAGACTGTGAGACGAAAAATGATGAAATCTGGCTGTCCACCATTTTTAACTATTTATCGCGATCAACATATTAAGTTGGACTCAGCACACCTTAGTTATGATAAAATGCTATGCTGAACCAATTTATAATCGTTTGTTACCTCAGTTTTTAAGACTTAAGAGAATTATAGAATTTGCCTGTCGACCATTTTGACCGCCATTTTGACCTAATTAGCGCCATTTTAGTCATATTTTTCAGACTAAGCATTCCTTAATTAATATGCAAAAATAACTTTGCTGGACTTATTAATAATTGTTTTTTTTGTGCGTTTTCCTTAGTGTAAATTTTTAGGAAAAAAAATATAAAATCCGGATATCTGTAATTTTGAATAGCCATGTTGACCTAATTTATGCTTTTTGGGGAAGGCCAGCAATTTTTTTCAAACTTAGCACACTTTAAATATGATAAAATACTAAGCTGGATCATTTCCTTACTGTTTGTCAATAATGAAAAAACTTTAAGAAAAAAAATATATAAAATTTGGTTGTCCGCCATTTTGAATCGCCATTTTGAGCTACTTAACGCCATTTTCATGAAGGCCAGCATATTTTTTAGGAAACAGCACACTTTAATTATGTTCACAAACCATACTGGACCAAATAATAATTATTTGCCGTTAAAAAGCTTTTTTTCGACTAAATCGGACTAGACTACTGAAGTTGACCTAAAATATGGTTTTTACGTGGTCAGTAAATTCCATATAGCGCGTGAGCGGAGCTAGAGTCCCATATGGAATTTACCGACCACGTATGAATCATATTAGGTCAACTACAAACTATTATAGGTAAACGTAATACAGTTCTTGATTTCCACAATATGTACTGAATTATTTTAAGATAAATGCATAATACAAACCGAATATGGGTTTCAATCTATCACTGCAGGTTAATTTATCTCCTATTATGTTTGTATTATTGTCAATAGCTTCATTTTGGAGCACCAACAGTTTCTGGAAATCTGTTTTCATATTCCTGACACTTGCGTCGAGATTTTTTATTCCTTCCATATTTTGCTTCACCATTCTTTCAATAGTTTTGGTAAATTGTTGTAGTTCATTTTTTATAATGTGTGTTGCCACGTTCACACATTTTTGCTCTTCCTCCAAATCATCGTATAACAATTGTCCATTCGTTGATTTCAACAATATAGTCAAAATCAAAATGCTCAACATTCCCTCCATTGTTGAATTACAGATTAGGATCTGCAAATATTTTATTTATGAAAACAAATAATTTGCATTATAATAATTTTCAGTTAACATCTATTAGAAAATTTAATTCCTCCACGTATTCAGATCTTGCATGTATAAAGGATGATATCAAATACTTTTCTAAAGAGATTATTGTTTTTACATTACCAATTAAGCCAAGACAACTCAATATGAAACACGGTTTATCATATGATAGTCACGTTCCTCGTGTAAGTATGTCTAATCAACTTTTGTTGCAAAAGTAGCAAACCTCTCAATCGGTCTAACACATCTGCGATGTACCAGGGAGTGAACTGCTTAGGATCAAGTAAGGAGTGAAAATGTATTTTACCAATAAACGCTTGTTAGATTGAGTCACAGGAAACGTCAGTGTGGGTTTTTTTTTAGAAACTTCCTTCTCCCAATACTAGTAGAGTACAAGTTTCTTTTCGTAATCTATGTGCCAAAATAATTTGCAGGTTACAAAAAGAGACGATTTACATGTATACTTCTTATATGTTAACGTTACCTAGGTAGCAACATCTGATGACACAGTATCCACTAATGATATAATTTCAAAACTGCATCATTAAGGGTCAAATTCACGTCCACTATATAAAAAAAACGCTAAATAAGTACATCGTTGATCTTTATTAAAATGATATATTTGAATTTCGATGTTCTGCGTCAAATAGAATAACTTTGTGTGTGTATTTATTATATTTCCATGTGAACTGTGGTAGAAAAATATTAGGGAATGACATCCATATCAATTAACCTGATTTATTTTAAATTCTTTTGAGAACCGCAACACCATGCAACAAAAAAATCAAAATGGTTTGAAATACATAATCTCTAAAAGAATAATGATGAGTTGAACCTAGAATAAGAATAATGGACAAATCAAAGTGTTCTCCGTTACTTCATACTATGGCAATGGTCATACAATTACCGTTAGAAATGCTTACAGTAACGAACTTGATTCTTATTAATAACAGTAATATGTTAAACTTCAAAACGTGTCGCTAAAAATTATTATAACAGAGAGAGAGAGAGAGAGAGAGAGAGAGAGAGAGAGAGAGAATTGGTTGATGAATTTCCTCAGGAACAGAGGTGTCACTGTTTCGCACTGTGTATTCTTTAAGCAAAAACGCCCAGGATCGCGTCGCAATGAAAAAATCAACGTAGCGTTACGAGATGCACAAACTATCGAGAGCCCGTCGTTTTGGCCCTATGGTACATGTATATCGTGCCGTCTGTGGCTGAGCAATAGACAGTGGGAGGCAAAAATCGCGCAGGATCAACCGGAGGACGACGGGTCCTCGGAAAACGACGACCATGACGAACTTGACAATTACAATGGTGACTAATCTTATGTTTAGCTTGTTGTTGCTAGTTACCTTATTTGCTCGCCTGTTTGTTACTATGTCTACATGTTTCAATATTTTAGCATGGAATGTGCGTGGTATAATGTCATCATCTCTCAGTTTATCAAATGTTTTAGACACTGTCAATTGTGACATAGCAATAATTTGTGAACATAAACTCAAACCAACAAGCGTTAATTACCTAGACACTATCAACTCAATTAGATTCAGAACACAGCTGTAACAATACAGATAAACCTTATTTTTTCTTCGTGGGAAAGGGAGGGGTAGGGATTATGTATAGGAAGGATCTGCTACACACAGTATCAGAAATACCCGATACAACTTCTTCTCGTATTATAGGAATTGAAGTTAAACGCAAACACCAACGCTCGTTGTATGTCTTAGGCACATATCTTCCATCAGACAGCAACATTCAAACATATCAAACAGAGTTAAATCTACTAGATGCATTGTTTAATCACCTTTGCACTCATGGGGATGTAATAATCGGAGGGGATCTCAATGCCAGTTTATATGACAAAGAATTACCTAATGTAAACAAATACAAAGCCAAAGCTCTCAAAGATTTTACCCTTCGCAATAACATATGTATTCCTTCGAATTACTTTCCTGTTTTAGGGTCTAGTTACACTTTTCTGCAAACTAAGACAAAACTTACATTAGATTTTATCCTGTGCAATAGGTCATCTTTCAACAATGTAAATAAATACCGTATTCTGGAAGAATGCACGTTCAGTTCTACATCTGACCATCTTCCAGTTTAAATGTCCGTTGATTTACATGTAAAATACAATTGTTTTTGTAAAAAAAAAAGCAGCTCATTACCAGCTTGGCATAAGACAGATGTAAACCAACTGCAACATTATGAACTGTATATTAACAATGCTTCAGACGTTTTACTTGAACAAAGGTTGAGTTCTGTTGTAGATCTTGACAATTTATGCAAAAAATTGTACCATATTTTATGCACTGCGGCATCCTTTTTTATTCCTGTAGCAAAATTTAAACCTTACTTAAGACCCGAGTGGACACCTGAAGTCAAACACCTTCACGACCGAGAGCGCCAAATGCGAAATATCTGGTTAATCGAGGGTCGTCCCAGAGGCATGGTACACGACTCCTACAAGAACTATAAAAAAGCTAAACGCGAATTCCGAAATAAACTTAATGCTGAACACGACAGATACATGACATCGGTATTCCACGATATTGATCAAGCTTCCGAGTGTGATGTGTGGCTCTTTTGGAAGCTTGTTAAACGCCAGCGACCCAGGAACACAAGATCGAAATCGATGGCAGACTTGTTGACAACCCGGATGAAATTGCAAACTGTTTAGCTGAGTATTTTGAACAAATTTATAACCCAACAAAAAGCAAAATGTTTGATTCAGAATTTTACAAATCCACAGAAAACTCATTTGTTTATTCAGGAAATCTCACGACTTCAAACACTATCGAAATTACCGGGGGGGGGGGGGGAATTACCGCTACCGAAATATCCAAGGCTATCAAAGAACGCAGAAAACGCAGAAAAGCACCTGGGCTCGACTTTATGCAGAACGAACATCTCATATTTGGAGGACCCCGACTCTTCACCTGCATCTCACACCTCTTTAATGCAGTTATCAACATAGACAGAATCCCATCTATCTGGAAAACAGATCTAATTATTCCTATTAACAAAGGCAATAACAAAACAAAGAGCTCACCTGACAGCTATAGACCGATAGCTCTTCTTCCTTGTTTAATGAAACTTTTTGAAAAAATTCTTACGCTTAGGCTTCGTGACCATGTTCTCCCTTCCGTTTCCTTTCCAAATCCACAGCAGCAAGGATTCCAGCCAAAACTTGGATGCATAACAGCTTCATTCAACTTACAAGAAACCGTCTTTCATAACCTAGAGCAAGGTAGTCCAGTATATGTTGCCTTTCTTGACACACAGAAGGCCTTCGATACCTTGTGGAGACATGGTCTGATGTGTAAATTACATCAACTCGGTGTGAAAGGATCGCTTTCGACCCTTATCGACGATTGTCATACAGACAAATTTTGCTCCGTTGCCGTGAATCAGAAAAACTCCAACTGGTTCCCTATCTCCCAAGGAGTGAGGCAAGGGAGTGTCCTTTCAACATTCCTCTACTTAGTCTTTATAAACGATCTCCTACAAGAACTACAAAACCAAAAACCAAATACTGGAATTCACAGCATTATATCTTCAAATCCAGCACTTGCAGATGATATTTCTTGTATAGCCTTATCACCACGAGGTCTTCAAACCCTTCGCAACACAGCTTACGACTTCTCTATTCGATGGCGGTTCAAATTTAACGCAAGCAAATCTAATGTTCTATATTTCTCTCCAACAGGCATCAACAACAATTCTCTTTCCTGGAAACTTGGCCACGGCACCATTAAAATTTCAAAATCATATAACCATCTTGGTATTCTTCTAGATGCTAAGCTTGACCCAACAGAAAGAACAGCAAAAGCATGCAGAAAAGGTCAACAAACGTATTTTGCTCCCAAAATAAGTGAACACCTCAATCCCGCAACTCTTTCCAAGCTTTACAAACGGATTGTTCTTCCTAGTGTTCTGTACGGTAGTGAGCTTTGGTGTGACCTTAAACAGAAAGACAACCGCGCTTTGGATGTATTTCAGCACTTTATATGTCAACACGCCATGATTCTTCCAAAACATAAAAGATCAGATATGTGTGAGTCAATCTTTGGACTTTTACCAATAGCCTCCGAAGTTGACAAACGTAAATTACAGTTGTTTGGCCGTCTCTGTTTAATGGACACAAAATGCCTCACGAAAACGATCTTTCTTCATCGCCTTTTTTCATACCTCGATTCTCCAAACTGCAAACACTACGGCTTTATTCCCTACATAATTCACCTTCAGGATAAATATAATCTGTTAGAACACCTGAACTCGTATCTACAAAATGGATTGTTTCTAAAAAAAAAATTAAATGGATAAAGACTATTAACTCAGCTGTGTTTTACCACTTTACAACTTCCAGATCAAACCGCATGCTCTGTGACAAAGACTTTACTCATTTTAAATATATAACTGGAAACAGCAGACCAGACTGGATATGGAAACTTCCTAGCAACGTTCAGGAAGTTACTCTTTGTAAATTTATTGTTAAACTTTGGACTCTCCAAGACCTTCTCCCGCACATCTGCAGTATATGTCAAAATTGTTCACAAATATTTTTGAACATGTTTCTACTTCTTGTGATGGAACCTATTTATTTAGAGAAGCCTGGTGGCAAACTGTTATAGAACATTTCAACATCAACTTATCTGCTGACCTATGTGGACTTAGTAATAACGATCTTTGTTTGTTTCTTTTAGGCGCAAGGTCACTCCCAGGCCTTTCATTTATAGATTTTTCTTATAGTTTGCACCTTCTTAATTTCCGCCTAATTAGGGATGCAGCAGCATGTTATTATAGAATGTCACGTGTAACATCCTGTCCATACACATAAATGTCACAGGATTACAGTGTCATATAAAAAATAATACTTTATGTTTTGGTATTGCCTTATAGAGTGTGTACACCTGTAATCTTGTTGGTAATTACGTATTGTATGTACTGGATCCTTGCATCATAGTACACATATATTATCTCGTTTTCTCTACAATTGTCTATATGTTTGTATTCTTGTAAATATGTTATGATAATCTCCTTTGGGAGGAAATAAAGAAAGAAAGAAAGAAAGAAAGAAAGAAAAGAATGGTAGAAAAATATAAGGAAATGACATCCATATCAATTAACCTCTGATTTATTTTAAATTCTTTTGAGAACCTCAATACCATGCAACAAAAAAATCAAAATGGTTTGAAATACATAATCTCTAAGAGAATAATGATGAGTTGAACCTAGTATAAGAATAATGGACAAATCAAAGTGTTCTCCGTTACTTCATACTATGGCAATGGTCATACAATTACCGTTAGAAATACTTACAGTAACGAACTTGATTCTTGTTAATAATAGTAATATGTTAAACTTCAAAACGTGTCGCTAAAAATTATTATAACAGAGAGAGAGAGAGAGAGAGAGAGAGAGAGAGAGAGAGAGAGAGAGAGAGAGAGATTTGTTATCATGGAAAAGCTCGATACGCAGAGGTGAAAAGTCTTAATCAGTTTAGGAGATCATGCGCAGATCCAGGAATATTTCCCGATTAGGGAGAGGGGTTAAAATAATTTTGTTTGGCCAACCCCCACCCCCACTTCCCTTGAGATCTTGAGATGCATCTCCTGGAGATGCCAATTGTAGACAACGCAGGTTTTTCATAAATAACTTAAAAGAAGATAGGTGAGTAAGGCGTGTAAAATGCTGATTATTTTTAAAAAAAATAATTTAAAACAATGTATATTTAACGTAACATCGGTTTGTAACCCTTGAATAGTTTAAATACTAGTAAGGTTGATTCAAACTGGAGTATTCGTGTCAAAACCATCAAATAGTGTCAATTTTATAACTTCAATGCCTTTTCTTTTAAAGAGTGGGTCTGAGCTACATATTTTTGCTATAGTCTAAATGCGGTTTAACGGAATTTAAACCGATTTTAATCAACAAAAATGTGGAGAGATGACCCACTATACTTTAAAGCTGTCATTTTGTAGCCCAACAATTGATTGTTTTCGAAAAATAATAATAAATTCGTGGCGAACGTCTCATTAAGCATTTAAACAACGCATTTTGTTGTGAATGAAATGGTGGTTAGAGCACCAGACGTTAGGTAACTTTAGAGAACGAACACTTTAAGGTTGTGTGTTCGATATCCCCAAAACTTTGGGATTTATTTTTTTTTTCTTATCGTTTTTTGAAATATTCAAACTGAATATAGTTAGAAATTCCCTTTTGTAAACTTGTATTATAACATATCAAATATATTTAATTGAAAAAAATGTTCCATTTAAAATTGTATTTTACGACTAAACCAAATGGGCAGTTGCGTCACTCATATATTCCCCCATCTTCTTCGCGCTATGCCATAACTAATAATATTACTCCAGCCATATATCGACATGCAAATTTTTTAAAGATTTTGAGACATAAGTTTATATTCTGGAAACAAAATATGCCAGATATTGTATAAATGCAGGGGCATCGAAAGATATTTCATACTGTGGCAGCGAAATTGATCAATAAGTCGTGGGGGGGGGGGGCGTTGAAACAGATTTAAGTTGATATTCTGCAGTGTGTCAAGTTATTCTTGAATTTGATAAATTATATTGTCGCTTATTTGATGACACTATATAAGAAACCAAGCAAAGTTGTACTAAATCTTTATTTCTTACCTTTGACGACATAATATGTGTATCAAAATAATGCAACTCACATTTATATTAAACATAGATATCCCTTATAGTCCCCCCCCCCCCCCCCCCCCGAAGAATTTTTTGGATTCATGCATGTGCATGTATAACAGTACAGTATAAGCACCAAGAATGTCCACGTAAATTTGATTCAACTTATCAATATCTGTTGAACTTCAAAGACGTTCAAAAATTCTTAAATGGATTTCCGTGAATCACATGCTTACATATTATATATATTTATATAGCTCATAAAATATATGAGATTAGTTGTTTCCTACTTACAACCTGTAATTGATCATCAAAGCTGAAGAACGGTATTTCTTTAATGTCGAACCTATGTAATTAATGCACTGTTGATTGTCAAAACACGCCAGAAACATGTATATATACCCCACTTTTGACCGTATCAACAAATTTGTAGCCCAACAATTGAACGTTTTAGAAAAATTATAATAAATAGTCCGTAAATTCGTGGCGAACGTCTCATTAAGCATTTAAACAACGCACTTTGTTGAACATATTCAGTATTTTATCATGCTGTTTTTTAATATCATCACTGGAAGTGTAAGTACGGTAGACAAACGTTGATAAACTAAATTTGTTATCTTTTTTTATATGTCATTTGATAAATGCAAACTTTAAAAATTGCTCACCGAGTCAAAACGGTTCATTTTCTTTAGTACAATATGCAAATTCATTTTTTAATGAAAGAAAGTGAGTGTGGGCCTCAGAGTGTTTCATTTAAAAGAAACTTGAAAAAGAGGGGGTGGAGGATCCATGTACCTAATACCTGTCCATGTATGCAATTAATGTGGATGAAAATATTTTTTTTATTTGATAGTTTTTCTAAGTATTTATTAAAAGTATGTTATTTGTTTCTTGCAATCGTTATATAACATAAGATTACAAGGAAGCATACGTGCACTATATTTAAGGCATATTCTAAGACCTGTCCTGGCCTGGCCCCATTGCCCTGGCTTGGCCTCACTTTTGACATCAAAATTGGCTTGGCCCCAAATTTTGGCCTGGCCTTAAAAAATTGGCTTGGTCTCAAATTTGGCTTCTGCAAAAATTTTTGGCCTCAAATTTATTTTTTAAATTTTTCTTTACATATTTGATGTTTCTATTGATTTTTTATTGATTTATTTTCAATGCACATTTAACATTCCTTTAAGTGGCTAAAGTGTCTTATAGTGATGGTCTATTAAAAATAATAGTTACCATTGAAAATATATGAAGTATGTCGAGTAATCAATTCTAACAGATTTTTATTCAGTCTGATTTAAATTCTTAAAAACTTAAGAATGTTATTTTGCCCTGCCATTGTATAACCATGGCATGTTTTTGCAATGTATTTAGATCAAAATATTTGTTCTAACCAACATCAAAGGTCACAAAATGTTTTGCTTTGTTCAAATTCTGATAATGACAATTCCCCATAGGAGAAATTTGTTTTCCTAAATATACAAGCAACACATGCATGAAAACTCTAACAAGGTTGTGATGATTAATGACCATCTTTGAGTCAAGTTATCGGAGGATGCAATGTTGCAGTCGTTCACAAATGCATTTAATTCAATTTGACGTGTGAAATGTTAAAAGACAGGATAGGAAATGAATCTGACCCCAATGTAGCAGATTAACGACAGAAAAGGTTGATATCGAATTTCTGCTGGGAAGGGAAATTTGGATTTGATCGGTGTTGACAGGTAATGTAAACAAACTGCAAATTTTAAAATGCATTGCAGTGATTACAATTTATTGCTATGTACCAGTTTACAAATGTTTTGGATATCAATCACGCCAGTCTCTCAAAATAATGTTTAAATCTTAAATGGGAGATTGAGGGGGTGGGGCGGGCATTTTAATCGCTTTGGTATTGGCAAAATATATTCCGTATAGTAAGAGCAGTGTTGTACATGCATGTCATAGGTATTTTTTGTGTTTAGACATGGATTAAAGTAATTGAACTTGAAAAATGAGTCATTTTGTCATAAATATATTTAGAATTTTTAATTTCTAAAAGAAATCAATAAAATTCAATAAAAATCTAAGCAAATAAGAAAAAGAGAAATTTTAAAATTTGAGGCCAAAAGTTTTTGGAGAGACCAAATCAGGGGCCAGGCCAAAATTTGAGGCCAGGTCAAAATTTAGGGCCAGGCCAATTTTGAGGCCAAAAGTGAGGCTAGGCCAGGCCAGATTTTAGAATATGCCATATCTTTAATGTTAATGTTGAAATCGCCTGTTCTTAATTTGTCCGATTGTAAGTGTTGAATACACTTGATTTTCTTCAGAATTCTAATATGAAAACTCCATGGTCTATTGCTTTTAGAATTCTGGTTTTAAGAGAAGAAGATCCGAGTAAGATTAAATTTTGGCTAGAAATTTGAAGTGTGCTGAGTTAAGAAGTAATACTATGTCCCATAACACAGAGAGGACCATACAGTACATGGAAACATCTGTCAAAAGGTTTTGTATACAAATACACCTGATATTATGAAGCCTACAAAGTTGACAACTATGAACAAGAATTTGGATAGCCTATGTTAGTATAGTAAAATTACAACGACTTAAGGAAATTTCTTTTGTAGTTTGAAAGGTCACTAACGGAACTATCGTTGTTCAAAAGGCTATAATCTGCGAAATACGACACGTCAACGTTAAGAGAATAATGAAAAATACTGAATCTGGAAAAGAAACAGCAGTCTTTGACAAAGTGAACATCAATATGGATAAGTTATCTGAATGTCAGATACAGCAAGGAAAGAATTTGTTGCACAGATATTTCAACATATTATCAAGAACGACTTAGACATGGGATTTTCATCCCTCAAACAGCCATAACGCAAGATACCACCAGATATGTATAAGGAAGGAAGAAGTCACTTACAGCAAATGTTTGATGCTGGAATCATTCGCAGATCCCATCCGCCCTTTAATTTGCATCAAACATAGTACTTGTCAAAAAAAAATAGTTTAAGAATTTGCACAGATTATCAAATAATAACATAGTTGATCCTTTTCTGATCTTAAGAACAATCAGTAACGCTTACAGCCTATCACAAGTAGTTGAAATACTGGATATCTAGATCCAAGTATTCCAGTGTACTACACATGAAAAATGGATACCATCAGATGGAGATATAGAAAAGCAGAGGGAAAGGACAGCTTTTACAGTGGGCCCACTTGGTTTCTTCGAGTACAACCGCATGCCTTTTGGCTTTTCAATTACCCCAGGCGCCTATCAACGACTGATGGAGCAGTGCCTAGATGAAGAAATTTAAGATTGTGATTTATTTAGATGACATTATATTTTTTCCAATAGCTTTAAGAAACATTCGGACAGACCTCAGAGAGTCAACCCCGTTGACACCTGAAACAAATCCCTCAATTTCTTGGTTTTGCGGGATATTACCTTAAATCTATGCAGAATTTCTTAAAAATAGCCAAATTTCGTCTTGATTTGATGCCTGCTCCAAAGAAATCACCTTGCCAAAGAAAGTGGCAATGAGGGAATACAGAACAGTCAGACTTTCAAAATTTTTAGGAAGCGGTTACAACTCCCCCTATACTTGGCTATCCCCCTAATACTTTTTAGTGCATGTTGATACCAGTCAGGCGGAATTCGGAGCAGTTTTGTATCAAACCCAGGCAAGACAATACTTGTTCTATTATGCCAGTAGAGGACTCAGCAGGTCAGAGAAACATTACAGTTCTTTTAAACTGGAGATTCTGGCACTAAAATAGTCCAACACTGATATGTTTCATGATTATCGTTATGGAAACATTTACGGAATATACAGCAATTACTGCCTAACCTATACTCTCACAACCACCGGCACAGTTAGAGGCCACCAGACATCGCTGGTTTGCTTCCTTAGAAAATTATCAGTTTGAAATTATCAACCGCCCAGGGCCAGCAATTTGGATGGGGATGCTATGTCCAGCTTGCCAAAATAATGTTTTATCAATTTACACATAAAAAATTGAAGTATCAGGAAATATTAAGAGTGATATTGAAAATAAAGTTATAGGTATACAACCCCCCCCCCTCCCCCGGATTAGGAATTTCATGATTTTTGGATTTTTTTGGGAGGGGGAGGTAAGAGTTTGTTTGAAGCTATTTTTACATCTAGGCTAATCAAATGGCTGTACGATCTATATAACAAACGTAACTCTAGGAGGACACCGTATGATCCCATAGGGAACATTAGAGGGGATATGTTGGGAACATTAGAACCAAATAAAAAACAACACTGAAAAAAAGATATGTTAATCCCATTGTTCGTGCGTGCAACAGTACACGTCAGGAATCAACCGGTTACACACCATTTCTCCTCATGTTTGTGGGGGAATCTAGATTGCCTATAAATTTGGCATTTTGGATACATTTTCACAGTAGGAAACAGCCATTTTTAAAGTGTGCGGAGAGCCCGATAGAATAGAATAAGTACTCAAACAAAACAGCTAAGGAAGCCATTAGGAAAGTACATGTACATAGTAAGCAGAGATTAGGTACTGACACCAACGTGAAAAGTGCTGCCATTGATGTAGGGAATGGATATTGGTAAAGAAATTTGCACACCTGTGTACACACTAAAAAGAGAATGTGGAATTGGTAAAGCACGCACGCTGCATAGGAATCCTTTACTACCAATAGGAAGTATCTGTATAGAATTAGAACAACATCACAGAATAAGTAAACTCAAGCCAGCACCAAAGAAAAGAACAAAGCACATAGATACACCAGAAACACAAACTTTTACTGTTACTTATGATTTCAGATGAGGAGGTGAACTTCTTGGTTTTAAGAACAGACTGTAGATGGCTTACAAGATGGAGCCTCAGAGGATGAGACAGTAGGTACAGTTCATGATGTTAAACCAGAGAAATTATTAGCTGGTGCATCTGACGCAGCTGATTTATCAAACCAGAAGATGAATCACCAGATAATAAGAGTCCAAGTCAGTGACGTCAATATCAACCTTACTTGTAGAGATTAGGTGAGCACATCACAAAATCTGCAGCTAATCCTTCGAAGAAAACAAATCACGTACCAGACTGACAGTTTAAAGCTTTGTGTCTTACTGAGCTATGCAAATCAGGCGCTTTTGATAATATTAATCCGCAGAGTTTGCGCTTGTTGATAAAATATCGTATCAGGGAAGTAATTACTTTTAAAATGACGCGTACATCATTCATTTGGAGAGGAAGTATGTTATATACATGTTTTTATCAATTAATATTTTGTCATATTTTAGGAACTTTGATACAGTATAGGTTTATATATTACATCCTGCTTAATTCACTAAAAAAATTTAAAAAGAAATTTATTGGCTTAAAGCAGTCACGTGGAGACCATGTATATTCCATACATAGTCTGTGCAAAATATTACTCCCTTTGAGCATTATGACATCTTCTGAGAGTATTATGACGTAATGTTTTAATACCCAAATTATCTAAGGGATGAATTCAATATTTATTTGTTGTATACGATATAAAATGGTTTGGGGCAGTTTACGCTCTATAAACCGCGTAAACTGTTTCAAACCATTTCATATCGTATAAAACTAATAAATATTGAATTCATTGCTTATAATTTAATTGTTTTACTCTTCGTTGTAGATAAAAACGGTCATTTGACCTTTAAAATAACGTTACATTGTTCAAAATTCAAACGTAAAGTCAAGGGTATTGACGTTTTTGACGTTAGTCTAACTATGACGTAGGCAACATTCTTTATACGATATAAAACAATTTTTTAGCCAATCAGAAAGCGCCTTACAACCAGAATTAAATTATTAATTATAAAGCGTACCTTTTTATTGTTATTATTTTTTACTTGCTATTTATACAAAGGCAGTCGGTAAGATATAATCGTTACATGGTTTGTAGTTAATTGACCTAGTACGGTTTATACCTGGTCGGTAAATTCCATTCATATTGAATTAACTGACCACACATAAACCATATTTGGTCAACACTAACCATTTAACTAATATTATATCCCCTGCCAACAAAATTTAGGGGCTATATAGGAATCACCTTGTCCGTCTTTTCGTCCGTCCGTATGTCCGTCTCTCTGTGCAATTGTGTCCGATCCATATCTTTCTTAAGGAACATAATTTGAAGTTCTTACTCAAAGTTTGCTTATGACCTGAGGGTGTGTCATGATTTCAACCCAAGGTCGTTTGGACAAGGTTAATGTCACTAGAAGGAAAAGTGCAATATTCGTGTCCAGTCCCTATTTTTCTTATAGAACTATATTGGAAATTTTTAGTGCACACGAAGATTGCTTATGAACTGAGGGTGTTTCATGATTTTGTCCAAAGTACATTTGGGCAAGTTCAAGGTCATTGAAAAACTTTGAAAAACAAATTGTAAAATTCATGTCCTGTGTATATCTTTCTTATGAATGCTTGATTAGAATTTAATAAACTTTCTAAATAATTATCAAATTTAGTAAATATAAACTTACATGGTCTTAATTGTTAAAATGTAAAAAGTTTCTAATGAACTGAATAAAGTATTGTTTTATCTATGATGTACAATACATGTGTAACAGTAAAAATTATATGTCAGGATTAGTGTACGTATGTGTGCGTTTTGTGTGTAGAAGAGTGTGTGGTCATCCAGTCTAAAGCTGTGTCCCTGTCCCTGTCTCTAGGATCTAGGAGGCATACTAGCAAAATTGATCAACCCGATATATTTCTGTAGTCAGTCAGTAACAAACCTAATAAGTGTTTTGTTTTCCCGAGGACTGATTAAGTGAAAGATCTATTCCCAGAAAACGATAATATGTGCAAATCGGTAAAAGTGGCCTTACATCTTGTCTAATTTTACGTGATCAAACCTTCGAAATTATCATTCTAACATTTCAAATACTCTTTGGATATCTTTGCTGCACCCTTTTTTACTTACAATATAGGCAATTTTAAACATTTTCTCTGCAGAGGTTTGAGCAAATCTCAACCATGCTCCGGACATAACCATGCGACGTCAATCCAAAGGGCAACTACTCTAATATTTAAAAGTAATTACACGGGGCAATTACTCCAAATATTTTAAGAATTTAAGAAACACGGTTTCGGTATTTATGATGAAATCTCGAAATGAGCAGGCGAAGCTTCGTCCATGTTGCCAAATATTAATTATCACCAGAAAAACATAGAAATATAGTCGACAGTAACATGTCATGTATAAATCAATGAAATGTGACATTTCAGTCCAAGGGATAACAATAAATAATGCACTGCTCTTTGATAGTATTTTTATCTTATAGCTGCTGATAACAATCTCTTTGTGCCACGTAAATTTTATTGTATCTAAAAATCATTGTAAATGTGGTGCACTACCTTTAACGTATATACCCCCTGAGGGCAATTGATTGGTGATTAAGCACATTACTATTATCAAACTACTTTCAAATTTATTATTTCTGAGATGTGATGTTAACAATCTAAAGACTTATTTTTCGCTATGCAAAATGCGAATGATATTTTTGTAACCGGGGTATTTGGGTAGGTCTTAAGTCCGTTATGGATATAAAGTTGAGATGTATTCAGTTTACTTCTTTATTCGATGTAACAAATCACAAAATAGGTAAAAATAATTCCAATACTTTGTACTCATTGATCAGACTAAATTTTACTTAAAAACAAATTTTATGATATTTGGTCATTCCATTTCTAAGCCAATTATATAATATCTTAGATATCTTTATGAACAATCTCACAATATAACTGTATTTAAACATGAGCTAGTGTAAAACAAATGTAAATTAACTGACCTGATAAAGAATATAAATTTCAAGTAGACACAAGTAGACTCCCAAAAAGGAACTGGTTTAACAAAGAAGTTTTCCACTAAAATTGTCACATGACCAATAAAGTAACAGCTGACCAATTTTATCCAATAGAAATACAGGAATACAGGAAAACAAGGGTATTCCTTCTAAATATAGATTTTGCATTGCAAGAGTTTAAAATAACAAATGATAGGACTCTTACATTAAGGTTAAATAACTGTATTAAATATTTTAGTTAAATATTGCATTGACTTAATAATAATAATACAGAAATAATACACTGTACCAATATTCAAATATTTTCATGTTAGAAAAAATTTGAACATAATCATCAAAATTGTGCAATGATACATATAATATAATTAACATATTTAATGCATAAAATTTCACTCTACCCAATTTATTAAAAAAAAAATTGATTTCAGTTTCAAAATTACCCAGTCAACTGTAAATTATTTAATATATGTCACTAAGTACAAGTGAGTTCTGCATTAATCTATCTACTTTTTTCTCTCCAAAATCCGATAAAAAAACTTTGAAATAACAGGTGTGTTTTCAGTTAATTGTATTTAAACAAATTGACATACTTTTGGCATCTAAGTTTTACTATCAAGAGGAACATGAGGTTTCCTGACTAAGGGTTCTCTGGCCATCACAACATCAAAACAATTTTGTTCTATACAGTGCGTTGAATGTTTATGAAACAAAATGAGGATTAGAGGTTTAAAAAATTATCTAGGTTTGAACATTCTGTAGAATTATAAAATCTTCATAAACAATTATATTTTTCATTTAACAAGATAACAACAACTGGTTCCTGTGAATGTTTTGATCTGGCAAAAATGATTTTATTATGTAAAGGATGTCCTAAAAATAGATAAGAGTATTAATTAAAATGTACTTTAAAGATAAAAAAAAACACTATAGTCTGTCCCAAGATATTTATGCTGCACATTTGGACGATTTTTAATAAAAAATACACTTACCTGTGAAAGAAGTGCAATTGAAATAGTTGAAAGGGATATTTTCCAAGATAATTTCATTGACACATTATCATCTTTCACTCTGAAAAATTCACAGGAACGAAAACAGATTCCTTACGGAGATTTATAATGGGGAATGTTTACATCTTTTCTCTATTCGGAATACACTCGGAATACATCGCGCAATATTTCAATGTTATCATCCGGACTTGCTGCAATGCAAAATCTCCTTAGACATCACATTTTTAGCATTGTATTGAAACCTGATAAGCTAACAGGGGCGTTTTGACTGAGAAATCTGCGAAATTTTTCATACTTTTGAATGAACATCTTTTGAATCTTGAGGTATTTATAAATATCAAACAATTGAGCCAAACGTGAATCCAAAATATCTTGGGACAGAGTATAGTAGCTCATCGGTGTTTTGCTTCTTACGTTAAGAAAAGGCAATAAAGGCTTAATATTTGTTTAAAACATAACGATTAAAAACAGATTTGCAGAGGAAATTTCAGATGATATTGTTCTGCAGACAGTTTGGAGAAAACCGTTTTGATTTGTTTACGCAACCAAACAAAAAGGGAAAAGGATCAGGAGTTGATATTCATGGTAAATGTACTGTAGATGAATTGACAGTTTAATCGAGATTTGCAAGAAAAGACATGCATGATCTGAATGTTTTTTCTATTATGACTGAGATTTCAAATGAAATTTTTTTAAAGACGATTTATTCAGATGTCAACCCATAACAATTGACTTAAAAACCTTGCTTGCATATCAAAGTTACTTTATTGTGAGAATTGAATTAATAAATTTTATATTACCAAATGTTAATTTTTTTTGCTTAAATTAACGTCTTGTGATATCGATGATAGTTGTGTTTTAACATTAGCCGATCAATTTTTATACCTAGAAAAAATAGTGATCCAGTTTATTTATGTGTCACTGAGGCATCGTGACCAACTCCCCCTGTTATGCAAAATAACAAATTGCACAGAAGAATAAATGTTCTCAAAATATTTATCAACCACTGAATTCTTAGATGTGATTAGAAACTCCAAACACCAGTATTTCGCCCTGCAAACTGCAAATGATACATCTGGGGGCCCGAGCTATTTATTTTCATTGGTAAAATTGCTGAAATTTCTGCAAATTAGGGCAAGTGAGTGCTGCAGTACCTTTTTTAAATTCTTCGAATTTCGACAAAAAATTGCATCAGACGTCATTAAAATGTAATGTTTGCTCTCAGTGGTATGTATTGACATTTCTTTTTAGCATGCTAGTGTTGCTATAAAAAGAGAAATGAAATTTCCTGATAACGGGTTCTCTGCAAAATGCCAACAGCAACTATTTCTTCTGAGATGGCGAAACGCATGTCTTCATATGAAAAATGTCATGAAAAAAAAAATCCTTTTATTCCAATTTGAAATTTCTTCACTCTACATGACATGACACAATATAACACTATCAATATATGATAATATTTGTAAGCAAATACAGAATAAAGAAAGGTACATAATGCAAACAACTAGAAACAGAAAGCGATTACTCAACCTGAAATTTAAGTATGGCATGTTTCGGAGGATAAAAAGATATCATTTTTAATGCCTGTTCATGATTGTTTCATGGTGTGTAATTCCGGTTGCTCTTTTTTGTTTACATCAATAACAGTTTATATAATTATACAAATGTATTACAATTACATTACATTCTTTTTCATAAAAGATCACCCATTGATTTAAAGAATGAATCCTGATAAAATAAATATTATGATTCTGTCTTACTCCGCGTAATATCGCCTCTTTAAAAGGCGTAAGGAAGTTTTCTTTTTACACTTAAACAATAACTTCCACGTGATATTTTTTATCTAGTTTATTACATCCTAGATAAAAATGACGGAAGTTAACTCCTATAGGGTGGTGGCGCGGTTTATTACATTGGCTCTCTACCAATGCAAAAAACAAACAAATAAAAACTTAGGACAGGAGTATCTTCTTGGTCTATGCGAACCAATGATAGGACAGCCTTGCTTTTTTATGTGAGATATTGATACGAAAGTTTGTTTTATGTATACAAAATCAAGTCTAAATGTTTCATTAATAACGTTTCATTTCGCATTAATGCACGAGGTACTTTAAATTCCTTATATTACGCGAGTACTTTATTCCGCGATCGTGCTGTTTTGTATCAAATCGCAAGAATATAAAATCGCGAAAGCGGAACTTTTATCCTTATTTCTCATAATTCTCAACTCTCAAAGAATAATGGCGAGATTTTAAAATTTGCGAAGGGTGCTCCTCGCGATATTACGCGGATATTAATTCCTTGTGTTTAATTAGGAATTTACAGTATTAAGTAAAAATTATAATTACTGTTCCTTTCGGTATTTCATTCGCTGACACTCGAATTATAAAAGTAAAACTCTAAAAAAAAAATGAAAAGTGTACGTGAAGTTAGGTATATATTGTACTTAAAAAACCTCCATCTCTCGGTTGTATTCAGCTTAATTCTCATCACACTTTTTATATTCAAGAGGATAAGATAAAATATTGCTAATAACATTACCCTTTAAGTATGGAACTTCGTTTTCCGATTCACTTGTCACGTCCGCTATGAGAGTACACAAGAATGATTAGAGTGCAGTTTCCAAAAACAAAGAAAGCACACAAACCTTACACGGATTGAGAAACGGTCGAGAATGTTGTTACATTTTGCGCATGCGCTGACAAAAATACATCTTCGCTAGCCAAGGGTTTTCGGTCCACTTCGCTCCCCATTAACCCTTGGCGGATTTCATTACGAAAACTCGGTGACAAGCTCCGCTTTATGATTGGATGCAGCTGCAAGAAGCTGATCCAATCACAGTGCTTGTAAATATAAACTTTAAAAGAAAACACATGTGTGATCTTTGGTAAAACATTCGGTGCTTTTAACAAGTTGAGACACAAGTGCTTTAAAACCTATCTATTTTACTGGGATTGAACATGTAGTTCTACAAACTTGTCAAGGCTCGCGTGATCAGCATGGGAAGTAAACATGGCGAATGTAGAAGTTGCCTATTCCGTTAGTATATACGTTCCTGCTTATGGTTATTGCTTATTTAATTTCTTTGGTCCGCAATATTCACGACAGCGATACCTGGTTTATGACATGAAAGCTTTCATGTAAATCGGCGACTTTCTCACTCCGGTCTTTACAAAACACGATGAATAAAACATTCCGTGCTTTCCTTGGGTTATAACTTAATTCGTATTTAACATGTTTAATAGCATCGTTAATTATGTTCCGACATTCGGTAGTCAACATGTTTTTAAGTTGTTATTAATGCCGTAGTGTGTGTATAACCCGTTGTTTGATTCGATTAAAATGTAAATATGCAAGGGGCGTAACTCAAGTTGCTCGCTAGATAGCGCCAACACATCACCGAGTTTTCGTAATGAAATCCGCCAAGGGTTTACGGGGAGAAAAGTGGACCGAAAACCTTTGGCCAGCGAAGATGACAAAAATACGAATGTTATACTTTATAAATTAAAAAAAACATGTATTAGATAGGATGAAGAATCATCAGCATAAATAACCTCGAGTAAACATTCAATATATATCTTTATAAACTTAATTGTCGGGAGGGGGGGTATAAATCGCAACACGTGTATGTTGAATGCTAAATGCTGAATTAATTCTACTACCCCTGTATTATTTTTGCCGCATACAAGGATATCACGGATAACCACTTAAAAGTAATACGTTATTCGAGTTATTACACATTAAAAAAAAGTTTTTTCATTCATAGCATATTAAAAAATAAAAAGCAGGAAGTAAATTCCTTGTCTTTATATACATAATTTTGATATTAAAACATAGGTAATCACAGATTACAAAGCTTACTGAGACGAGGCATCACTCTTATGAGGCATCGCCTTTATGAGACTACCTTTATCATATTATATGAAAATCATACTTTATGATCTTGGATATTCATGGATACTGTTTTGACACAATATCGTATATCATCTGTTAAAAAATTGTATACGGTATTATACAATGATTATCAATACAATAATGTGAAATACAATATTGCATCACATCATACTTACAATATATATCATGTAATACAATAAATTACCGTAATAAACAATGATGGGATATGATATTGTAACGTATGATATGACATTGTATTGTGTTATACATTTGTCACATAATACAATATCATAATATATAATACAAAATAGTTTTAAATGATACAATATCATATTACATAATACATCAAAATATTGTAGCATGTGATATTATTTCTATAATATAATATGATATTGTAGTTTATGATACTTATCGTATTTGATACATAATATGATATTGTATCTTATGATACAATATAATTTGATACAACATTGTATCATATCAAATGATACATAATCATGTGATATAATAGAATATTATATGATACAGTATTATATTATACGCATTGTATCATATGATCCAATAATATATTACAATATCATATAATACAATTTCATTTGATACAGTAATATTAATATAAACCAATATCATATTATAAAATATCGTACGCTACGATATTATATAATATAACAATATCATATAATACAATTTCATGTGACATAATACAATATTAAAGAAACCGATATCATATTATACAATATACAATATTATACGATATCGTATGATACGATACAATATTATATATTGCAATATCAATCGTAACAGTATCAAGAAATAAAATAATTAATTAATAATACAATTTAATATCATACAATATTGTATTATAATATACAATACTTTACATAACAATATAATGATACAATATCATATCATAAATATAAAAAAATTGATATTATATTATATCGTATCATATAACTTTACAATATAACAAATGATATTATATTGTATCATATTAAACAATAGTTTATCATATCATACAAACTATAAAATAGGAATCATGTATATCATTTAACAACAAACACATCTATCTATCAAGCAGGTTTGAGTGAGGATAATTTTTTTCGCATCCTTGATAATGGAGATCAGGCTCTGCATCTGAAGCTACCTCTGTGTTTCATTTATATTGTTTAATCAACTATGAAAGCTTTTATCTATAAAACATGCGACCTGTCCAAAAAAATAAACCTCTTCCCGCATGGCTCAGATTCAGCCTTCAAGCTTGTCAAGTGCATCAGTATCATAAGACGCACCACCGATGCAAGATTGGTGAAGTTAGGACTAGTAGTAACTAAGATATCATCATCAGAGGGCACCTGTTTCAAAAACTTTAACCAGCAATTAAAACTTTAACCTCCTTCAGCATTCGAAACCTATAGCTCAGATTCAGCATCCATGCCTGTCAGGTGCATCTGTATCATAAGACACACCATCCATTCAAGTTTGATGAAGTAAGGACCTTAGGAATAACTAAGATATATATTTTAGCATCCTTGATAATGGATATCATGCTCTGCATCTAAAGCTACCTCTGCAATTCATTCATATTCATTCATATTATAGTTTAATCAGCTATGCAAGTTTGAAATAGTAATATTATCTATTAAACATATGACCTGTTCAAAAAACCTAACATTCTCCAGCATGCAAAACTTATGGCTCAGATTCAGCATTTAAGCCTGTGTGCATCAGTATCATAAGATGCACCATCCATGCAAGATTGGTGAAGTTAGGACTAGTAATAACTAACTAAAGATATCATCATCAGAGGGCACCTGTTTAAAAAAAATTAACCAGCTCTTTTAAAAAACCTTAACCTCCCCCAGCATCCGAAACCTATGGCTCAGATTCAGCATTCAAGCTTGTCAGGTGCATCAGTATTATAAGACACACCATCCGTGCAAGTTTGATGAAGTTATGATCAGTAGTAACTAAGATATAATCATCAGAGGGCACCTGTTTCAGAAAACTTTAACCAGCTCTAAAAACCTTAGCCTCCTCCAGCATCCGAAACCTATGGCTCAGATTCTGCATTCAAGCTTGTCAGGTGCATCAGTGTCATAAGACGCACCATCCGTGCAAGTTTGGTGAAGTTAGGACCAGTAGTAACTAAGATATAATCATCAGAGAGCACCTGCAACAAAAACTTTAACAAGCTCTAAAAACCTTAACCTCTTCCAGCATCCGAAACCTATAGTTCAGATTCAGCATTCAAGCCTGTCTGGTGCATCAGTATCATAAGACGCACCATCCATGCAAGTTTGGTGAAGTAACTTAGATATTGCTATCAAAGGGCACCTGCAACAAAAACTTTAACCTGCTCTTTAAACCTTAACCTCCTTCAGCAGCTGAAATGTAGGACCCAGATTCAGCATCCAAGTCGTCGAAGTCCATAAGTATGTCCAGGTGCATCATCCATGCGAGTTTGGTGAAGATAGGACAAGTAATAGCTTAGATACAGAACCCGCAACAAAATCTTTAACCAGGTCCGGAAGCCGACGCCGGGGGTAAAGCATAAGTCGACTTGCCCACACGCTAGACCTCGGGAAGTCCTCCCCGACCGTCGACAAAACTCTATCGTCACATAGAGCTACACTGGGAAACCCTGGGGTAAAAAAATTCAATAAATTTGTTGACAAAATATAAAAGTGTCACTAAAAGGCTGTCGTACAAAATGCAAAACGCTTAAGCAAATTACAACCAATACATGTAGGTACAGCTTCAATAAATAACATCAGTTTACACGGCAAAAAGAATGAAACCATGTATAACATATAACAAGTAAACATTATAACTTATACTTAAACTGAAGACAAGTGCACGTGGTAAAATTTGAAGTATACAATTCGAACACGCTGACAAATAGAAATACTACAGTAGTTTTAAGTAAACATTTTAGCTTAATATTATTTCCAGTTTGATCAAAGTTATTACGTAGACTTACCCTGACTAGAGATTCAGTTACCACGAACATAAAAACTACTCCTTTATGGGTTTGTCAAACAGAGCCACACCTGGTATCTGGAAAACGTGCGTTACCCGAGACAAACTCTACACCCCTTATATAGCAACAATTGTTTAATGCCCGGATCAATGGGGCTCCTTGCAGGGTAATGTACACAACTATACATGTACAACGTCGAGGCTAAAAACGGGATAAAGCATAAAAAATCCAATATTGATTGTGACAAAGTAAATAATTGAAATTTATACTGTTTTCTAAAATTGTGGTGCAGCCATTGCCATTTTTAGCCAATAAGCATTAAGTTATAGGTTTTGTTTTTGTTTTCTCTAATGATAAACAATAAAAAGCAGGAAGTAAAGTCCTTGTTTTCAGATATATAAATTTGAAATAAAAAAACGCAAACATACTTTTATATGAACACAACAAAAACATGATACTGACAGGAACTTTCAATCCAAAATAGAGCTGACTTAAGTTGCTGTTCTTGTAAAGTGACATGATTAAAGTACTATAAATAAATACAAAGTTGCTCATTGTACAAAGACTTTTACTACTGCTCTTTACAGTTGGACCTGATCTAGTTGACGGATGGAGGTGCTGTGACGTCTGGTCATTCTGAAATTATGGATATTGCACACCAGAGTTCTAGATGCTGTTTTCGGAGTAACATTTTGCAGATCTTTTTGAGTCAATGTAAAGAACACTTTTCGCAAATTCCGTCATTTGTCCCGGAGTTTTTCCATTTATTTTTTTCAAGCATTATTTTCTCCCTTTTAGCAATTTTAAGCTCAACAAATAAAACGCAAAAGTAATTTGAACTCTCTTTAAGTAATATTTATTACGAGTGTTACAATAATTTGTCCTATCCACATATAGTGGAGGAAAAAGACATCACACTTTCTTACCCACTTTAGTTCATTTATAAAGTTGCAGTTTACGACTAGTTTCAAGTTTGTTGCTCTTTACTTAACATCCCATGAGTACAACATTGCCACAATTGAGGTTATCTGGTAAGTTTTTAGCTTTTTCTTTCGTCTATAGCGTTTGATTTTTTTTGGTCGGAATTGCATGGTTTGATTCTATCTAGGCGATTGATTAGCATTATGATTCACGGAATTCAGTTGATGGACCTCTGGCGTTCCTCTGTTCTGGCACTTTCACTCTCTACCAGACCAAACAATGTTACAATGACTTGTCTATAGCACCATATCCAAACCCTACTTTTGATCTTACAAAATCCTTGGTTCAGCTTTTGTCATAATCTTTTCATGACCGTGGAGGAACGTTGTACAAACATTAGGTCATACCATGAGCTTCCGAGCACACTTGATGTTTCATCAGTTTAACGTTTAAAATTTAGATCTATTGTCAAGTTTGTCCATGGGCAACGTAATTGTTCATGATGATATTTTATTTTTTGCACGTTTAAAAAAAAGTTTATTTAATAGCTTATATATATATATATATATATATATATATATATATATATATATATATATATATATATATATATATATATATATATATATATATATATATATATATATATATATATATATAACACACGTCGCAACTATTTAGAAAGAGAAAACTCGAATAGAAAACACTTATCATGGTGTGCCATTGTACAACTCATACATTATTCGTATCTTTAACATAATTACTAAGTATTTAGAATATATTAATACATTTTATATAAATGAATTGTTTGGTACGTATGCAAACCTGAGGTATTTTTTAAATCTATTTATGATTGGGGCAAATGTCTATTGTAAGATAGTGATATGGTATTGCGTGGATACTATTTACAAACACGAACTTATATATTACCATACAGAAAAAAATGTATTATACTAAAAGTGTGGATTATGCATAAATCACTAATGAAAAGGGAATTCGTCTAAATTGAGAAAGTTTGGCGACAAATTATTTTAAATGATTATCTTTTTGGTCTTATTATATGTGAATGAATATACTAGTGGGCTATATATATATATATATATATATATATATATATATATATATATATATATATATATATATATATATATATATATATATATATATATATATATATATATATATATATATATATATATATATATATATATTATATATTATATATCCACACACGTAGTATTATATGATAAAAATATCACAACACAAAAATAAACTTAACTACTTTCAATTTAAATCTCATCAGGAGTTTGATAACATGTTGCTAAGTTATTTAGCACAATGTTGTCAAACTCCTGATGATTTAAATTGAAACTAAAACTCAACTAGTTTCAATTTAAATCATCGGGAGTTTGACAACATGTTGCTAAGTTACTTAACGAGTTGAGTTTATTTCTGTGTTGTGATTTTTTCATATATATATATATATATATATATATATATATATATATATATATATATATATATATATATATATATATATATATATAAATATATATATATATATATATATATATATATATATATATATAATTTTAATCCGACCCATTTGCTATAGATTTAATCACAAAGCTAGCTTTATTTACACTTGGCTAAAACTTGTCATACAATATTGTAGAGTATTGCCACAAGTAAATGCTTGCAGCATACATGCCGACGTTAATCATTAGAAGACTTGAAACAGCTTCCTAGCCTGCTGACCACCGCTTCCCGATACATGAGGAATTTGTTCAGACCTTCACCAAAGTTCATATCCCATTTCTACATTTCAACTTTACTGCAATTTCTCAGCTGTTGCTAATACTTTCAATTTATCTAAATGATCAAACAATTTCGTTGCTTTTAATAATACCTTTAGTGTAAATAAAAATGAGAATAGTACTTATCCAATACTCATGATCAGCAAATCCAAATCCGTTCTTGTATTCCGTCCAGTTATTGATAAAGTCTCCCGATCCATTCCCTCTCTGCTGAATCACATGTCCGTATGTATACATACTAATGACTAACGTATAATTGTCAAAAGTTATCAAAAGTTACGTTTCGTCAAAAAACATACACGATGATACGTTCACTTGTAAGTGAAACTAGAGAACTTACAAAGCAAATTCATATGAGAGAGAGAGAGAGAGTGAGAGAGAGAGAGAGAGAGAGAGCTTACCGTCTATCCACCGTTCTCACAGTGGTCATATCACAGTACACGGCCTTTGTTCTACTTAAACTAACAATATTGTAGACACCGCCATTCCATCTTGTATATGGGTATCTCTTCAGAATTTCAGCACAACCGGTCGGTGTCTGCAATAGATTTCTCGTACATACACAGTTTAACTACGTGTATTATTAGCTACATGGTCTGTAGTTCACCTCATATGGTTTTTACGTGATCAGTAAATTCCATATGGCGCGTGAGCGGAGCCGTATAAATCATATAAGGTCAACTACAAACTATGTTAGGTAAATATAAAACAATTCTTGAATTCTACAATCTGTACTGAATTATTTTAAGATAAATGTATAATATAAACCTGATATGGGTGTCAATCTTCCACTGCAGGTTAATTTATCTCTGGTTGTGTTTGTAGAATTGTCAATAGCTTCTGTTTGGAGCACCAGCAATTTCTGGAAATATTTTTTTCATTTTCCTCACGTTTGTGTCTAGACTTCTTATTCCTTCCATGTTTTGCTTCACATTTCTTTCAATACTTTTGGATAGTTGCTATAGTTCGTGTATACTAATGTGTGTTGCCACATTCACACATTTTTGCTGTTCACCTAAATCATCGTGCAACAACTGTCCATTCGTTGATTTCATCAACAAAGTAAAAATTAAAATGCTCAACATTCCCTCCTTTGTTAAATTACAGATCAGGTTCTGCAAATATTTTATTTATGAAGAAAAAATAATTTGCACTAAATTATTTTTAGTTCACATCTATAAGAAAATTAAACCCCTCCATGCATTAGGATCTTAATGGATGATATCAAAAACTTTTCTAAAGAGATGAATTATTTTAACACGGCCACTTAAGCACATATGACGGTTTAACTTATGATAGTCATCGTCCGTGTGGAAGTATGTCTAATCTACTTTTGTTGCAAAAAAAGCAAACGGTCTTACCCATCTGCGATGTTCCAGTTAAATACAGGGAGACCACGCATTGCGTAAGATCAAGTAACTAAGGAGTAAAAATGTATTTTACCAATAAACACTTGTTGGATTGAGGTACAGGAAACGTTGATATAGGATTTTATTGTAGAAAAACTTCCTTCCAATAGATTCCTAAGTTTGTTTTCGTTATCTATGTGCCAAAATATTTTTGCAGGTTACAAAAAGAGACAATACACTTCTTATATGTTAATGTTAGGTTCCTTTTTATGTACCTTAACTCCTTAACAATGAACAGTGACTTGTGTTTCACAAAAACGAAAATTGATTCTTACTTTGCAGTTTTGAACAAGTATATGATACTTAATACATATACAGCTTAATTAAAATTTTCTTTTGTTTGTCTTTCTGAAAATTGACAAAGATATTCTCTTAGCCAAAAAAAATAATTGAAAAATATCAAATCTAAGACATACATGTGAAAATATTCATGCGGTTTATTATCAAACAGTAAAATGGTATGAGCAAATTGAAAAAAGACTCGTACATTTGGTTGAACATGATAGCAAAATTGTTGATCTTTATAAAAATGGTAATCACTGCTTATTATAATCGTGCGAGAGTCGTATGCCATATAACGTCAACTTACGGAAAAGTTCTATTATTATATGTATATTGCTCGTAGTTCGGTTTATACATTATAATAATTTTTTTCTACGTGTAATTGATTATTAACACGAAGATCTTGTTGCATTGTAAACAACGTAAGGCAAAATAGTAACAGTGGATTTTCAGTTCAATAAATGTATCTAAACCTTAATGCTTAATTGCTATTTACTTTCCTTTTATGCATGCGCGCAATTGTAATAAAAAATTTTTTTTACCTGTATTAAAAGAAGAGGCAGAGAGACTGCCTCCATGTGACTAATGGAGAGCTATGTTTCCCGCACCCCCAATTTATACGCACGGACACTGTGCTACAACATTTTCATCCTAATAGGTAAATGCAATCAAGTCAATACAGATAATCTGACACACCGTTGTCAGCTATAGAAGTTTATTTATATTTCATAACCCAGCGACGACAGGTCAACACTGGACAAATTACATATTTCTCTATGAGTAAACACATTTATACGCCATGTACATGAAAATAACGCATACACTTTAACCATTTTCTATATAATTTTCGTTATGTTACATGTGTAAATCTTATTGCCCAATGTTTCATTTTGTGGGTTTAGTCGTACAAACTATCAAAAGCAAGAGGATTCAGACGACTGCCATTAACGCTGAACAAAAACACTTTTCCCAAAACGAAAGATACATAGGTCAATTAATATTGACAATTCTTTAACAAAACAAATAAAAATCACATGATACACTCCACGTATGTCTTGTGCACATACAAACAGGAAAAAAAACAATGCACAAATAACTGTAGTTTCATGCATATGGTGTACACATTTTCCATAATTATCATGCAATATACGTAGAATTTTAACCTGTAGATTTCATCTTTAATTTTCTAACAAAGAAAATATTTTACAATTAAGGCCCAAAGACAAATGTTACTTACCTCAAATAAATTTTACTTACCAAAAAGTAACCAGTGTTAATATCGGGTCAGTAAAATTTGTCCTTGGACAAATTCATATTTGAGCATATATTATTGTTATTGTTTATGTAAAGGATGATTAATTTTGATAAATTCTACAATAAACTTTATCATGTTTAATATTTCTTTAAGTTATATCTTTTTTTAACTACATACATTTGAAAATAAAAAAGGGTATGTTAAAAAAATGTTATTTCTATAAAAAAAATCTTTTATTACTTTATTACTCTCGTAAAACAGAAAAATATCCGATAAACCTTTTTTCTAAAACAAAAATGGTTTGGTTTTAAAATGATTAAAAAAAATGAAGGTGCAATCAAGCACTTACTACCTCGTTTTAAAGTCGTTTTTATAACTGTGAAACTTAAACCGTCCTTTGTAAAGGGGCCTAATGTAGACACAATTTGAGCTCCAAATTTTCAAATTCTGTTTTTCTATATGAAGAATCTAGAAATGTGAATATGGGTATTTTTAATGATTCGTCGAAGTCTGGAAGTCAAATATTGAAATACAAGCGAGTTACATGGCTAGATTTTCTTTATGATGTATACAACCCTTTTGTCTTGTTATTGTTTACATATGTGTGATATTGGTATGACTTTTAATCAAATATTGCTTATTTGTTCATATGGATTTCAATTTTTATAAACAGATTAAATTCTGTCAAAGAAAGGGTAATTTCTGCATTTAGTACTTAGCATTATAAGACTCGAGCTTTGTTTACTAGGCAATGAGTTCTTCCTTCTGTATCTCTCTTATAACCTGATTTCTCACGCTCAAATTTTGTGCCAATCACTCAAAACGCAGAAGTAACAATTTTAAAAGTAACAAATCAAATATAACCTTTTGATCTGAAAGTGTGTCCAGGTCCCTTTAAGGTTTAGTTTTAAAAATATCAACCATCAAATCTACTTAAGTATTAAGATATGATTTCTAAAGCTATAAAGTATTATTTGGATAAGAAAATTTTCACACATTTTAACTTTAACATTTGAATAATAATTTTCTATATCTTTATATATCAAGGGATCAATATGGTCTTAGAATGACTACCCAGCCTTCTTAATAGAAAAGACTAAATAAAAACAGCTGTTTACATGTTAAAAACATTTTACCTATAACTTGAATTCTAATATTCCAATTTTGGTTTATCATTAAATGCATTAAATGCAAATAAAGCTTTTTATACATAGAATATTAAAAATAAAATTTTGATCCAAAATCGTGTTTGAGTCCCTTTAATAAGGAAAGGAATTCATGCTAGTTAAAGCATTCAATGGTAGCAAGCTTTAATTAAAGTAAGGTGAATGAAATGTTGTGATAACAAACAGTTCAAAATCAAAAGTCCAAAGAAAAATACAAAACAGGAGCAGTGCAAACACGGACCTCTACTAAAGTTGTAGGTTGGATCAGGTGCCATGGAGGAGTGAGTATGCTCTGCTGACTTGTCACACACGCTGTGGGTTTTTTTTCGTAAACGGGAAAACGGAAAAATCTATAAACAATTTAATAATTAATAACAGCCTAACGATAAGTTAAAAATCAGTCAGTATTCCACCTAGCGGATGATTATATTTGCTGACAAGTTCGTTGTATCGACCATAGAACTAACGAATGGTGACTTCATTGGAGACTGTTCATCATCTTGTTTTATCAACTTTTTTGTCAGTTGCTTGCCTCGTTTTAAAACATTTTCATACGTAGAGCATGCCTTTGTGTATTGAATCCATTGAAAGACAAAAACTCCATATGCAGGTGATGAAGGTTTATTGCTACATAAGTCAGGAAAGTTGACGATGAAAAAATAAAATCCGCTTATACTTTTGAATCAGCGTTACAATTGGGCTTTGTACCAAAAAAAAAACAATACTGATGGTTTGAATTATACTAATGATTTATATGCTGTATTAAAACGGAAACCCTGAAATATACAATGAAAATATGCCTTATAATATGCATAACATGATAATGATAAAAAATATGTAGACAATTCAATTTATACACAATAATTACACGACTTCATAATTAAATGAATTATTGCTCTTACATAAACAATTACTTCATCCATGCAATTTCTACATGCACTAAATCATATATTTATACATTTAGAGATACATGTTGTACATCATATAAATGTATCTCCATAATAACAGCAATCTATAGATATATTTACGTAACAAAATATTGTAATACCTGATTGTATGCAGATATGATTTTGTTCAGCATGATGATCATTTTTGTTTTGATAATATATCTCAGAGAATTCAGTGTCAATTTAATTCATACACGCATAGGTTTGTTACTGACTGACTTTAAAAAATATATCGGGTTGATAAATCCTAAAGATGGCGAGGTTAAGTGTTTTTTTTTCGTGTCGACTATTAAGTGAGACATTTATTCACAATAAGCGATGTACTATGGTATTTTTCAGGTAAAAACGGTAAGGATATATATCGTTCAAATCTACATAGTCGAACTCTTTAAAATGATCAATTTCAGCTTCCAAATACTCTTTGAGTATCGTAACTGCATTTTAGTTTTTGTAGCTATTTAATTTAAGCGTTTTGTTACTTCCCTTTGTGGGGGTATGAACTAATCTGGACGCTGCATGCCATTTTATTCTGTTCTAGACACAAAAAAGTGATGTAGTTTTAAAAGGAAACTACTCAAAGTTAAAAGTAATTATAAAAGGTAACTACTCCAAATAATAAAAGACCTTAAACGGAATTATGTTTTTGTGTTAAATAATATGAAATGCCCAGAGAAGTAGGCGAAGCGTCGGTCATATTGTTGAATATAAATTCCACCTGACCACTAGGCCGCAGTGGAATAGGTGTTTTGCCCTCTCAACTCTCAATGTGAATTTAAACCTTAGGTTATTTAAAAACAAAATCATTCTTTTTTATTCCAAACTACTTTACATCAAATTGATCTGCACTTTGGTTCAATATATTGGTAAAAGCTTAATAGTGTTGAATTTTGTACATATTACTTGTTGTTATTTATCAAAAATAGTATTCTATACGCATATACATGTATTAATGTTTGACTGGATCCTGACTTACATACAAGTGACGAAAGTATTTACAATCAACTGCATCATTTATTTTTTTAAAAATAATATTAGTGATTAAACATCCTTAGGGGTACATATGAAACAAATGTTCATGTTATATTGAACTTGCTGAGATATTTGCCCATATTGTAAACATGCAGTAATAATAATCTCTCTCTATCTGACGCTGTACATCTTGTTGTCAGGCTCGAGGACGAATCATCAACTTTATTGTTTTCAGAGATATCCACGAGTTTTTCCAACTATACCATGCAAGGTATTCATAACCAATTTCCTCAGAGTCGATGTACTGTCCGTTAGGGTTGGCGTAATAACACCGGTTGAACCACCCTGCCGATCTGTACGCGCTGGCACAGTTACCGTTGCTGTTCCCATCGTTATCCTGATCCGGTGTTGAGAACTTCATGTTGTTGTGGAGACCCAGGCTATCCCCTACAATCACAGTGGTTACAATAGAAATCATTAGAATTGAAGTCATAATCACTACCATGTTAATAAGTAGCAATGCATTTTTAAATAACTATCTTAGTTTTTAAATGATGAAATAAAAAATAAATCACTTTCATATATTACTTCCATGTATGCATGTCTTTATTTTTTATACTTGCGTCCTTAGGGTCTTCCTTGACATTTGAAAGATACTGAATGATTATCCGACTTAACTTAAACACCATATTTTGGGTGCTTATATTACACATGCATCAGTTCATCGCGCTTTCTCAACTTCATCCTGAACAAAAATCAACCGCTACCCATCCCACCCTATTATGTAATGTAATTCACTTGGTACATCTAAATCTTGCTTTTGTTTACTTTCAGATCCCACCCAAATTATCGGGCTTACTTTAATTGTCACTTTGATTGATTAAAACATTAATAATTGACAGTAAATCATTGATTACAGTCAGTAACTGAATATATCGATGCATTGTGGCAACGCATTTTTAAAAAAATAACGCACTTTCGAAAATATATTCAAATTACGTTAAATTTAGGACAAAGTCAACGCACTTAAACAATTTTTTTCAAAATGCATACTGAGTGTAGACCAACAGTTTTTATCATCTAGACACTTAAGGCACTTTAAAAAAATGTTATTATTTCTCAAAGAAAATGGACTTTGTTCTTAACAGATTTTTTTTTAAGTCAGATTGAGTGTTTACACTTCTTTGTGAATACCGTTCAATATGGTCTGACACTATTGGGAGCAGGAAGTGGGCAACCAAAGATAAAGTCCCATTTCCAATATATTATTTGATTATTTGAAAAATTCACGAGCATCTTGTCTTCCCAAACATGATAACAATTTCTTGAACTTATAATCAACAGAGTTTAGTCATATCATAATCAAACTGACAAATCATTAGCTTCCCCTATTGTAAAATGAAAAATCTAAGTAAAAATCCACTTCTCAAATTCAAGCCAAAAGTATTATTTCCAAATAAGATGTCTGATATTTATATGTACAGCCATTAAAGCAATATCAACTCAAAAATAGGCATTTGAGAATGTACTTTGTGCATTACAATGTAATTGAAAAAATAATTTCATACTAGCTTTGAATTTGATATACTTCCTCATCATGTTTGTTAATAAGCTTATGAACGTCATATTTAGTTCAGCTATTGTTTTCCGTAAAATTGATTAGTTTCCCCCTTTTTTAAAGAGTATACGTTAATAAATATTCACAAAGATGAAACTTAATGATCAGCTGACGACTAATTGGTTCAGTTCATGTGATATTTTGATAGACAAATCTTAACAAAACCTTGAACTCTTGTTCTTCATGGGTACATTATAAAGGTGGAATAACACACCTAGAAAAAGGTCACTCAAATTAACAGGAATTTTTTTTATAATGAAAGATATGATGACATAAAAACTGTACAAACGTCAAATAAGCAAAAATTTTGCAGTTAAAAAAATGATAAAAATGAATATCTAAAATAATTGTTTCAGTAAGTAACAACAAAAGCCCCTGCGGAATTCAAACTCAGACGTGCGGATCACAAGTCCGACACTTTATCCACTCGGCTATGCAGTAAGTTACATGTTTTAGTCCATAAAATCCTTTAAATAAAACGAAATGTCGTTTCGATCAGCGGTCAGCCATTTTGTAATGATGTGTTATTCCACCTTAAATTAAACGATCTTATCGACAAGCATTTTTATTGCGAAATTGCTATTCATGATAGCTAAACATTCCATGGGTACTTATTCTATCATCACATATGTCTATGTTACCATAAATTACCTGCATTTCCACTGTATCCATTCACCTCCAACTTATATTTACTGGTCTCGTCCCCGACAGAAAAGTTAGAGTACACAGCATAGGCTTTCTCTCCGTTGAATCTCTCCATATTTACCCGAAGTTCCTGGGGCTTCAGTGACGTCAGTCTATGTAGTAGGTCATTTCCTGAAAAATGATTTGTCTTTGATGTCAAATAGTCTTCTTTATACAATCCGGAATAGGCATATAACAAGTCATGTCCATATTGGCATACATTTTGTAATCTCTTTGCATCTGTATATTTGATTTATGTTAATTAATCACATGTTTGCCCTAATATACAGTGGATATCACCCAAGTAATATATTTTTGATATTACACTGAAATGATGTCTATTTTTACGCATTACTGTTAATTGACATGAGGATGACTTTCAATTAACGTCAAGATCTAGAAAATGATTTCAGAGTGGGTTTTGTTTTTTGTGCTAAATCCATAATCAAAAATTTTCTCGACATTCGATTTAAAATAATATAAAACGTGTATTTAAAATAAATAAAATAAAAATATTTTCATTGGATCAAAGCAGTGCAAATATTCAATAAAAATCGAATAAAAATCTTTAGAGAAGTGTTTCTTTTTTCTTTGACAAAAAATAATATTTCTTGTTGTGAAAATCTTTCCCCAATACGATGTATTTCAGATAAAAAAAAAACTACATATATGAAGGAAGCAATGCATTCTTTGAATTTGAAGGGTTTTTTAAATACCATACCTCGATATTCTCTACTGTACGCGTAGCTCTTAAATATGTAGGGGTATGTCTGGTTGGCAGATGAACATCTGTGTGCCTAACTTCAAACATTACAATAACAACGACCTCTATTTGTTTCTTTTAGGCGCAAGGTCACTCCCAGGCCTTTCATTTACAGATTTTTCTTATAGTTTGCACCTTCTTAATTTCCGCCTAATTAGGAAGCAGCAACATGTTATTATAGAATGTCACGTGTAACAGCCTGTCCATACACATAAATGTCACAGGATTACAGTGTTACATACATAATAATATTTTGATATTGCATTTATCTCGAGTGTGTACTCCTGTAAACTTGTTGGTAACTACGTATGATATGTACTGGATCATTGAATCCCAGTAGACCTACATTATCTCTTTCTCCCTATAATTGTCTACATGTTTGTATTCTTGTAAATATGTCATGATACATGTAATCTTCATTGGGAGGAAATAAAAAAAAAAGAAAAAAAAAAGAAAGACTTCCGCTATATTTCTAATGACGACTTTTGTCGCACCCTGTATAAACAAACATGGCGGTCCGATCTATAAAAAACATCGGTTTTTAAGTTGTTTATTGTTACAAGGTAAACGGACCTCTCGGCCAAACTCATCTGGGCATGTACACGTTCAAGTTGAATCCACACATCAATATTTATATCTAAAAAAAAGTTGTGTAATTAAATAACACGTGTATAAAGAAGAAAGGAGCGCGGACGATAGCATTGTCTATCCGCCTAACTAAAAGTTATTTTTTGAAAGTTGTCTTACTAAAGTTATTTTTTATTGCAATGTAAACATTTATGTATATTTTCATTAAATATATATTTTTGGTCAAACAAGGAGAGATAACTTTGTATTTTGAGTTAAAATAGCTCATTACATAATAGAAAATAATGGAAACCGGAAATGTTTTTTAGAACATCTTCCCCCCCCCCCCCCCCCCCGTGAAACAAAAATTCCTTTGGAGGGGTTTTAATTATTGTTATTTAGCATATTTTAAGCAAAGGGTTTGTTGTTTCACGGGGGGGGGGGGGAACATATGTCTACAGACCGAAATACATTCAAAAAAAGAATTTTGCTTTGTAAATTTTCTAAAAATGGTTAACAGATATGAATTAAAATGAAATTTTACTTTAATATATATCGTACATATGTTATTATTAAGTTTTTATGCAAATATTGGCCGCTAAATAATATTTTCCCCACTCATACAGACTGATTTCAATGAAATTTTTTAAAGACCCCGCGTTAGCAAAACTTTTGTTTAAAAATAAATGATTTGATTACAATTTTTTTTTTGATATCAATTGATTAGGATTTGATTATACTTTTTAGTTGAAATCTTAGTTTTTGAATACCTGACAGAAATTCCGAAATATTTAGATGTAAAATGTAGGCGGGAAGGGGGCGTTAGCGTTCGCAGTTCTTGGGAGGGTGCTCCGTCAAATAAACAAACGTGGCGGATAACGAGTCCGACATCATACATGTACGAGTATTATAAACACAAGTTTAGGATCAGATTAATAGATATGAAACGTGTGTAAAAGTATACATTGTTAAAGCTGTTTCTTGTTAGTTGGTAAACAGAAACGTCGTAAAAAACATAATAGATTGTTATGTTGCAGAAATGTAGTTAACATCGTTTACTTGCCAATCATTAAATAATACAAAACAATTAAATCATACTGCCATAGTCTAGTAGAAACAAAAACATCCCATGTTTACTAATTCACTCCTTTGTTGATATAATAAGTGATTCTGTACAAAATTAATTTTTTTTAAATCATAATGAAATTTTAATTTCAGTCAATCAAAAACTAGTTGATAGCTTAAAGATATATAAATTAATTACATATGTATTTGGTGCAAATTATTATGGATAGCCAAAGGTAGCTCAAAAGACTGTGAAGTTAGTCTTGGACTGCGTTATGTGACTCCTTGTCCTATGTGACTTTTTTTTTATCGGTCTAGACTGTATGTGCATAATTAAAAGATATTCCGCGCAAGCGTGTGAATAAACACCGTTTACACATCAATATCATGTTTTTTTTCCTTTTTTTTTAACCGAAAGTTTTCTTATGTATTTTTTAACTATTCTTTAAAATCAAAATAAAAAACCAAAACCATGGTTGAATATTTAGATGAGCGGGCAGGTTTTAAAAAATCCAAACTGAAATGGATGATATATACAACTTCCAAGGTCAATTTTCTTTATAATTTATCACTGTCCCAAATAAGAATTTAAAGGCTGTTTTTATAAAGCAGTTGGGGAGAGAGGGCGTCTCCCATTAAACTTTCGTTCATTCATTCATTCGTTCATTGTTTACAAATAAAGTATAAGTATTAAGTAATATAAATATTAAGTAATATAAGTATCAACTACCAATCTGCCGTGGTATAAAAATGAAATTAAAAAAAACCCGCTAGCGTATGCGTATTTATTTGCATACTTTAAACCAAAGTTGCTAGATCCAAAGTATCAACCCAATTGTTAACTCGTTTTACACATTCCGTCTTGATGTTTACTTAATCAGTCAACCCGCATTCATGAAATTTAATACACACCCCTCCGACAATCTCCATTTGTTATTACGCACCCCTTTCCGCTAAGCATAGGCTATTATGACGTACAGTTCGGCATGCGACGTTCAACTCCGATCTCCGACTATGTCGTCAAATAATTTAAGTCGACGTCAACTTGCAGGGGGGAATCCAGGATTTGTACTTAGAGGGAGCATCAGTTTTAGGCAGGAGGTCTGGGGCCGCCTTGAGGCTGGATGATCTTGGAATCTTGAGATTTTGTAGGGAAAAAATGAAGTCTTCGAATTTTTTACTTTTTTTGAAATTTCTTCTCGTGATTATACTTAAAAGTAATAAAAATATTTATAATTTTTAAAGATTTGTAGATTCGCCCCCGGAAGCTCCTGAATTCTAGAGATTTGTAGGGTGAAAATGAAGTTTTCAAATTTTGACATTTGTGTATGGTGGCATATTTCTGCCCCTTGTGTGCAAGTTTTTTTCTATAAAATAAGTTTGGGAGGGTAACAGTTGAAATAGACACCCCGAGGAAACCATTGTCAACCGACGCGAGTGACGAGTTTTCGAGGGGTGTCAAATATCAACTGTTATCCTCCCAAACAGGCACTATTTATTTTATTATACTGAATGTCTTAATTTTAGAGATTTTTTTACTGCTTTTTTATAGAGATGACGTGAATTCCACGGCGAACCGAACGCGGGTAATTAACGCGCAAGTAACAATTCGTTGTATTATACTTTCATAGTAAAAACTGAAATATGATTGATTTAGACGCAGTTGGTAATCCGTTCTATTACCCTCAGCGTTCGCAACACACTTGGCAACGGGTAACACAACGAATTGTTAAATGTGCGTAAATTATGCACGTACGGTTCGTCGTAGAATTCACTTCATTTCTATATAAAAGCAGTAAAAATCTCTTTAGAATTAAGACATTCAGTATAATAAAACTAGAGCAGAGCTCGTGGCAAAGCCACGAGTAGGTCTTCCGTTGTTGCTGCGGGTTGAAAATATATGTGATATGGTGTCAAACGATTATAATGACTAAACTTTCAGTTCTGCTTTTGTTATAAAAACGTGTTGTGATTGAAAGCCTGTAAAAAAAAAACATGTTTTGAAAAAGAAAGGAAGAAAATGTTTTAGGAAAACTATTTGTCGAACACAGTTTGCGTAATCGTTTCAAAAATTCTTTAAAAAATGAGATGTTAAATGGCGAGTTAAATTTTCAAAGGGTAGCAAGCATTGTTATAAACAGTATGTACTCATGATTCATGTCAGGAATTGTGGTTTTTTTTAAAACCGAACACGTCTACAAAACACGTAAGCTTTTCTCTAAGATAACTTCTTTATTTCTCTCTCAATTTTTTAAGACTATGTGCAAGTTTAGAATTGTGACGTGCTGACAAAATTTAGTAATTAGTCAAAATTGATGGCATCTGTGAACTTTTCTGTAGGGAAATGTGTGTCGTCTGATATTATTTTACGATACGAGTAGACTTGGGCATTCAAAATAATATATAATCAGCTCGAAAAAAATAAGATCAGCGGGAGAATTTATGCATAAGCGAGCATCTAAATTTTACACCAGATGGTGTGGTTTCATAGAGACACCGCTATGTAACGTGAATTAAATAACCTTATTTACAGAAATGAATATTACCTCTTTCAACGATGTAATAATATGCAAAATCCTTATTTTTATGTCAGTGGGTTAATTTATAAAATTGAAAAAAAAACTTCAATTGCGCTTGCGTAAATTGGAATTCTGGGAAGGAATTAGACAGTCCGTGTTAGAGAAATTCGAAGAAGTTATGAAACTGGTCAGTTTCTAAATAAAACTGCGCATTGATGTATTAAAAGACTATCATGAGTATCGTCTGTAGCCACGGTCCGGAATCCGTATGTGCAGTCATACATTGTATGTATATCGATACACCTTTACCTCCTCATCTATAGCCATACAAATGAGGGTGCAACCTTCATATACACATGCATAGTATTATAGTTCTGGAAACTATTTATCTTGTACTTTAATTTATTGGGTATTCATTGTTCACCTAAAATTAGTATTCCACTGGCTGTAGCTAACCTTTTAAGTAAATTAAGTTGCATTACAACCTCATAATACACAACTTCAATTAAAAGTTTGTAACATCTTCTCCTCAACGTGTCAAAGTTTGACTTCCAACTTTCAATTATAATAAATAATGAATTATTCTGTTCATAACTATAGAAGTTTAGCGTGGTCAACAGGTTAATATATTAGCCACATTCTCAGGTTACGAGTTCACATCTTTAATGTGAAGATGATTGACTTCGAATAATAGTTTTATTGTTAATAAAAGCACCTTCAAACTGTTACTCATTTACATATGTTCGGAGTTGTGTGCGCTAAAGCGACACAAGACTTTCGGTCGCACGTGGCGATTGAATTAACACAGACTGACTGAATAAACAAACGGGTGGGAAAGTGAAACACGTTGAGGAGAAAATGTTACACATAAAGAAGAAGTCACCAAAAATGATTTTCGACAGATCTGGATAATTATCTTTTCGCCAATTTAAAAAAATCCAGCGCGAGCACTTGTCAGCGGGGCGGGAGGATGACGCAGCAATGAGTTCGCTTCAACTCAAACGAACAACCATGTATTAGAAAAACTACAGAGTGATTAATATGTGACCGATAGAATCTAATCTTAAGTTGTTTAAAACTCATGTGAATGTTCTTTCAAATAATCATCAAATGCCTCAATTCAGGACAATTCAGGGCATTCTTTTATCGAGCTAGCACCTACCGCAAACATGTAACATGGAACTTTGATTATAATTTGAGTTGATTTTTAAACTACCTTGTACGCTATCGTATAATTAAATCAATGCTTAATCAGCTGTACAAGTAAAATAATTTATCTTTTCATCTTAAACCTAAATAATAGTTGAAAACATAATAACTATAGTTCTTTCCGTGCAAAATACGAAACATGAACGCGTTATAAGGTACATGTAGAAGAACACGAGCCGACCGCGGATCACTTGTCCACTCGCGCTATATCTCCTCGGCCATGTGCGAGGGATGATCATCATTTAATTTTTTTTTTGGGGGGGGGGGGGGGGGGGGAGGGGGGGGGGTGAAATTTTTTTTGATATACAAACCAACCATTAATTTATATCTGACGATGTTTCCGATTTGGAGTAATATCGTTCATTAATATTCATTTTCACTCAAATGTTAAATTAAATAAATACAAGATGGACAAACTTTTATAACATAAAATTAAAACAGTTCTTGTATTCACGACTATATAAACTCAAACACGTTCATATTCATCTAAGTGTGCGTCGCGATGTGCGAATCTTGTGTATTAGATAACCGCTTACCGCTAGGTAGTGCAGCCATGGCTGATCTCCTCGGCCGTGGATGAAGGATAGATTACGTAAAGGTACAACGCACAGACATGCACAGCTCAGAACCCAGGACGATTTAAAAAGTTTGCAGTATAATGACTATATTCTATCAAATAAAAGTTCTTTATTTTAAACTTAAAACCCACAATTGATCAATGTCTGATATTGCCCTGATTGAGAATGACATTGCTTTTATTAATTAACTGAACAATTTCTTAATTGACACCGAATCGTTTAGTCGATAAACTTTTATGTGTAATCAAAACTAAAACAATTCTTGAGTTCGCGGCTAAATAAACTCGTATATGAGAGACGCAACTCTCGTGTATTAGATAACCGCTGACCGCTAGGTAGCCCAGCCGCGACCATGGTGACCGATTTTCTCGTCCGCGGGCGAGGGAGAGTTTCGTTAACTTGGCCAAATTGCAGCGAGTACTGGTAAACAGGTATTTACTTTTTCCCTCACATTATGCAATACCCGAACACGAAAACAGTTTTACGAGATCAATAAAGTCACAAACAACATTTTTTGCAGCGACGCCCATATCGAAAAATTTACCGTTTTAGAGTTATGAAGCAAAGACTTTTAAGGGCTCTAGACCCCTCATTTTAGGGGCTAGCCCCTTTTTTATTCAATCAAATGAAAGTTCTTAAAATTCTGCACAACTTTTGTTCTATATGTGTCTAGAAAAAAATTACAACTAAAAAGTTATTGAGCAAAGATATAAGCAAAATTTAACATTTTTGGAAACATAAATTTCGATGTAATTTTTTAAGAAGTATACGTGGGTTAATCAAACATTTAAAACTAGGAGGACAACGTTCAAGATGTCTACATTAAAGATTTGTAAATTAAAACTACTTGCTACGGATCCACTCGGAGCCTTTGCAGGTACACGAGACCCACTAAAAAAATATTCAAAGGGGAATAACTCAAAACCGGAAGTAGCGATTTCACGATTTTTTTGTGCTACAGTAAGCTATTGTCATTTCCAATAAACCCTGAAAATTTGAATAAAATCTAATAACAAACAAGCGAGATATTACAGTTTAAAGAAACGTCTAGAAGAAAAAGAAGAAGAAAAATAATAATGAAGAATTTCCAACAGAATCAGTACAAGGTCTTCCGTTGGAAACGGAAGACCTTAATAAATAGTCAGCCCTGTTTGAGAGGGTAACTGTTGAAATTGACACCCGTCGAAAACCATTGTCAACCTCCGCTTCGCGTCGGTTGACAATGGTTGTCTCGGGGTGTTAATTTCAACAGTTTCCCTCCCATACTATTTATATAGTGTTACCCGTTGCTAAGTGTGTTGCTAACGCTGAGGGTAATAAAGGGATTATCAACTGCGTCTAAACCAATCAGATTTCTGTATTTAACATGAAAGTATAATAATATGTTTTGTTATACTTTCATGTTAAATACTAAAATCTAATTGGTTAAGACGCAGTTCATAATCCGTTCTATTACCCTCAGCGTTAGCAACGCATTTAGCAACGGGTAACATTACAAATTGGTACATGCGCGAAAATTATGCGCGTACGGTTCGCTGTAGAATTCACGTTATTCATATATAAAAGCAGTAAAATTTTCTTAAAAATTAAGACATTCAGTATAACAAAATAAATAGTGCCTGTTTGGTAGGATAACAGGTGAAATTGACACCCCTCGAAAACCATCGTCGGTTGACAATGGTTTTCTCGGGGTGTCAATTTCAACTGTTACCCTCCCAAACAGGCACTATTTATATAATGATATCAAAGATTCAAGATGCTGGCTCCTAAAAAATACTGGATTTTTTGACATTTTAAACAAAAAAACCCAGAAATTTACAAGTAGCCTTAACAATTTCTAAATTATAATTCTTTTCAAGGAATGTTTTTAAATTCCACAATGTACCTATTTCATACGATTTATCATACCTTAGGGCAGTTTAATTAAGCTTCATAAACCGCTTCGCGATTTATAAATAAGCGTAAAGTAGTAAACTACTTACTATGTTTTATTCGTATTACAAAGGTATAAATTAAAATAATCCATATAATTTAAATTTTTTCAACACATAATAACGTTATTGTTATTTTTAAATCGTCTGAAGATTGAATGAAAGAGCTAACGTTTTACTCTGTGCTGTTTTTCATTTTTAAAATTTTCTGTATATAAAACCGGACACTGCGATAATATTTTTTTTGGATTTAACTCTCTCTCTCTCTCTCTTTATATATATATATATATATATATATATATATATATATATATATATATATATATATATATATATATATATATATATATATATATATTTAGGAAAGATTTTTGAGAAATTAAAAGTGTTTTGGATCAATTTCGCAAACACTATCAAACAATTTATATTAAATTCATCAAGCTTAGTTTTGGCTAAGACTTTCCGGAAAATGACTTCTGGTCAAAAATTAGCAAAAATGATTTTAAAATCAATCTCTAGTTAAAAAATTAAATCTTTAAGCTAAAGAATATTTTAGCAAAGACTTATTTTATTTATGCTTTGTAAAAAAAACTACTGTCGTTTTATTGAGAAATGTAAAGAAAACAAGCAAAAATTTACAGAGGGTTTTTAAAATATTTTTTTTTATTTCTTACAAATAAGATCGATTTAGAATGCATACAATTCTTTTAAATGCGACATTAATGATATGAAATTAAATTTTGCCATATCCTTTTTAACAGGTCAAATGATGATCTAGACCGATGCCCTAGCGTAACCTCTAGTCTTTGACCCAACACAACACAGTCGCTGCAACAGTGTGCTAACGTAGCCATTGCCCTGACCATCTATGCTTTTCCGGCAATGCCGGTGTAACGAAGAATTTTGACCCGGGTTGAAATTTGACTCGGGGGACATTTTTCAACGTTGAATATTGATACCAAAGGTGTTGAATAAAGACCCTGATTTGTTGAAAATTGACCCGCATCGTGGAATTTTGATCATGAAACCGGTTCAAAATTCAACAGCAAAAAAGCACAAATAACGAATTAATATTTAAAACTTGGATTTTTTTAGTTGCAAATTATCAGTTTTTTCCATAATTATTCTTTAGATTTACATATTTACATACAATAAGTCATATTGTTTAAGTTTGGTTTTAAACTCAACAGTAAATTGAAACTTTGGTACAGTACAGTATAAATTTTTTGGGTGAGTGAAAACACAAAACTCACAATAATATATGTATAAAATAAAATCAGCCACGTCTGCATATGTATTGGATAGTGTGAAAATTTTAAAACTGAAACTTTCAAATATATGAATGATTTTTAATTAAAACCGTGTAGAGTAAGTTCCAGTTCAGACCAAAATTCTGAAGTTGGGGTCAATTCTCAACAGGATCAATTTTTAACGTGTCGAGGTCATCAGAGTTTAAAAAAATCTGTTCATACCAATAACAAATGACCCCGGGTATATTTCACGATCTTTGGACTCAATTTTCAACGTTAAAAAATGACACCCGGGTGGTCAATATTCAACGTTGAAAAATGACCCCTGGGTCAATTTTCAAACCGGGTCAATATTCTTCGTTACACCGGATGTGTATTTCCATGCCAATTCAGTCTGTGTGATGGAACTTTAGACTAATACGAGGGTCAATAAAAAAAAATACGAAGACAATGTGGCTGTCTATTATATACTTTTCATGAAAGTCATACTTAAAGAATTATTCTGTGCACCAACATTAATGTTATTGATATGCGAAGTTTTAGTCCATTTGATGAAACGGTATTGTTGTTAACCCTTTTAAAAAACATGTTTTGTCACCACGGCGCACGGTAACGTTCAAAACATGACGTCAACAGTTAATAGATATACCCCATTTTTATATCATGCTTAGTTTCTTGTGCCTTTCTCCCTTCAATTTAAAATGGCACTGAACCACTTAACATCTTATTTGCACACATTTGTTCTAGAATCATACGTTAGTTCTTAAAAATTTTTTTATTAACCGTGTACATGTATATCTCAGTGTACAGTAAGGATAACCCTGAACGTCGGTTGACGTTATTTATGTTTTTGACCAAATATTTAATATATGGATATCATACTCTCTTTCGGACTGGTTTATATTCAAAATACAATTACCACCACCCCCACCAAATTTATTAACGTTAAACACAAACTTCCAAATAATTGTTGACTTATTTTTGGCACCATTGCTTGTATCGGCTTTTTCATGAGTTAAATCAATTTTGTTTGTACTTCTCGTTGCGCCGTGACGTCCGGCGACGTCGATGTTTTCAGTCAATTCTAAAGAGGACTATCTGTCTTTAGTTACTATTATCTGTTCGACAAAATAAAATATCCCGTCATTATTTGGAGCATAGAATACCATTACTATACTAATTTGAGGTTTTAATATTTTTTAGTTTTAAGCCCAATTAATAGAGATAATACCTTGAACATTATATAGTTTATTGTTGACATAACACAAATTTTGACCGTGCGCCGTGACCTCATTTTTGCAGGATTAGAATCTAAATAATTCTTAGAAATAAAGGAATTTATTAATTTTTTTCTTGCAAATTGTTTGAAACTATTGCTTAATTATGTCTACCAAATTTAGTAATGATATGACGTTAGGTAACATAGCTATGACAAAAGTCTTCGTATTGTTTGATTGACCCCCGTATTCTGGCTAGTGTCCTTGATGTTTAGCCAAAGACGACTTTTAAGGAGGATTTTGTACGTAAGCATTGAGTATCATCATAAACATAAAAAAGCCGCTTGGATAGATCAGCTATTTATCTTAAACAAGCCAAAGCTTCAGATGCCAGTGATCTAACATGAAGGAATGTTGATGGGCTGAAAGAAGAAGTAAGGTTGCTATGCCATGTGAACCAAACAGGAAACTACATCAAACACCAGTATATTCTGTTTGGTTTCGAGATTTGGTGACGAAGATATCATGATAACTTGTCGCCATGTAGAGAGGCTATATGAGCGTATAATGAAATCAGTGGGCATGATTAAGCGGTATTTACAACTTTCAAGCTAGTTAAAGCCAATTACTTTATGTAAGCTCACTACCCATATATTTAAGTGAATCTCATGGGGATAACCTACCTTCAGCCTTTTCTGGAAAGCATTTTTGAGTTTCATATGAAAAAAGTTGTTTTTGCGTATGCCTAGAAAAATGCGGGAAGAACATTCCAACAAGTGAAGTATAGTAGTTATCTGGATGAGAATGTAGTCGTCTTAATGGATCTATAGTATGACGGCAAGTTTGGGAACCTCTACTTCCCAGAATCCCTGGGCGAGCACGGGCGTGTCATGATAGATGAAAAGGGCCACAGTGCAGTTGTTGTTTTTTTGTTTACGTATATATGAAACACCTTATGAAAAATTAACAAAATTAATGTTTTAACCCCCCCCCCCCTTTGCCCAAGATATTCTTGCACGTTTCACGTAAACATTTTAAAACACTTCGTACATGTGTGTTCTTTATACAAGTAAATGTTTTACAGGTATGAAATACTATTAAGTGAAAAAAACATGTGAAACATATGACACACAGATGCCTTTTTAGTAGTCCTACAGTCCGAGAGGAAATTTACTATGAAATACATACAAGAGAAAACTCCAGAAAAGTTTCAACAAATTGTTTTGATTAACTACTGTCAAATTGAATTGTCGAGGCGAATCAGGCCTTTATCAACATTTGTGTATCTCCCAATTAATCTCGTTTAAAAACAATAGACAGAAATAATATTTGTTTATAAACTACATGTATAAAAACAAATCAATATTGTCTTGCAAATCATCTTTTTGATACAGAAATATTACCGGTAATTTAACCAGAATACTTCACTTGGGAAGATCCATACGCTGAAAATCGCTAATAACGATATGATTTATTTCCAATCGTAATCTAGATGGAAATAATACCGACGAAGGCAACAATATCTTTTACAGCAAAAGCTACCAAAACTGAAACGATTTTTTCAGAATTCGGTAGATTTAAACAGGTTGAAAAATATCGTAATACTGCTGGTAGGAACTTAATTTAAGATTTAAAAATAGGATGTGACTGTGTTTAATAGCTGAGTTTTTTGGTATGAAACATCTTAAACTCATAATGTTGTCTAAAATTGTATCAATCAATCCTGTCAATCAAATTGTAAATAATTACCTATCCAATATTCGTGATCTGCACGTCCAAACCCGTTCTTGTATTCTGTCCAGTTACGGTTAAAGTCCACCGATCCATTCACTCTTCGCTGAATAACCTACAGACACACACACAAATTATATATATATATATATTTTAGAAAACTATGAAGAAATTAGTGAATGATTGAGAGAGAGAGAGAGAGAGAGAGAGAGAGAGAGAGAGAGAGAGAGAGGTTATTTACCGTCCAACCGCCATTGTCAGTGGTCATATCACAGTAGACGGCCCTAATTTTGTCTGAAACATCCATTATGTTGTACACACCATCGTTCCCTCTTTTATTTGGGTATCTCTTCAAAATGTCATCACAATCGGAATCTGCAAATGAGTTACCAATGTACATATTTACTGATACAGCTGTGTGTATACCGAACGTTTTCAAAGCTAACTGAAATACATGTAATTATTAATGTACCTTGAAGTTTATATTCCAAAATTTTTGTGAAATTTTCTACTATATTTTTAGTGACATTCTCAATTTTTGTGTTGATTTTGGCCTGCAAATTCTTTTCGATCTCTTCTAACTTTTGAAATAGCATTTTTTCCATACTTTGCTGTTCGGTTTTAATAAAAGACATCGCTGTATTCAGAGAGTTTTGCTGTCTATCCTCCAAATCATCAAACAGAACTTGCTCCTTCGTTGTTTTCAACATAAAAATCCAAATCAGAATATTGAAATGTCTTCCCATCGCTGAGGTTTCTCTCCGCCCGTATTTTGGTGTTTTTTTATAATCCTAAATATTAATTCATAACTCAAAACATGTCTTAAAAGGAAGATTTCTTAAAGTACAGAACGATTATTGATTCATACTTGGTGCACATGCACCTAGAGCATTGGTATTTCTCATAATTACGTCATGAAAATTAAAGAAAAAAATAAAGGCTAACTTACACTCATATTTTGTTCCTGTTTTTATACTGTTAATAACGGGCCGCCAAAAGACGGTCCGCTATTTGATATACATTTAAATATTGTTACTACGTTTCTGCAGGATAGTTTTTTTAATAAAATTAACATTATGCTTATTTTTATAAATTAAAAATAAATTTACATGTAGAAATATGTTTTATGCCTTTCAAAAAATATTGCATATTTTTTGTTTAACTCGTAAATGTAAAGTATGTCATACTTAGTAGGCTGTCGTGTTTGGCGCGTTTTTATCGAATCTATAATCTATTCGGAAAATTTTGGAGTTCTTCATTTGTATCGGGATCGGTATACGGGACATACTAAAGACCTGTAATACTAAAGACCTGAATAACATTAAATTTTATATAAATGATATATTTGAATTTCTATGTTCTGCGTCAAATAGAATAACTTTGTGTGTGTATTTATTATATTTCCATGTGAACTGTGGTAGAAAAATACTAGGAAATGACATCCATATCAATTAACCTGATTTATTTCAAATTCATTTGAGAACCGCAATACCATGCAACAAAAAAATCAAAATTGTTTGAAATACATAATCTCTAAGAGAATAATGATGAGTTGAACCTAGTATAAGAATAGTGGACAAATCAAAGTGTTCTCCGTTACTTCATACTATGGCAATGGTCATACAATTACCGTTAGAAATGCTTACAATAACGAACTTGATTCTTATTAATAACAGTAATATGTTAAACTTCAAAACGTGTCGCCAAAAATTATTATAACAGAGAGAGAGAGAGAGAGAGAGAGAGAGAGAGAGAGAGAGAGAGAGAGAGAGAATGGGTTGATGAATTTCCTCAGGAACAGAGGTGTCACTGTTTCGCACTGTGTATTCTTTAAGCAAAAACGCCCAGGATTGCGTCGCAATGCAAAAATCAACGTAGCGTTACGAGATGCACAAACTATCGAGAGCCCGTCATTTTGGCCCTATGATACATGTATATCGTGCCGTCCGTGGCTGAGCAATAGACAGTGGGAGGCAAAAATCGCGCAGGATCAACCGGAGGACGACGGGTCCTCGGAAAACAACGACCATGACGAACTTGACAATTACAATGCTGACTAATCTTATGTTTAGCTTGTTGTTGCTAGTGACCTTATTTTCTTGCCTGTTTGTTACTATGTCTACATGTTTCAATATTTTAGCATGGAATGTGCGTGGTATAATGTCATCATCTCTCAGCTTATCAAATGTTTTAGACACTGTCAATTGTGACATAGCAATAATTTGTGAACATAAACTCAAACCAACAAGCGTAAATTACCTAGACACTATCAACTCAAAATACTCAAGCTTCGTCCATATATATTTAGAACACAGCTGTAACAATACAGATAAACCTTATTTTTCCTTCGTGGGAAAGGGAGGGGTAGGGATTATGTATAGGAAGGATCTGCTACACACAGTGTCAGAAATACCCGACATAACTTCTTCTCGTATTATAGGAATTGAAGTTAAACGCAAACACCAACGCTCGTTGTATGGTTAAGGCGCATATCTTCCATCAGACAGCAACATTCAAACATATCAAACAGAGTTAAATCTACTAGATGCATTGTTTAATCACCTTTGCACTCTTGGGGATGTAATAGTCGGAGGGGATCTCAATGCCAGTTTATATGACAAAGAATTACCTAATGTAAACAAATACAAAACCAAACCTCTCAAAGATTTTACCCATCGCAATAAGATATGTATTCCTTCGAATGACTTTCCTGTTTTAGGGTCTAGTTACACTTTTCTGCAAACTAAGACAAAACTTACATTAGATTTTATCCTGTGTAATAGGTCATTTTTCAACAATGTAAATAAATATCGTATTCTGGAAGAAGGCACGTTCAGTTCTACATCTGACCATCTTCCAGTTTAAATGTCCATTGATTTACATGTTAAATACAATTATTCTTGTAAAAAAAAAAGCAGCTCATTACCAGCTTGGCATAAGGCAGATGTAAACCAACTGCAACATTATGAACTGTATATTAATAATGCTTCAGACGTTTTACTTGAATAAAGGTTGAGTTCTGTTGTAGATCTTGACAATTTATGCCAAAAATTGTACCATATTTTATATACTGCTGCATCCCTTTTTATTCCTGTAGCAAAATTTAAACCTTACTTAAGACCCGAGTGGACACCTGAAGTCAAACACCTTCACGACCGAGAGCGCCAAATGCGAAATATCTGGTTAATCGAGGGTCGTCCCAGAGGCATGGTACACGACTCCTACAAGAACTATAAAAAAGCTAAACGCGAATTCCGAAATAAACTTAATGCTGAACACGACAGATACATGACATCGGTATTCCACGATATTGATCAAGCTTCTGAGTGTGATGTGCGGCTCTTTTGGAAGCTTGTTAAACGTCAGCGACCCAGGAACACAAGATTCTATCCGGAAATCGAAATCGATGGCAGACTTGTTGACAACCCGGATGAAATTGCAAGCTGTTTTGCTGAGTATTTTGAACAAATTTATAACCCAACAAAAAGCAAAATGTTTGATTCAGAATTTTACAAATCCACAGAAAACTCATATTTGTTTATTCAGGAAAACTCACGACTTCAAACACTATCGAAATTATCGGGGGGAGAAGTTACCGCTACCGAAATATCCAAGGCTATCAAAGAACTTAAACACAGAAAAGCACCTGGGCTCGACTGTATCCAGAACGAACATCTCATATTTGGAGGACCCCGACTCTTCACCTGCATCTCAAACCTCTTTAATGCAGTTATCAACATAGGCAGAATCCCATCTATCTGGAAAACAGATCTCATTATTCCTATTTACAAAGGCAACAACAAAACAAAGAGCTCACCTGACAGCTATAGACCGATAGCTCTTCTTCCTTGTTTAATGAAACTTTTTGAAAAAATTCTTACGCTTTGGATTCGTGACCATGTTCTCCCTTCCGTTTCCTTTCCAAATCCACAGCAGCAAGGATTCCAGCCAAAACTTGGATGCATAACAGCTTCATTCAACTTACAAGAAACCGTCTTTCATAACCTAGAGCAAGGTAGTCCAGTATATGTTGCCTTTCTTGACACACAGAAGGCCTTCGATACTGTGTGGAGACATGGTCTGATGTGCAAATTACATCAACTCGGTGTGAAGGATCGCTTTGGACCCTTATCGACGACTGTCATACAGACAAATTTTGCTCCATTGCCGTGAATCAGAAAAACTCCAACTGGTTTCCTATATCCCAAGGAGTGAGGCAAGGGAGTGTCCTTTCAACATTCCTCTACTTAGTCTTTATAAACGATCTCCTACAAGAACTACAAAACCAAAACCCAAATACTGGAATCCAAAGCATTAGATCTTCAAATCCAGCACTTGCAGTTGATATTTCTTGTAAAGCCTTATCACCACGAGGTCTTCAAACCCTTCTCAACACAGCTTACGACTTCTCTATTCGACAAAAAAATCAAATGGTTTGAAATACATAATCTCTAAGAGAATAATGATGAGTTGAACCTAGTATAAGAATAATGGACAAATTAAAGTGTTCTCCGTTACTTCATACTATGGCAATGGTCATACAATTACCGTTGGAAATGCTTACGAACTTGATTCTTATTAATAAAATGGATTTAAACAGATTTAAGTTGATATTCTGCAGTGTGTCAAGTTATTCTTGAATTTGATAAATTATATTGTCGCTTATTTGATGACACTATATAAGAAACCAAGCAAAGTTGTACTAAATCTTTATTTCTTACCTTTGACGACATAATATTTGTATTAAAATAATGCAACTCACATTTATATTAAAGAGGTTTATATGCATCAACTGTACCATTTAGAAATTTCTTAAATTTACATTGTAAAGTTACATCAAATAGATCCAAGAGACCCCCCTCTGCAAACATAGATATCCCTTATAGTCCCCCCCCCCCCCCGAAGAATTTTATGGATTCATGCATGTGCATGTATAACAGTACAGTATAAGCACCAATTATGTCCACGTAAATTTGATTCAACTTATCAATATCTGTTGAACTTCAAAGACGTTCAAAAATTCTTAAATGGATTTCCGTGAATCACGTGCTTACATATTATATATATTTTTATAGCTCATAAAATATACGAGATTAGTTGTTTCCTACTTACAACCTGTAATTGATCATCAAAGCTGAAGAACGGTATTTCTTTAATGTCGAACCTATGTAAATAATGCACTGTTGATTGTCAAAACACGCCAGAAACATGTATATATACCCCACTTTTGACCGTATCAACAAATTTGTAGCCCAACAATTGAACGTTTTAGAAAAATTATAATAAATAGTCCGTAAATTCGTGGCGAACGTCTCATTAAGCATTTAAACAACGCAATTTGTTGAACATATTCAGTATTTTATCGTGCTGTTTTTTTTAATATCATCACTGGAAGTGTAAGTTCGGTAGACAAACGTTGATAAACTAAATTTGTTATCTCTTTTTAATAGTTTTTATGTCATTTGATAAATGCAAACTTTAAAAATTGCTCACCGAGTCAAAGCGGTTCATTTTCTTTAGTACAATATGCAAATTCATTTTTTAATGAAAGAAAGTGAGTGTGGGCCTCAGAGTTTTTCATTTAAAAGAAACTGGAAAAACAGGGGGTGGAGGATCCATGTACCTAATACCTGTCCATGTATGCAATTAATGTGGATGAAACTATTTTTTTTATTTGATAGTTTTTCTAAGTATTTATTAAAAGTATGTTATTTGTTTCTTGCAATCGTTATATAACATAAGATTACAAGGAAGCATACGTGCACTATATTTAAGGCATATTCTAAAACCTTTCCTGGCCTGGCCCCATTGCCCTGGCTTGGCCTCACTTTTGGCATCAAAATTGGCTTGGCCCCAAATTTTGGCATGGCCTTAAAAAATTGGCTTGGTCTCAAATTTGGCTTCTGCAAAAATATTTGGCCTCAAATTTATTTTTAAATTTTTCTTTACATATTTGATGTTTTTATTGATTTTTTATTGATTTATTTTCAATGCACATTAAACATTCCTTTAAGTGGCTAAAGTGTCTTATAGTGATGGTCTATTAAAAATAATTGTTACCATTGAAAATTTAGTACTAACAATGAATATCTATAAAGTATGTCGAGTAATCAATTCTAACAGATTTTTATTCAGTCTGATTTAAATTCTTAAAAACTTAAGAATGTTATTTTGCCCTGCCATTGTATAACCATGGCATGTTTTTGCAATGTATTTAGATCAAACTGGTCTCAGGATTGGACAATATCTATGTTACTCTTCTTTTACCAACGACTTTTTTGAGAAAAAAGTATTGGAAAAGGCCTATATTTGTTCTAACCAACATCAAAGGTCACAAAATGTTTTGCTTTGTTCAAATTCTGATAATGACAATTCCCCATAGGAGAACTTTTTTTCCTAAATATACAAGCAACACATGCATGAAAACTCTAACAAGGTTGTGATGATTAATGACCATCTTTGAGTCAAGTTATCGGAGGATGCAATGTTGCAGTCGTTCACAAATGCATTTAATTCAATTTGACGTGTGAAATGTTAAATGACAGGATAGGCAATGAATCTGACCCCAATGTAGCAGATTAACGACAGAAAAGGTTGATATCGAATTTCTGCTGGGAAGGGAAATTTGGACTTGATCGGTGTTGACAGGTAATGTAAACAAACTGCAAATTTTAAAATGCATTGCAGTGATTACAGTTTATTGCTATGTACCAGTTTACAAATGTTTTGGATATCAATCACGCCAGTCTCTTAAAATAATGTTTAAATCTTAAATGGCAGATTGAGGGGGGGGGGGGGTGGGGCGGGCATTTTAATCGCTTTGCTATTGGCAAAATCTATTCCTTATAGTAAGAGCAGTGTTGTACATGCATGTCATAGGTATTTTTTGTGTTTAGACATGGATTAAAGTAATTGAACTTAAAAAATGAGTCATCTTATCATAAATATATTTAGAATTTTTAATTTCTAAAAGAAATCAATAAAATTCAATATAAATCTAAGAAAATGAGAAAAAGAGAAATTTTAAAATTTGAGGCCAAAAGTTTTTGAAGAGACCAAATCAGGGGCCATGCCAAAATTTGAGGCCAGGTCAAAATTTAGGGCCAGGCCAATTTTGAGGCCAAAAGTGAGGCTAGGCCAGGCCAGATTGTAGAATATGCCATATCTTTAATGTTAATATTGAAATCGCCTGTTCTTAATTTGTCCGATTGTAAGTGTTGAATACACTTGATTTTCTTCAGAATTCTAATTTGAAAACTCCATGGTCTATTGCTTTTAGAACTCTGGTTTTAAGAGAAGAAGAGCCGAATAAGATTAAATTTTTGCTAGAAATTTGAAGTGTGCTGAGTTAAGAAGTAATACTATGCCCCATAACACAGAGAGGACCATACATGGAAACATCTGTCAACAGGTTTTGTATACAGATACACCTGATATTATGAAGCCTACAAAGTTGACAACTATGAACAAGGATTTGGATAGCTTATGTTAGCATAGTAAAATTACAACGACTTAAGGAAATTCCTTTTGTAGTTTGAAAGGTCACTAACGGAACTATCGTTGTTCAACAAAAGGCTATAATCTGCGAAATACGACACGTCAACGTTAAGAGAATAATGAAAAATACTGAATCTGAAAAAGAAACAGCAGTCTTTGACAAAGTGAACATCAATATGGATAAGTTATCTGAATTCGAGATACAGCAAGGAAAGAATTTGTTGCACAGATATTTCAACATATTATCAAGAACGACTTGGACATGGGATTTTCATCCCTCAAACAGCCATAACGCAAGATACCACCAGATATGTATAAGGAAGGAAGAAGTCACTTACAGCAAATGTCTGATGCTGGAATCGTTCGCAGATCCCATCCGCCCTTTAATTTGCATCAACCATAGTACTTGTCAGACAAAAAATAGTTTAAGAATTTGCACAGATTATCAAATAATAACATAATTGATCCTTTTCTGATCTTAAGAACAATCAGAATGCTTACAGCCTATCACAAGTAGTTGAAATACTGGATATCTAGATCCAAGTATTCCAGTGTACTACACATAAAAGGTGGATACCATCAGATGGAGATATAGAAAAGCAGAGGGAAAGGACAGCTTTTACAGTGGGCCCACTTGGTTTCTTCGAGTACAACCGCATGCCTTTTGGCTTTTCAATTGCCCCAGGCGCCTATCAACGACTGATGGAGCAGTGCCTAGATGGAAGAAATTTAAGATTGTGATTTATTTAGATGACATTATATTTTTTCCAATAGCTTTAAGAAACATTCAGACAGACCTCAGAGAGTCAACCCCGTTGACTCCTGAAACAAATCCCTCAATTTCTTGGTTTTGCGGGATATTACCTTAAATCTGTGCAGAATTTCTTAAAAATAGCCAAATTTCGTCTTGATTTGATGCCTGCTCCAAAGAAATCACCTTGCCAAAGAAAGTGGCAGTGAGGGGATACAGAACAGTCAGACTTTCAACATTTTTAGGAAGCGGTTACAACTCCCCCCATACTTGGCTATCCCCCTTATACTTTTTAGTGCATGTTGATACCAGTCAGGCGGAATTCGGAGCAGTTTTGTATCAAACCCAACCAAGACAATACTTGTTCTATTATGCCAGTAGAGGACTCAGCAGGTCAGAGAAACATTACAGTTCTTTTAAACTGGAGATTCTGGCACTAAAATAGTCCAACACTGTTATGTTTCATGATTATCGTTATGGAAACATTTACGGAATATACAGCAATTACTGCCTAACCTATATTCTCACAACCACCGGCACAGTTAGAGGCCACCAGACATCGCTGGTTTGCTTCCTTAGAAAATTATCAGTTTGAAATTATCAACCGCCCTGGGCCAGCAATTTGGATGGGGATGCTATGTCCAGCTTGCCAAAATAATGATTGAGAAGGATCAGCAAACTCAGATTCCCTCCGAATCCGTTAAAGCAATTTAACCCCCCCCCCCCCCCCCCCCACACACACACACTTTTTCTCGCGGCAAGCATAATGTTTTATCAATTTACACATAAAAAATTGAAGTATCAGGAAATATTAAGAGTGATATTGAAAATAAAGTTATAGGTATACAACCCCCCCCCCCTCCCCCAGATTAGGAATTTCATGATTTTTGGATTTTTTTTGGGAGGGGGAGGTAAGAGTTTGTTTGAAGTAGCCCCCCCCCCCTTCCACGAACTTGAAATCATATGGTTGTGGGAATTTTTTTTTGGTATTTAGACATTTTTTCTGGAGTTATAGGTATACATGTACTTCGCTACCCCCCCCCCCCCCTTTTATGATTTTGGGAATAATTTTTTTTTTGCACGTCATGAGTTCCTGATATTTAGTCTAGCCCCCCCCCCCCCCACCACAACCACTTTCAATTTGCTTCTGACGCCACTGAGAAGCCTGCTAGATGTGAACTGCCAATGACACCAGAACATACCACCATGCATAGGAATTTTGATTACTTTTGCATGGAAGATGGCTTGGTCTTCAGAGAAGTAACTATCAATTATGAGAAAAGGAAAAAAAAACTTTTTTAGCCATTGAAACACATGAGGGTGGCTTTAGTAGAACTTCATAATGACAGTGGTAATCTTGGCATAGACAAAACGATATCATAGATAAAAGTCAGATATATTACTCAATTCAGTAACAATCCAAGGGAGGTTTTCAACTTATCGTAATAGATCACTTAACAAGATATGCGCAGGTTATACCTACCCGCAGTCACAGCCAGTGCAACACCAGAAGTTATCCTTATATTTTTCAATAACTACTGGACACTAAAAAGACTACATTCGGATGAGGGAGCTAACTTTACATCTAGGCTAATCAAAGAGCTGTACGATCTATATAACAAACGTAAATCTAGGAGGACACCGTATCATCCCATAGGGAACATTAGAGGGGATATGTTGGGAACATTAGAACCAAATAAAAAAAACGCTGAAAAAAAGATATGTTAATCCCATTGTTCGTGCGTGCAACAGTACACGTCAGGAATCAACCGGTTACACACCATTTCTCCTCATGTTTGTTGGGGAATCTAGATTGCCTATAAAGGACTATATATGGTTTGAGCCTAAAATGGCCCCCTAAAATGAGCATTGTCATTTTACTGTAATTATTTGTTTTATTTGTACAAATATACATTTGAAGTTTTTTCATAATTTTCATTTTGATTTTAGTACCCACAATTTAAAAATATGACATCATAAAGTTTACCTTTTCCCGCCATTTTCTCATTTTTAGCATAAAACGGCTTGTTTTTTGGTAGTTTTTCTTTGAGGAAACATTGAGCGACTGCTTGAACAAACAAAATATTTTCACCAAAGATGTATCTATCCAATACTTATAAGTGACAAAAAGTTCGTTCTTGTTCAAAGAGTCGCTTTATATTTCCCATTCGAAAAAAGATAAGAAAAATGTTAATTTTTGATTGATTTTGATTAAATTAAAATTTGATTTGATTATATTTACTGCCAGTGAGTGCATATAAATCAAATAAATAGGTGAAAAACATATTTCATGTCAACTCTTTTATAAAATAACACAACAAATTAATGTACCTGAATCATTTTAAATATAGCGAATTTTGGGGGCCAAATTTGACTAATATCATATATAGTTCTTTTGCATTTTGCATACATTTTCACAGTAGGAAACAGCCATTTTCAAAGTGTGCGGAGAGCCTGATAAAATAGAATAAGTACTCAAACAAAACAGCTAAGGAAGCCATTAGGAAAGTACATGTACATAGTAAGCAGAGATTAGGTAATGACACCAACGTGAAAAGAGCTGCCATTGATGTAGGGAATGGATATTGGTAAAGAAATTTGCACACCTGTGTACACACTAAAAAGAGAATGTGGAATTGGTAGAGTACGCACGCTGCATAGAAATCCTTTACTACCAATAGGAAGTATCTATATAGAATTAGAACAACATCACAGAATAAGTAAACTCAAGCCTGCACGAAAGAAAAGAACAAAGCACATAGATACACCAGAAACACAAACTTTTACTGTTACTTATGATTTCAGATGAGGAGGTGAACTTCTTGGTTTTAAGAACAGACTGTAGATGGCTTACAAGATGAAGCCTCAGAGGATGAGACAGTAGGTACAGTTCATGATGTTAACCCAGAGAAATAATTAGCTGGTGCATCTGACGCAGCTGAAATAGAGGAACCAGCAGACGTCAATATCAACCTTACTGGTAGAGATTTGGTTAGCACATCACAAAATCTGCAGCTAATCCTTAATTCGATGAAAATAAATCACGTACCAGACTGGCAGCCTAAAGCTTTGTGTCTTACTGAGCTATGCAAATCAGGCGCTTTTGATAATATTAATCCGCAGAGTTTGCGCTTGTTGATAAAATATCGTATCAGGGAAGTAATTATTTTTAAAATGATGCGTACATTATTCATTTGGAGAGGAAGTATGTTATATACGTATTTTTATCAATTAATATTTTGTCATATTTTAGGAACTTTAATACAGTATAGGTTTATATATTACATCCTGCTTAATTCACTAAAAGAATTTAAAAAGAAATTTATTGGCTTAAAGCAGTCAGGTGAAGACCATGTATATTCCATACATAGTCTGTGCAAAATATTACTCCCTTTGAGCATTATGACATCATTCTGAGAGTATTATGACGTTATGTTTTAATACCCAAATTATTTAAGGAATGAATTCAATATTTATTTGTTGTATACGATATAAAATGGTTTGGGGTAGTTTACGCTCTATAAACCGCGTAGCGGTTTATAAAAAAAGCGTAAACTGTTTCAAACCATTTTATATCGTATAAAACTAATAAATATTGAATTCATTGCTTATAATTTAATTGTTTTACTCTTCGTTGTAGATAAAAACGGTCATTTGACCTTTAAAATAACGTTACATTGTTCAAAATTCAAACATAAAGTCAAGGGTATTGACGTTTTTGACGTTAGTCTAACTATGATGTAGGCAACATTCTTTATACGATATAAAACAATTTTAGCCAATCAGAAAGCGCCTTACAACCAGAATTAAATTATTAATAATAAAGCGTACCTTTTTATTGTTATTATTTATTACTTGCTATTTATACAAAGGCAGTCGGTAGGATATAATCGTTACATGGTTTGTAGTTAATTGATCTAATACGGTTTATACCTGGTCGGTAAATTCCATTCATATTGAATTAACTGACCACACAGAAACCATATTTGGTCAACACTAACCATTTAACTAATATTATACCCTCTGCCAACAAAATTTAGGGGGTATATAGGAATCACCTTGTCCGTCTTTCCGTCCGTCCGTATGTCCGTCTCTCTGTGCAATTGTGTCCGATCCATATCTTTCTTAAGGAACATAATTTGAAGTTCTTACTCAAAGTTTGCTTATGACCTGAGAGTGTGTCATGATTTCAACCCAAGGTCGTTTGGACAAGGTTAATGTCACTAGAAGGAAAAGTGCAATATTCGTGTCCAGTCCCTATTTTTCTTATAGAACTATATTAGAAATTTTTAGTGCACACGAAGATTGCATATGAACTGAGGGTGTTTCATGATTTTGTCCAAAGGTCATTTGGGCAAGTTCAAGGTCATTAAAAAATAAATTGTAAAATTCATGTCCTGTGTATATCTTTCTTATGAATGCTTGATAAGAATTTAATAAACTTTCTAAATAATTATCAAATTTAGTAAATATAAACTTACATGGTCTTAATTGTTAAAATGTAAAAAGTTTCTGTTGAACTGAATAAAGTATTGTTTTATCTATGATGTACAATACATGTGTAGCAGTAAAAATTATATGTCAGGATTAGAGTACGTATGTGTGTGTTTTGTGTGTAGAAGAGTGTGTGGTCATCCAGTGTAAAGCTGTGTCCCTGTCCCTGTCTCTAGGATCTAGGAGGCATACTAGCAAAATTGATCAACCCGATATATTTCTGTAGTCAGTCAGTAACAAACCTAATAAGTGTTTGGTTTTCCCGAGGACTGATTAAGTGAAAGATCTATTCCCAAAAAGCGATAATATGTGCATATCGGTAAAAGTGGCCTTACATCTTGTCTAATTTACGTGATCAAACCCTTCGAAATTATCATTCTAACATTTCAAATACTCTTTGGATATCTTTGCTGCACCCTTTTTTACTTACAATATAGGCAATTTTAAACATTTTCTCCCTTTTCTCCGCAGAGGTTTGAGCAAATCTCAACCATGCTCCTGACACAACAATGTGACGTCAATCCAAAGGGCAACTACTCTAATATTTAAAAGTAATTACAAGTGGCAACTACTCCAAATATTTTAAGAACTTAAGAAACACGGTTTCGGTATTAAATATGATGAAATCTCGAAATGAGCAGGCGAAGCTTCGTCCATGTTGCCAAATATTAATTATCACCAGAAAAACATAGAAATATAGTCGACAGTAACATGTCATGTATAAATCAATGAAATGTGACATTTCAGTCCAAGGTATAACAATTAATAATGCACTGCTCTTTGATACATGTAGTATTTTTATGTTATAGCTGCAGATAACAATCTCTTTGTGCCACGTAAATTTTATTGTATCTAAAATCATTGTAAATGTGGTGCACTACCTTTAACGTATATACCCCCTGAGGGCAATTGATTGGTGATTAAGCACATTACTATTATCAAACTACTTTCAAACTTATTATTTCTGAGATGTGATGTTAACAATCTAAAGACTTATTTTTCGCCATGCAAAATGCGAATGATATTTTTGTAACCGGGGTATTTGGGTCGGTCTTAAGTCCGTTGTGGATATAAAGTTGAGATGTATTCAGTTTACTTCTTTATTTGATGTAACAAATTACAAAATAGGTAAAAATAATCCAATACTTTGTACTCATTGATCAGACTAAATTTTACTATTAAACAAATTTTATGATATTTGGTCATTCCATTTCTAAGCCAATTATATAATATCTTAGATATCTTTATGAACAATCTCACAATATAACTGTATTTAAATATGAGCTAGTGTAAAACAAATGTAAATTAACTGACCTGATAAAGAATATAAATTTCAAGTAAACACAAGTAGACTCCCAAATAAGAACTGGTTTAACAAAGAAGTTTTCCACTAAAATTGTCACATGACCAATAAAGTAACAGCTGACCAATTTTATCCAATAGAAATACAGGAATACAGGAAAACAAGGGTATTCCTTCTAAATATAGATTTTGCATTGCAAGAGTTTAAAATAACAAATGATAGGACTCTTACATTAAGGTTAAATAACTGTATTAAATATTTTAGTTAAATATTGCATTGACTTAATAATAATAATACAGAAATAATACACTGTACCAATATTCAAATATTTTCATGTTAGAAAAAATTTGAACATAATCATCGAATTGTGCAATGATACATATAATATAATTAACATATTTAATGCATAAAATTTCACTCTACCCATTTTATTGAAAAAAAAAATTGATTTCAGTTTTAAAATTACCCAGTCAACTGTAAATTATTTAATATATGTCACTAAGTACAAGTGAGTTCTGCATTAATCTATCTACTTTTTTCTCTCCAAAATCCGATAAAAAACTTTGAAATAACAGGTGTGTTTTCAGTTAATTGTATTTAAACAAATTGACATACTTTTGGCATCTAAGTTTTACTATCAAGAGGGACATGAGATTTCCTGACTAAGGGTTCTCTGGCCATCACAACATCAAAACAATTTTGTTCTATACAGTGCGTTGAATGTTTATGAAACAAAATGAGGATTAGAGGTTTAAAAAATTATCTAGGTTTGAACATTCTGTAGAATTATAAAATCTTCATAAACAATTATATTTTTCATTTAACAAGATAACAACAACTGGTTCCTGTGAATATTTTGATCTGGCAAAAATGATTTTATTATGTAAAGGATGTCCTAAAAATAGATAAGAGTATTAATTAAAATGTACTTTAAAAATAAAAAAAAACACTATAGTCTGTCCCAAGATATTTATGCTGCACATTTGGACGATTTTTAATAAAAAAATGCACTTACCTGTGAAAGAAGTGCAATTGAAATAGTTGAAAGGGATATTTTCCAAGATAATTTCATTGACACATTATCATCTTTCACTCTGAAAAATTCACAGGAACGAAAACAGATTCCTTACGGAGATTTATAATGGGGAATGTTTACATCTTTTCTCTATTCGGAATACACTCGGAATACATCGCGCAATATTTCAACGTTATCATCCGGACTTGCTGCAATGCAAAATCTCCTTAGACATCACATTTTTTAGCATTGTATTGAAACTTGATAAGCTAACAGGGGCGTTTTGACTGAGAAATCTTGAAAAATTTTCATACTTTTGAATGAACATCGTTTGAATCCTGAGGTATTTATAAATATCAAACAATTGAGCCAAACGTGAATCCAAAATATCTTGGGACAGAGTATAGTAGCTCATCGGTGTTTTGCTTCTTACGTTAAGAAAAGGCAATAAAGCCTTAATATTTGTTTAAAACATAACGATTAAAAACAGATTTGCAGAGGAAATTTCAGATGATATTGTTCTGCAGACAGTTTGAAGAAAACCGTTTTGATTTGTTTACGCAACCAAACAAGTAGGGAAAAGGACCAGGAGTTGATATTCATGGTAAATGTACTGTAGATGAATTGACAGTTTAATCGAGATTTGCAAGAAAAGACAGGCACGATCTGAATATTTTTTCTATTATGACTGAGATTTCAATTGAAATTTTTTTAAAGACGATTTCACAGGACGAAAAACCACCTTTAAGCAAGTCCTTAAAGGTGGCTTAAAGGTGACTTAAAGGAGCTTAAAGGCTACACGACCTTTAAGCCGCCTTTAAGTCACCTTTAAGCAAGTGCTTATAGGTCCTTAATGTCCAAACTTCTTTAAGCCACCTTTAAGCCACCTTTAAGCATCTTTAAGTGGCATTTACGCTCTCTTTACACTGCCATTACACTGTCTTTAAGTGGCCTTTAAGTCAATATTGATCAAGATGAACAATAAACACATATATTAAATGCAAATTTAAAGCTCTTTTATAGAGATGGAAGGGGGTCATCCGAGTGATGATATAATTTCCAATGAAGGGGGGGGGGTGTTCCAGGCGGTTTTAATCGTCGCTCCATTAAACACAGATCGCTATCAACAGCACCGCTCCGATGGACACAGATTGCCGTTATAAAATTCTTTATAATTTTTTGGGGGTTTCAAAATTATTGTAGGGATGAGCGCAGTCTCTGTATCTTAATATGTGCATAAAACTAATTAAAGTATGTTTGTTTCCTATTATAAATTATTCGGTGAAAAAAATCTCTCTCTCTTTGTTCGTTTGTGTATATCTAATTAGAGTCTATTGTTTGTACAACTTAAGAAAACCCCTGGAACTAACACAGAATATACAAGATATACACAACAGTTGTGTCGTGTGCCCAGGTGCATGTTTGTGTATATCTAATTAAAGTCTATTGTTTGTCCAACTTAAGAAAACCCCTGGAACTAACACAGAATATACAATATATACACAACAGGTGTGTCGTGTGCCCAGGTGCACGTCAGGGTTTCTAAAGGCGTTGAATTTTAGTATGCACGAGTATACGATAAGTCTAGTGAATAAAAGTTAATTTACATTTGTAATTCATTTTCAAAGTATTATTTCCTAGCTCTGGGTTTCAAAGATGTTACGTCTACAAATTAACGATACATGTATGTAAGAGTAAAATCGTGAGGCTAATTAATTAATGTACCGGTGATCATAAATAGGGGTTGATTATTTAAATATATGTATAAGGGTAAATATGTCAAATATACCCGGCCTGGCACATCATACAATTGTATGTACAAGTCATTTGCAATTGCCACATGCAGTAAATACGTCACCGGTAATTGGTAATTTTGTTTGTTATAGAATTGCCATTTATAAATCATGTACATACAATTACATGTAAATATTTAAACATATTGGAACGGCGCCGCGATCATGAAAACCTGGAAATTGCGGGAAATTGAACAAATACCCTAATAGTATCAATGCATTTAATAAAAGAAATGATTTCATTTTCTTTCTTACATTTTTATAGCTATAAATAAGATGAACGTATATCTACACTCGGTTTAGATTTATTAACTACATGTCAGAAAGCCTACTATAGTGAACCTAACGGTTTCCATTTAGGTATAATATATTTTTGTTCACTGAAGACCAAGTTCCGTATTTCATTCTAAATACATGCATGCATGTAATTTATAAATTAGATATAATTGATTGTTACAAACTGAATGGTTTGTCAAAATCTTTTCAAGTAAACACATTCAATACAGTGATTCAATATCCACTGATATATAGGATATAAAAACTCTCATATATATGTAAGTTGCCGTGGCGCAGAGGATGTGTGGTGATGCTAGTAAACTAAGCGTCCCGGGTTCAATTCACGCCGAGGCCGGGTTTTTTTGGTGTTTTTTTTTTTCATTTTTCTTTCTAGAACAAAAACCGTTTTAATATCTTTTCTTTCATAAAGTTAATACATTTTGTTGGAAATTAAGCACAACATTGAATTAAATTTTTTTTAATGGCTTAAAGATGGCTTAAGACCATCATGGCAACATTCTTTCTAAGGACAGCGACATCATGAAAAGGTGGGCAGAACATTTTAGATCAGTTTTGAACAGAGGAGACCCATGCCAACCACCAGACATTGACAACGAAAATGTAACAGAACTTGACATTAGTGTGGAGGAAATAAGCCTAATGGAAATACAGAAAGCAATCAGGAAAATGAAAGACAACAAGGCTGCAGGAGTAGATGACATCCCAGCAGAATTACTAAAAGCAGACATTGAAGCAACATCTATTGTTATGCACAACCTTTTCCAAGATATTTGGAGAACCACCAAGATACCATCAGATTGGAAAAGTGGAATTATTATAAAACTTCCAAAAAAAGGAGATAAAACAGAATGCAACAACTGGAGGGGAATCACACTTTTACCAACAATAAGTAAAGTTTTTACCAGAGTTCTCTTGGACAGAGTAAAACACCAAGTTGATGCACAACTTAGAAAGGAGCAAGCAGGATTCAGACCAGGTAGATCATGCTGTGACCAAATCTTTGTATTACGAAACATCATAGAACAGTCAATAGAGTGGCAGTCCTCTTTATACCTCAACTTTGTTGACTTCGAGAAGGCCTTCGACAGTGTACATCGGGAAAGTTTATGGAAACTCCTAAGACTGTACGGACTACCACTGAAGATCATTAACATCATTAGAATACTACATGAAGGATTTCAGTGTAGTGTGATGGTTGACAAAGGCCAAACCGAGTGGTTCCCAGTAACATCAGGGCTGAAACAAGGCTGTATGCTATCACCTCTACTCTTTTTAGTGGCCATAGACTGGGTCATGAGAGAATCCACCAGAGACCAGAATAACGGCATTAGATGGAATATGGGAAACAAACTGGATGACCTAGATTATGCCGATGACCTTTGCCTTATCTCTTCCACTCATCAGCATATTCAGGAAAAAACAACCAAACTGCACACAACATCTACAAGCCTAGGACTTAACATCAATTTAAAGAAGACCAAAATAATGAGAATAAATGCACGGAACAAGAACTCCGTACAAGTAAATGGAGAGCCTTTGGAAGATGTAGACACCTTTACATACCTGGGCAGCATTATAACAACATCAGGAGGTACGGACGAGGATATTACATCAAGAATTAATAAAGCCCGTCATGTGTTTGCCATCTTAAAACCAGTATGGACATCCTCCTATATGACCACAAGAACAAAACTCAGGATTTTCAACAGCAATGTAAAATCAGTATTGCTATATGGCTCAGAATGCTGGAAGCTCCGGAAAGACCTCACAAAGAAACTGAGAGTATTCGTAAACCGATGCTTACGGTCCATATTCAAGATCAGATGGCCAAAAGTAATATCTAATAACGAACTCAGAGATATGGCAGGTCAAGAAGACATATCCGTGGAAATCGCTAGAAGGAAGTGGAGATGGATCGGCCATGTGCTCAGAAAAGACCAGCACGACATTACCAGAGAAAGCATCTTCTGGACAGCTGATGGGAAAAGGAAAAGGGGTAGGCCTAAAACAACATGGCGAAGAACAGCAGAGAGTGAGCTGAAAAAGATAGAGCTAACATGGAAAACAGTGGTGGCAAAAGCAAAGAATCGGACTGGGTGGAGAGACTGTGTGGCTGCCTTATGTGCCACCTGGCATGAAGAGGCCTAAGCAAGTAAGTAAAAGGTGGCTTAAAGGTGGCTTAAAGAAGTTTGGACATTAAGGACATATAAGTTGTCCTTAAAGGTGGCTTAAAGGTGACTTAAAGATAGTCTTTAAGCTGCCTTTAAGCCATCTTTACGCTTTCTTTAAGCCATCTTTAAGCAATACATATAGCTTAAAGGTAGCTTAAAGGTGGCTTAAAGATCGTCTTTAAGCTACCTTTAAACACCTTTAAGCTATCTTTAAGGAGGACTTAAAGATGGTCATTCATCCTGTGTTTATTCAGATGTCAACCCATAACAATTGACTTAAAAACCTTGCTTGCATATCAAAGTTACTTTATTGTGAGAATTGAATTAATAAATTTTATATTACCAAATGTTAATTTTTTTTTGCTTAAATTAACGTCTTGTGATATCGATGATAGTTGTGTTTTAACATCAGCCGATCAATTTTTATACCTAGAAAAAATAGTGATCCAGTTTATTTATGTGTCACTGAGGCATCGTGACCAACTCCCCCTGTTATGCAAAATAACAAATTGCACAGAAGAGTAAATGTTCTCAAAATATTTATCAACCACTGAATTCTTAGATGTGATTAGAAACTCCAAACACCAGTATTTCGCCCTGCAAACTGCAAATGATACATTTGGGGGCCCGAGCTATTTATTTTCATTGGTAAAATTGCTGAAATTTCTGCAAATTAGGGCAAGTGAGTGCTGCAGTACTTTTTTTAAATTCTTCGAATTTCGACAAAAAATTGCATCAGACGTCATTAAAATGTAATGTTTGCTCTCAGTGGTATGTATTGACATTTCTTTTTAGCATGCTAGTGTTGCTATAAAAAGAGAAATGAAATTTCCTGATAACGGGTTCTCTGCAAAATGCCAACAGCAACTATTTCTTCTGAGATGGCGAAACGCATGTCTTCATATGAAAAATGTCATTAAAAAAAAATTCTTTTATTCCAATTTGAAATTTCTTCACTCTACATGACATGACACAATATAACACTATCAATATATGATAATATTTGTTAGCAAATACAGTATAAAGAAAGGTACATAATGCAAACAACTAGAAACAGAAAGCGATTACTCAACCTGAAATTTAAGTATGGCATGTTTCGGAGGATAAAAAGATATCATTTTTAATGCCTGTTCATGATTGTTTCATGGTGTGTAATTCCGGTCGCTCTTTTTTGTTTACATCACTAACAGTATATATAATTATACAAATGTATTACAATTACATTACATTCTTTTTCACAAAAGATCACCCAATGATTTAAAGAATGAATCCTGATAAAATAAATATTATGATTCTGTCTTACTGTTTAAAAGGCGTAAGGAAGTTTTCTTTTTACACTTAAACAATAACTTCCACGTAATATTTTTTATCTAGTTTATTACATCCTAGATAAAAATGACGGAAGTCAACTTCTATAGGGTGGTGGCGCGGTTTATTACATTGGCTCTCTACCAATGCAAAAAACAAATAAATAAAAACTTAAGACAGGAGTATCTTCTTGGTCTGTGCGAACCAATGATATGGCAGCCTTGCTTTTTTATGTGAGATATTGATACGAAAGTTTGTTTTATGTGTACAGAATCACGCCTAAATGTTTCATTAATAACGTTTCATGTCGCATTAATGCATGAAGTACTGTAAATTCCTTTATTACGCGAGTACTTTATTCCGCGATCCTGCTGTTTTGTATCAAATCGCAAGAATATAAAATCGCGAAAGCGGAACTTTTATCCTTATTTCTCATAGTTCTCAACTCTCAAAGAATAATGGCGAGATTTTAAAATTTGCGAAGGGTGCTCTTCGCAATATTACGCGGATATTAATTCCTCGTGTTTAATTAGGAATTTACAGTATTAAGTAAAAATTATAATTACTGTTCTTTTCGGTATTTTATTCGCTGTCACTCGAATTGTAAATGTAAAACTCTAAAAAAAAAAATGAAAATTGTACGTGAAGTTAGGTAAATATTGTACTTAAAAAAAACCTCCATCTCTCGGTTTTTTTTCAGCTTAATTCTCATCACACTTTTCATATTCAAGAGGATAAGATAAAATATTGCTAAAAACATTACCCTTTAAGTATGGAACTTCGTTTTCCGAGTCACTTGTCACGTCCGCTATGAGAGTACACAAGAATGATTAGAGTGCAGTTTCCAAATACAAAGAAAGCACACAAACCTTACACGGATTGAGAGACAGTCGAGAATGTTGTTACGTTTTTGCGCATGCGCTGACAAAAATACATCTTCGCTAGCCAAGGGTTTTCGGTCCACTTTGCTCCCCATAAACCCTTGGCGAATTTCATTACGAAAACTCGGTGACAAGCTCCGCTTTATGATTGGCTGCAGCTGCGAGTAGCTGATCCAATCACAGTGCTTGTAAATATAAACTTTAAAAGAAAACACATGTGTGATCTTCGGTAAAACATTCGGTGCTTTTAACAAGTTGAGACACAAGTGCTTTAAAACCTATCTATTTTACTGGGATTGAACATGTAGTTCTACAAACTTGTCAAGGCTCGCGTGATCAGCATGGGAAGTAAACATGGCGAATGTAGAAGTTGCCTATCCCGTTAGTATATACGTTCCTGCTTATGGTTATTGCTTATTTAATTTCTTTGGTCCGCAATATTCACGACAGCGATACCTGGTTTCTGACATGAAAGCTTTCATATAAATCGGCGACTTTCTCACTCCCGGTCCTTACAAAACACGATGAATAAAACATTCTGTGCTTTCCCTTCGTTATTACTTAATTCGTATTTAACATGTTTAATAGCATCGTTAATTGTGTTCCGACATTCGGTAGTCAACATGTTTTTAAGTTGTTATTAATGCCGTAGTGTGTGTATAATACGAAAGCCGAGAAGGATCATTCGAGATTCGAGATTCAAAATACGAGATTCGAAATACGAGATTCAAGATTCGAAATTCGAGATTCAATATCTAAATAAACCAATCAAATCATGGTTCTGAAACCTGTAACCTAGCAACATCAAACTGTTCTAAATAAAGATCATTTGTACATGCTCTTTCCTACAAATAAATGTCTTAATAGCTCGTATATAGTGGTTATATAATGGTTAAATTAACATTGATGAATTAACCCCACACAGAATAAACAAATAAATTAGTGATAACACTGTTGGCTTTGCGAATCTAAGTGGTTTTGTTTGCCCTGTATGTATTTCCCCCCGAACAATTTTAACCCGAAGTGTATTCGCCCCAACTGTGTAAAAATCGGCTCGCGAAGAAAGATCTGTTTAATCTAAATAATTAAAACTGAGTATGGTTTTAGCTATGAAACGAAACTCAATGAAATAATCGACATGTCAAAATATAGGTTATGATAAAGTTTTAAACCATAGAAGATATGATTTACTACCTCAACGACAACAATCCAGATAAGAATAGTGTATTGTAGGGTATGACAATGCCATTGTCGACGAGAGAGAGAGAGAGAGAGAGAGAGAGAGAGAGAGAGAGAGAGAGAGAGAGAGAGAGAGAGAGAGAGAGAGAGAGAGTTTTGTAGTGTCAAATTCAATTTTGATTTAGAATTTGAAATTGATTTGATTTGATACAAGCATATATAGACAATAATTAAGCCTCTAAAAGGAGAAAAAGAGGAGGTAGCTAGGGTAGGGCAGACCAACTAGCAAGCTTTAATTTTAACGGTGTTAGCGCACCTGTGATTTACATCGACTCTCTCTCTCTCATCATCTAGCATTTCTTTTTCCGTGAGGGGGTTTGGGGTATTTGTGATGTCTTACATTAGCTAGCGAAATGATAAAAAAACCATGAAATTTTTTTTAAATTGTGTGCGGATGTTGTACTCAATAATCTGTTTTCAGTATATACATTTCAAGAGGGGGGGGGGGGGCTATATAGTCCTAATTAATTTGTCAGTTATTCTGTCCCCACTTTGTTTTCTCCTCGTTTTCCAGGGTTTTTTTAATTTGGCTCGGCTAATTAATATAAAACTTTCTGTGTAGCTCGATAACGATGCAATGTAGATAAATTATGAATAGTTTTACTTTCGATAAACAGGTACATATCCGTACTTGATTTTTAATTTGACTCTTATAATCGGATTTAATGTTCCAATAAATATAGGATAGGAAAGACTAGACGGGACTTTTTTGCGCAAATCCTACTGTACCATTCATTCAACACAGGTATTAACACTCATTGAGTTCGACTTGCTTTCCTTTTTTTTATCCACTGGATTTAAAGCTATTAATTTTTGAAAATATTTTGAATTTATGGCCTGATTATATATAAATTAGAGCTGCGCTGGTGCATCTATTTACCCAAATGGACCAAAATATAACCAAATGAATCTAAAGATTTTGACAAAATTGGTTTTAAACGTACGACTCTTTTTTCAATTCTAATTGGAATTTAGAAAAATATTGAACCACGCACATTTTAGCAAATAAAACGACAAATGTTTCATTTTTTTTATGGGGAGGGAGGTGGTGCCGGTAAATGACATGCATTGCTTGTGGCAGTTGTGCTTTACTCTTATTTGTTACAATAGGTAATACTACATATTGATATAAAATGAAAGTTTCCAATTACACTGTACATAGCTTCTATCATGCATTTTGACCCGTGCGAGAGTTTAAAATTTGTTTAAAGCATTTAATGTAATTCAACCGATCATTTTTAAAATTTAATTTTCTGGATCCCCGCCTGATACGTCCGCCTTCTTGTATATTAGAATTACATGTACGTTGACCATATGTACACATTAACTTAATCGGCTATGTTATGTGACGATAGCATTTTTTTATCAATGTTTTTGCAGGAAAGGTAACAAATAACAGCCTATTTGTTGGTTTTTGCACTGATTATTTGAGATAATTTGCCGCCATCTTTTATGCATTCCACACACCACTCACAGTTTCTTTATTTGGTGTTCTGTGTATGGCGACAAATTGGTAAATTTGCACCACTCGCCCCTTGTAGCTTCACCCTGATTACATTTTATCTGGCAAAGTGTAATGTTGTAGTATATTACAGGCACGTAGCATCGTTTTTGAAAGTGGGCGGGGGGGGGGGGGGGGGGGGGCAGACACATCCAAAAAATCTTGACAGGCAAAAAAAAAAAAAAAAGGGAAATTTAAAGTTTCCAAAAATCTTCAAAATCCTAATCCGTGGGGGGGGGGGGGGGAGGGGGGGGGTAGACTCAACTTTACTTCCAAAAAGAATTCTTCCCTACCAAAACAATTTTTTCCCCTCCAAATCATGAAATTCCTAATCCGTGGGGGGGGCTTTAATTTGACTACTCATTTCCTTATTTTCATATCAAATTTTTACTAACTTCAAAAAAAGTGGGGGGGGGGGGGGGGGGGGAGGGGGGGCCAAGTCCATTTTAATTCATTTTTTTATATGTAAATTTTAAAAAAATTGTTGCTCTGGCCCCCCTGATGCTGCTACGTGCCTGTATTAAATACACACATCTTTGTTTGCAGTGCTCATTTGCATCTTTAGAGATTTACTTACAAACAAAGTAAACATTTGTATGATTTATATGTAATTATTGTCAATTTTGGTGCGGGGGGGGGGGGGGTAGGAAACTACAGAGAAAATCAACTTGGCTGTGATACATATGCTTGTCTATACCATTTATCTTTCTTGTTGATATATAATGAATGAATTATAACGAAATATATGTACAACAATTAATTTTGAAATATTCATGCACAATCAAATTTTTAAAAAGTGTTTACTGTTCTCTGCACAAGAAATCGGCAATGTGAACAAATTGGCACCCTATCATCCCTACCTTTAATTGTAGAGAGTAGGTATCCTTCTATATTGAAAACGATTCCAGAAGTAAGACTCATATGAATAGTGCCTGTTTGGGAGGGTAACAGTTGGTGTCAATTTCAACTGTTATCCTACCAAACAGGCACTATTTATTTTGTTATACTGAATGTCTTAATTTTAAAGAAAACTTAAATGCTTTTACATAGGAATAACGTGAATTCTACGGCGAACCGTACGCTCATAATTTTCGTGCATGTAACAATTTTTAATGTTACCCGTTGCTAAGTGCGTTGCTAACGCTGAGGGTAATAGAACGGATTGTGAACTGCGTCTAAACCAATCAGATTTCAGTATTTACCATGAAAGTATAACAAAATAAGTTGTTTACTGAGGAAAAGGAAAAAAATTGTATTAATTAATAATTCCGTACGATGTGATAATATCTCAATGTTTTGTTTATCATCATAGTACTAGTGGATGACTGTATGCATACATAAAAACGATAAGTAATGCTTATATTTATTGGTGAAACCGGACTGATTATTTATAATTAGATTATTTAGATAACATGCGCGGATCTAGAAAGGAGGGGGTCAGGGGATCTGGACCCCCTCCTCGGGAAAATTGGAGCTTATTAAATTTACATAGTAAAATTATTTAAAATTGGCATAGGAACCCCCTACAGAAAAAATTAGCTGCACTTATGAAGTTCTCTATCATAACCGCATTTTTACACAAAAGGGGTGAATGAACCTGGGTTTTAAACTATTACTGGTGGTGAAATACCTGAGGGTTCAAACGCATCAGGTGGAAATGCACCAGGGCATACAAAATCACTTAGATCCGCGAAGCACACTGCATCATTACTAGTCTACTAAGATATTCTGTGTAAAAGTAAATACAAATAATTATATAGTTAGGTAGAGAGAAGTGAACATAGCATTTTTTGTATATAAGAGCATGTACGGATGATTTTTATTTAGAACAGTTTGATGTCGCTAGGATACATATTTTCAGATCCTTGATTTGATTGGTTAATTTAGATATTGAATCTCGAATTTCGAATCTTGAATCTCGTATTTCGAATCTCGTATTTTGAATCAAGAATCTCGAATGATCCTTCTCAGCTTTCGTAGTATAACCCGTTGTTTGATTCGATTAAAATGTAAATATGCAAGGGGCGTAACTCAAGTTGCTCGCTAGATAGCGCCACCACATCACCGAGTTTTCGTAATGAAATCCGCCAAGGGTTTACGGGGAGAAAAGTTGACCAAAAACCCTTGGCCAGCGAAGATGACAAAAATACGAATGTTATACTTTCCAAATTAAAAAAAACATGTATTAAATAGGATGAAGAATCATCAGCATAAATAACCTCGAGTAAACATTCAATATATATCTTTATAATCTTAATTGTCGGGGGGGGGGGTATAAATCCCAACACGTGTATGTTGAATGCTAAATGCTGAATTAATTTTACTACCCCTGTATTATTTTTGCCGCATACAAGGATATCACGGATAACCACTTAAAAGTAATACGTTATTCGAGTTATTACACAATAAAAAAAAGTTTTTTCATTCATAGCATATTAAACAATAAAAAGCAGGAAATAAATTCCTTGTCTTTATATATATAATTTTGATATTAAAACATAGGTAATCACAGATTACAAAGCTCACTGAGACGAGGCATTACCTTTATGAGACTACCTTTATCATATTATATGAAAATCATACTTTATGATCTTGGATATTCATGAATACTGTTTTGAAACAATATCGTATATCATCTGTTAAAAAATTGTATGAAAATCATATCTTTATTTCATACGGTATTATAAAATACAATGATTATCAACAATAATGTGAAATACAATATTGCATCATATCATACTTACAATATATATCATATAATACAATAAAATACCGTAATAAACAATGATGGGATATGATATTGTAACGTATGATATGACATTGTATTGTGTTATACATTATTGCATTTGATCACATAATACAATATCATAATATATAATACAAATTAGTTTTATATGATACAATATCATATTAAATAATACATCATAATATTGTAGCATGTGATATTATTTCTATAACATAGTATGATATTGTATTGTATGATACTTATCGTATTTGATACATAATATGATATTGTATCTTATGATACAATATAATTTGATACAACATTGTATCATATCAAATGATACATAATCATGTGATATAATAGAATATTATATGATACAGTATTATATTATACGTATTGTATCATATGATACAATAATATATTACAATATCATATAATACAGTTTCATTTGATATAGTAATATTAATATAAACCAATATCATATTATACAATATCGTACGCTACGATATTATATAATATAATAACAATATCATATTCTACACTTTCATGTGATATAATACAATATTAAAGAAACCGATATCATATTATACAAAATCGTATGATACTTATTATATATTATACGATATCGTATGATACGATACAATATTATACATTGCAATATCATTCGTAACAGTATCAAGTAATAAAATATTTAATTAATAATACAATTTAATATTATACAATATTGTATCATAATATACAATACTTTACATAACAATATAATGATACAATATCATATCATAAAAAAAAATTGATATAATATTATATCGTATCATATAACTTTACAATATAACATATGATATTATATTGTATCATATTAAACAATAGTTTATCATATCATACAAACTATAAAATAGGAATCTTGTATATCATTTAACAACAAACACATCTATCTATCAAGCAGGTTTGAGTGAGGAGAATTTTTTAGCATCCTTGATAATGGAGATCAGGCTCTGCATCTGAAGCTACCTCTGTGTTTCATTTATATTGTTTAATCAACTATGAAACACCCCTGCGAATGTGTTCGGAATGTTTTCTTTATCGTTGCTAAGTACGTAATAAATCCAGAGGTGCTCGAATGAAAGTTCACGAGACTTCACCGAGATTTGTTCAGTTCCTGTGAAATTTCGAGCGGAAGTATAAGTGTTCGGATAATATTCTCAAAATACGTAAGTACTGGTCGTTTTTCATATCATATCCTACTATGATTTATGTTAAAACGGGAAAAGCTTTCAAGATGTATGCCTTATTTCACCATCTAGCAGTTATTTATATTAAACGATAATATTCAGAACAGAGTTATCGTTCATGTTCAACCACGTGTAGAGTGGTTGAAAATATAAACATTGGGTTGCTTAATAAAATCATAGCCATGTTAGATGCTTGTGGTGTGCAATACCATGTTTTAAAAAAAATAATGGGTGTCTGTTTTGCATTAAAACTTAGTATATCGAGCCATTTTCAAGGAACATTCTGCATAAAATGGTATAGTCTGTTTCCCTATTGATGTTATTACTAGGTCAGGCGCGGATCGAAAATTAATCCTCAGGAGGGATCTCTTTTAAGCATGTTAGTTGTTGCAACAGCCGACAAAAACTAATTTTTGTATAGTCACATTTATTTCTAGAACACATTTTATTCACAAATTAATGAAGATAAAGTTTAAAATCAATAAACCTCTAGATTTTATATTTGACTATAAGAACCTAGATACTGTGAAATAGACTTTATACACGAGGTACGATTTTTACTGCGAAACTGAAATGGTCAAATAAAACCACGTGGTCTAAAATTTGAATGACAATAACATTCGCAGGGGTGTGAAAGCTTTTATCAATAAAACATGCGACCTGTTCCAAAAAAAATAAACCTCTTCCCGCATGGCTCAGATTCAGCCTTCAAGCCTGTCAAGTGCATCAATATCATAAGACGCACCACCGATGCAAGATTGGTGAAGTTAGGACTAGTAGTAACTAAGATATCATCATTAGAGGGCACCTGTTTCAAAAACTTTAACCAGCAATTAACACTTTAACCTCCTCCAGCTTTCGAAACCTATAGCTCAGATTCAGCATCCATGCCTTTCAGGTGCATCTGTATCATAAGACAAACCATCCATTCAAGTTTGGTGAAGTTAGGACCTTAGGAATAACTAAGATATATATTTTAGCATCCTTCATAATGGATATCATGCTCTGCATCTAAAGCTACCTCTGCAATTCATTCATATTCATTCATATTATAGTTTAATCAGCTATGCAAGTTTGAAATAGTAATATTATCTATCAAACATATGACCTGTTCAAAAAACCTAACATTCTCCAGCATGCAAAACCTATGGCTCAGAATCAGCATTCAAGCCTGTGTGCATCAGTATCATAAGATGCACCATCCATGCAAGATTGGTGAAATTAGGACTAGTAATAACTAACTAAGATATCATCATCAGAGGGCACCTGTTTCAAAAAAATTAACCAGCACTTAAAACCTTAACCTCCCCCAGCATCCGAAACCTATCGCTCAGATTCAGCATTCAAGCCTGTCAGGTGCATCAGTATTATAAGACACACCATCCGTGCAAGTTTGATGAAGTCATGACCAGTAGTAACTAAGATATAATCATCAGAGGGCACCTGCAACAAAAACTTTAACCAGCTCTAAAAGCCTTAACCTCCTCCAGCATCCGAAACATATAGCTCTGATTCAGCTTTCAAGTATGTCTGGTGCATCAGTATCATAAGACGCACCATCCGTGCAAGTTTGGTGAAGTTAGGACCTTTAGTAACTAAGATACAATAATAAGAGGGCACCTGCAACAAAAATTTTAACAAGCTCAAAAAACCTTAACCTCTTCCAGCACCCGAAACCTATAGTTCAGATTCAGCATTTCAGCCTCTCTGGTGCATCAGTATCATAAGACGCACCATCCATGCAAGTTTGGTGAAGTAAGGACCAGCAGTAACTTAGATATTGCTATCAAAGGGCACCTGCAACAAAAACTTTAACCTGCTCTTAAAACCTTAACCTCCTTCAGCAGCTGAAATGTAGGACCCAGATTCAGCATCCAAGTCTTTGAAGTCCATAAGTATGTCCAGATGCATCATCCATGCGAGTTTGGTGAAGATAGGACAAGTAATAGCTTAGCTACAGAACCCGCAACAAAATCTTTAACCAGGTCCGGAAGCCGACACCAGGGGTAAAGCATAAGTCGACTTGCCCACACGCTAGACCTCGGGAAGTCCTCCCCGACCGTCGACAAAACTCTATCGTCACATAGAGCTACACTGGGAAACCCTGGGGTAAATAAATTCAATAAATTTGTTGACAAAATATAAAAGTGTCACTAAAAGGATGTCGTACAAAATGCAAAACGCTTAAGTAAATTACAACCAATACATGTAGGTACAGCTTTAATAAATAACATCAGTTTACACGGCAAAAAGAATGAAACCATGTATAACATATAACAAGTAAACATTATAACTTATACTTAAACTGAAGACAAGTGCACGTGGTAAAATTTGAAGTATACAATTCGAACACGCTGACAAATAGAAATACTACAGTAGTTTAAAGTAAACATTTTAGCTTAATATTATTTCCAGTTTGATAAAAGTTATTACGATAAACCTACCGTGACTGGAGATTCAGTTACCACGAACATAAAAACTACTTCTTTATGTGTTTGTCAAACTGAGCCATATCTGGTATCTGGAAAACGTGCGTTACCCGATACAAACTCTATACCCGTTATATAGTAACAATTGTTTAATGCCCGGATCAATGGGGCTCCTTGCAGGGTAATGTACACAACTCTACATGTACAACATCGAGGCTAAAAACGGGATAAAGCATAAAAAATCCAATATTGATTTTGACAAAGTAAATAATTGAAATTTATACTGTTATCTAAAATTGTGGTGCAGCCATTGCCATTTTTTGCCAATAAGTATTAAATTATAGGTTTTGTTGTTGTTTTCTCTAATGATAAACAATAAAAAGCAGGAAGTAAAGTCCTTGTTTTCTGATATATAAATTTGAAATAAAAAAACGCAAACATACTTTTATATGAACACAACAAAAACATGATACTAACAGGAACTTTTAATCCAAAATAGAGCTGACTTAAGTTGCTGTTCTTGTAAAGTGACAAGATTAGAGTACTATAAATAACTACAAAGTTGCTCATTGTACAAAGACTTTTACTACTGCTCTTTACAGTTGGACATGATCAAGTTGTCGGATGGAGGTGCTGTGACGTCTGGTCATTCTGAAATTATAGATATTGCACACCAGAGTTCTAGATGCTGTTTTCGGAGTAACATTTTGCAGATCTTTTTGAGTCAATGTAAAGAACACTTTTCGCAAATTCCGTCATTTGTCCCGGAGTTTTTCCATTTATTTTTTTCAAGCATTATTTTCTCCCTTTTAGCAATTTTAAGCTCAACAAATAAAACGCAAAAGTATTTTGAACCCTCTTTAAGTAATATTTATTACGAGTGTTACAATAATTTGTCCTATCCACATATAGTGGAGGAAAAAGACATCACACTTTCTTACCCACTTTAGTTCATTTATAAAGTTGCAGTTTACGACTAGTTTCAAGTTTGTTGCTCTTTACTTAACATCCCATGAGTACAACATTGCCACAATTGAGGTTATCTGGTAAGTTTTTAGCTTTTTCTTTCGTCTATAGCGTTTGATTGTTTTTGGTCGGAATTGCATGGTTTGATTCTATCTAGGCGATTGATTAGCATTATGATTCACGGAATTCAGTTGATGGACATGGCGTTCCTCTGTTCTGGCACTTTCACTCTCTACCAGACCAAACAATGTTACAATGACTTGTCTATAGCACCATATCCAAACCCTACTTTTGATCTTACAAAATCCTTGGTTCAGCTTTTGTCATAATCTTTTCATGACCGAGGAGGAACGTTGTACAAACATTAGGTCATACCATGAGCTTCCGAGCACACTTGATGTTTCATCAGTTTAACGTTTAAAATTTAGATCTATTGTCAAGTTTGTCCATGGGCAACGTAATTGTTTATGATGATATTTTATTTTTTGCACGTTTAAAAAAAAGTTTATTGAATAGCTTATATATATATATATACTGTAAAACGAGAAAATATGGCGCACTACCAATTTTAGCGCCTTTGGTGCAACTGCCTCTGAGCGCTAAAATTAATAGTGCGCCAACGATTTTCCATATGTATTGAATTTCTTCAAGTTGCAAAACAATAACGTCAGTCCATTTTTAAGGCTATATAGAAGTGTTCATTTAAATATCAGATGCTGTCGGTTCTGTTTGTTTAAACAATTACACAGGTAAACGGTATGGGTTATCGGGTATAAGTGCCTAAACATGGATTAATTAATTCAGTTTTAATTGCTTTTTAATATCTCTCATAAGCACCTTGAAAATTGGGCTTCTCCCCATGCCACTTCCATTTAGCGCCTCGAGGTGAACATGTGATTAAGCGTGGCGATTGTTAACGCTGACAATACATGATTGATCATAATTTCTTTGATCTCTGATTAGTGGATAATAAGATAACAAGACGATACCTATTTTTTATGTTTTTTAACGTAAAATTACAGTAAAAAAGATTCTCTCATGATGATCGAAACTCATGGTAAAAGTAGCATTCAATTTCACTTTTAGTTTCGGGACTCTTCTAGTGTTATCCAAGTCGACACGTTAAATTAAAAGTCCGATAACTCAAATTTGGTTACCAACAAAAATTACACATCATCGCCAATAAATGAAGTTTTAAAGTAAGTGTATTGTTCTCAACGACAGTTTACCGTGCATGCGAGATAGAAATCAAAGTCGTTGTGTTCACATGCTTGAGTGAACACAGAACTAAATTTTGGGCGTGATCCGGTTTATCAAACAACAACATTTTTTGTATTCTTTTTAAAAAAAAAAGATGCATGCGCTAAAATATAATTGCGCTAATGTACTGGCACTTGCGTTTGCGCTAAAATACGTATGCGCCAAATTTTCTCGTTTTACAGTATATATATATATATATATTTATATATATATATATATATATATATATATATATATATATATATATATATATATATATATATATATATATATATATATATATATATATATATATATATATATATAACACGTCGCAACTATTTAGAAAGAGAAAACTCGAAAAGAAAACACTTATCATGGTGTGCCATTGTACAACTCATACATTATTCGTATCTTTAACATAATTACTAAGTATTTAGAATATAGTAATACATTTTATATAAATGAATTGTTTGGTACGTATGCAAACCTGAGGTATTTTTTAAATCTATTTATGATTGGGGCAAATGTCTATTGTAAGATAGTGATATGGTATTGCGTGGATACTATTTACAAACACGAACTTATATATTACCATACAGAAAAAAATGTATTATACTAAAAGTGTGGATTATGCATAAATCACTAATGAAAAGGGAATTTGTCTAAATTGAGAAAGTATGGCGACAAATTATTTTAAATGATTATCTTTTTGGTCTTATTATATGTGAATGAATATACTAGTGGGATATATATATATATATATATATATATATATATATATATATATATATATATATATATATATATATATATATATATATATATATATATATATATATATATATATATATATATATTATATTATATATCCACACACGTAGTATTATATGATAAAAATATCACAACACAGAAATAAACTTAACTACTTTCAATTTAAATCATCAGGAGTTTGATAACATGTTGCTAAGTTATTTAGCACAATGTTGTCAAACTCCTGATGATTTAAATTGAAACTAAAACTCAACTAGTTTCAATTTAAATCATCGGGAGTTTGATAACATGTTGCTAAGTTATTTAGCACAATGTTGTCAAACTCCTGATGATTTAAATTGAAACTAAAACTCAACTAGTTTCAATTTAAATCATCGGGAGTTTGATAACATGTTGCTAAGTTATTTAGCACAATGTTGTCAAACTCCTGATGATTTAAATTGAAACTAAAACTCAACTAGTTTCAATTTAAATCATCGGGAGTTTGACAACATGTTGCTAAGTTACTTAACTAGTTGAGTTTATTTCTGTGTTGTGATTTTTTCATATATACATGTATATATATATATATATATATATAGATATAGATATAGATATAGATATAGATAGATAAAATTTTAATCCGACCCATTTGCTATAGATTTAATCACCAAGCTAGCTTTATTTACACTTGGCTAAAACTTGTCATACAATATTGTAGAGTATTGCCACAAGTAAATGCTTGCAGCATACATGCCGACGTTAATCATTAGAAGACTTGAAACAGCTTCCTAGCCTGCTGACCACCGCTTCCCGATACATGAGGGATTTTGTTCAGACCTTCACCAAAGTTCATATCCCATTTCTACATTTCAACTTTACTGCAATTTCTCAGCTGTTGCTATTAATACTTCAAATCTATCTAAATGATCAATAAATTTCGTTGCTTTTAATAATAACTTTAGTGTAAATAAAAATGAGAATAGTACTTATCCAATACTCATGATCAGCAAATCCAAATCCGTTCTTGTATTCCGTCTAGTTATTGATAATGTCTCCCGATCCATCCCTTCTCTGCTGAATCACCTGTCCGTATGTATACATACTAATGACTAACGTATAATTGTCAAAAGTTATCAAAAGTTACGTTTCGTCAAAAAACATACACGATGATACGTTGACTTGTAAGTGAAACTAGAAAACTTACAAAGCAAATTCATATGAGAGAGAGAGAGAGAGAGAGAGAGAGAGAGAGAGAGAGAGAGAGAGAGAGAGCTTACCGTCTATCCACCGTTGTCACAGTGGTCATATCACAGTACACGGCCTTTGTTCTACTTAAACTAACAATATTGTAGACACCGCCATTCCATCTTGTATCTGGGTATCTCTTCAGAATTTCAGCACAACCGGTCGGTGTCTGCAATAGATTTCTCGTACATACACAGTTTAACTACGTGTATTATAAGCTACATGGTCTGTAGTTCACCTCATATGGTTTTTACGTGATCAGTAAATTCCATATGGCGCGTGAGCGGCGGAGCCGTATAAATCATATAAGGTCAACTACAAACTATGTTAGGTAAATATAAAACAATTCTTGAATTCTACAATCTGTACTGAATTATTTTAAGATAAATGTATAATATAAACCTGATATGGGTGTCAATCTTCCACTGCAGGTTAATTTATCTCTGGTTGTGTTTGTAGAATTGTCGATAGCTTCGATTCTGTTTGGAGCACCAGCAATTTCTGGAAATATTTTTTTTCATTTTCCTCACGTTTGTGTCTAGACTTCTTATTCCTTCCATGTTTTGCTTCACATTTCTTTCAATACTTTTGTAAGTTGCTCTAGTTCGTGTATACTAATGTGTGTTGCCACATTCACACATTTTTGCTGTTCACCTAAATCATCGTGCAACAACTGTCCATTCGTTGATTTCATTAACAAAGTAAAAATTAAAATGCTCAACATTCCCTCCTTTGTTGAATTACAGATCAGGTTCTGCAAATATTTTATTTATGAAGAAAAAATAATTTGCACTATATTATTTTTAGTTCACATCTATAAGAAAATTAAACCCCTCCATGCATTAGGATCTTAATGGATGATATCAAAAACTTTTCTTAAGAGATGAATTATTTTAACATGGCCAATTAAGCACATATGACGGTTTAACTTATGATAGTCATCGTCCGTGTGGAAGTATGTCTAATCTACTTTTGTTGCAAAAAGAGCAAACGGTCTTACCCATCTGCGATGTTCCAGTTAAATACAGGGAGACCACGCATTGCGTAAGATCAAGTAACTAAGGAGTAAAAATGTATTTTACCAATAAACACTTGTTGGATTGAGGTACAGGAAACGTTGATATAGGATTTTATTGTAGAAAAACTTCCTTCCAATAGATTCCTAAGTTTGTTTTCGTTATCTATGTGCCAAAATATTTTTGCAGGTTACAAAAAAAAACAATACACTTCATATATGTTAATGTTAGGTTCCTTTTTATGTACCTAAACTCCTTAACAATGAACAGTGACTTGTGTTTCACAAAAAAGAAAATTGATTCTTACTTTGCAGTTTTGAACAAGTATATGATACTTAATACATATACAGCTTAATTAAAATTTTCTTTTGTTTGTCTTTCTGAAAATTGACAAAGATATGTTTATACATTATAATAATTTTTTCTACGTGTAATTGATAATTAACACGAAGATCTTGTTGCATTGTAAACAACGTAAGGAAAAATAGTAAAAGTGGATTTTCAGTTCAATAAATGTATCTAAACCTTAATGCTTAATTGCTATTCACTTTCCTTTTATGCATGCGCGCAATTGTAATAATTATTTTTTTACCTGTATTAAAAGAAGAGGCAGAGCGACTGCCTCCATGTGACTAATGGAGAGCTGTGTTTCCCGCACCCCCATTTTATACGCACGGACACTGTGCTACAACATTTTCATCCTAATAGGTAAATGCAATCAAGTCCATACAGATAATCTGACACACCGTTGTCAGCTATAGAAGTTTATTTATATTTCATAACCCAGCGACGACAGGTCAACACTGGACAAATTACATATTTATCTATGAGTAAACACATTTATACGCCATGTACATGAAAATAACGCATACACTTTAACTATTTTCTATATGATTTTCGTTATGTTACATGTGTAAATCTTATTGCCCAATGTTTCACTTTGTGGGTTTAGTCGTACAAACTATCAAAAGCAAGAGGATTCAGACGACTGTCATTAACGCTGAACAAAAACACTTTTCCCAAAACGAAAGATACATAGGTTAATTAATATTGACAATTCTTTAACAAAACAAATAAAAATCACATGATACACTCCACGTATGGCTTGTGCACATACAAACAGGAAAAAAACCAATGCACAAATAACTGTAGTTTCATGCATATGGTGTACACATTTTCCATAATTATCATGCAATATACGTAGTTTTTTAACCTGTAGATTTGATCTTTAATTATCTAACAAAAAAAATATTTTACAATTAAGGCCCAAAGACAAATGTTACTTACCCCAAAAAAAATTTTACTTACCAAAAAGTAACCGGTGTTAATATCGGGTCAGTAAAATTTGTCCTTGGACTTTCATTGAATTTATATTTGAGCATATATTATTGTTATTGTTTATGTGAAGGATGATTTATTTTGATAAATTCTACAATAAACTTTATCATGTTTAATATTTCTTTAAGGTATATCTTTTTTTTAACTACATACATTTGAAAATAAAAAAGGGTATGTTAAAAAAATGTTATTTCTATAAAAAAATCTTTTATTACTTTATTACTCTCGTAAAACAGAAAACTATCCGATAAACCTTTTTCTAAAACTAAATGGTTTGGTTTTAAAATGATTAAAAAAAATAAAGGTGCAATCAAGCACTTACTACCTCGTTTTAAAGTCGTTTTTATAACTGTGAAACTTAAACCGTCCTTTGTAAAGGGGCCTAATTTTGACACAATTTGAGCTCCAAATTTTCAAATTCTGTTTTTCTATATGAAGAATCTAGAAATGTGAATATGGGTATTTTTAATGATTCGTCGAAGTCTGGAAGTCAAATATTGAAATACAAGCGAGTTACATGGCTAGATTTTCTTTATGATGTGTACAACTCTTTAGTCTTGTTATTGTTTACATATGTGTGATATTAGTATGACTTTTAATCAAATATTGCTTATTTGTTGATATGGATTTCAATTTTTATAAACAGATTGAATTCTGTCAAAGAAAGGGTAATTTCTGCATTTAGTACTTAGCATTTTAAGACTCGAGCTTTGTTTACTAGACAATGAGTTCTTCCTTCTGTATCTCTCTTATAACCGGATGTCTCACGCTCAAATTTTTTGTCAATCACTCAAAACGCAGAAGTAACAATTTTAAAAATAACAAATCAAATATAACCTTTTTATCTGAAAGTGTGTCCAGGTCCCTTTAAGGTTTAGTTTTAAAAATATCAACCATCAAATCTACTTAAGTATTAAGATATGATTTCTAAAGCTATAAAGTATCATTTGGATAAGAAAATTTTCACACATTTTAACTTTAACATTTGAATAATGATTCTCTATATCTTTATATATTAAGAGATCAATATGGTCTTAAAATGACTAGCCAGCCTTCTTAATAGAAAAGACTAAATAAATATAGCTGTATACATAACAAAAACATTTTACCTATAACTTGAATTCTAATATTCCAATTTTGGTTTATCATTAAAATGTGCAAATAAAGCATCTTATACATAGAATATTAAATATCAAATTTTGATCTAAAATCGCGTTTGAGTCCCTTTAATAAGGAAAAGAATTCATGCTAGTTAAAGCATTCAATAGTAGCAAGCTCTGAAGTATGGTAAATGAAATGTTGTGATAACGAACAGTCCAAAAGTCCAAAAGTCCAAGGAAAAATACAAAACAGGAGCAGTACAAACACGGACCTCTACTAAAATTGTAGGGTGGATCAGGTGCCATGGAGGAGTGAGTATGTTTTGCTGACCTGTCACACACGGTGTGGGTTTTTTTTTTTTTCGTAAACGAGAAAACAGAAAAATCTATAAACAATTTAGTAATAAATAATGGCCTAACGATAAATTAAAAATCAGTCAGTATTCCACCTAGCGGAAGATAATATTTGCTGACAAGGTCGTTGTATCGACCATAGAACTAACGAAATGATGACTTTATTGGAGACTGTTCATAATCTTGTTTTATCAACTTCTTTGTCAGTTGCTTGCTTCGTTTTAAAACATTTTCATACGTAGAGCATGCCCTTGTGTATTGAATCCACAGAAAGACAAAAACTCCATATGCAGGTGATGAAGGTTTATTGCTACATAAGTCAGGAAAGTTGACGATAAAAAATTAAAATCCGATTATACTTTTGAATTAGCGTTACAATTGGGCATTGTACCAAAACTAACAATACTGGTGGTTTAAAATATAGTAATGATTTATATGCTGTTTTAAAAAGCAAAAAATATACAATGAGAATATTCCTTATAATATGCATAACATGATAATGATAAACGATGTGTAGACAATTCAATTTATACACAATAATTACATGACGTTCATAAATATATGAAGTATTGCTCTTACATAAACAATTACTTCATCCGTGCATTTTCTACATGTGCTAAATCAGATATTTATACATTTAGAGATATATCATATAAATGTATCTCCATAATAACAACAATCTCTAGATATATTTATGTAACAAAATATTGTCATACCTTATTGTATGCAGAGTTCATTCACAATAAATGATTTTGTTCAGCATGATGATAATTTTTGTTTTGATAATATATCTCAGAGAATTCAGTGTCAGTTTAATTCATACATGAATAGGTTTGTTACTGACTGACTTACAAATATATATTGGGTTGATAAATCCTAAAGATGGCGAGTTAAAGTGTTTTGTTTTCCTGTTGACTATTAAGTGAGACATTTATTTAAAAAAAGGGATGGACTATGCAATTTCAGATAAAAGCGATAAGGATATATATCGTTCAAATCTACATAGTCGAACTCTTCAAAATGATCAATTTCACCTTTCAAATACTCTTTGAGTATCGTCACTGCACTTTAGTTTTGTAGCTATTTAATTTAAGCTATTTGTTACTTCCCTTCGTGGGGGTATGAACTAATCTGGACGCCGCATGCCATTTTATTCTGTACTAAAAAGGAAACTACTCTAAGTTAAAATTAATTATTAAAGGTAACTACTCCAAATAATAAAAGACCTTACAGACCTTTTTTGGGAGTATGTAAAAAATGAATATGAAAATAAGGAAAGGATACGTGCCGGAATGATGTTTATGTGTAAAATGATATAAAATGTCCAGGTAAGTAGGCGAAGCGTCGATCATATTGTCGAATATAAATTCCACCAAACTACTCAGCTGCATTGGAATAGGTGTTATGCCCTCTCAAACCTTAGTGTGTATTTAACCTTTGGTCATTTATAAACAAAATCATTCTTTTTTATTCCAAATCTGTCAACTATTTTACATCAAATTGATCTGCAGTTTGGTTCAATATATTGGTAAATGTTTGATAGAGTTGAATTTTGTACATATTATTGCGTGGACCCTGAGGTCCACGCAGAAAATATATAAGCGAGGTTAAACCGGATGCTATGGAGAAAATTCAGCCTGTGCATGAGTTAGCCTGGTTCCTGTGCGTAATGGGTAGCTCAAGGAACCAGGTTAGCACACGTTTATCTGAATCGGGATCGGGATTCCGTGCCATATGCACACATAAGTTCAAAGGCGCTTTAATTGTAAAGTTTTCGGTAAACAATACAGAAACAAAGTATTCCTTTAAAAAAATGATTGGCTTGTGATATGAATTATCAGTATTATGAAATAAGTAAATGTTATGCCGAAACTACAACATGCATCATATAGCATAATTTGCAATGTTTTGTTTCTTTTCCGAATACACATGTAGCTTAACTTTACTTTTATAGTAAGCGAGGCTAGAGAACTTCCCAATTGAATTTTTTTTCAGCATTTAAGTATGATTGAATAATTATTTCACTGTATAAACGTTTAAATCTCAAGAAAAATGCATCAAAATATGAAATTTTTAATTTACACAAAGCTAACAAAGTGGAGCTAATCGTAATGTGTGCGCAAATAGTAGAATTCACCGACTGCCTGATACTTTACATGCAAATTTCATTCATAGATAGATCATAATTATTTGAGAAGTATGAACCCTTCAAATTCTGAGATAAAAAGTCAGGGCTATACATACATGTATACGTAATACAACGTACAAACTTTGTGGTTAAAAGTAGAGGACTAGAGTCGGTGGAATCTCTGATAATCTTAAAGGTCATATGAAACGATATCCTGACCATATTGAGTTATATACGGGAATGAGTTCATAAGTGCATATTTAATAAGACTGACATTGTTTTTTTGGATATTTTATGCAAAATGTGAGCGCCACAGTCGATCAAAATTACTTAATCGGGAAAAGGAACATTGACTTACGCGGCTTACCTCCCTTGCTTATGACGTCAGTAAGACCCAATCGCCTTATAAAGCTATGGTGTGAATACAAATATCCATGTCATTTTGCAGCATTTTAAAAGAAAAAAAATACTATTTTATATAAAAACTTGTATAATTATACAATAATCAACCACGTCAGTATTTTTTCTCTCAAGAAATGAAATCGTGTGCGTTTTTATTTACATGTAATAGCGTGTACATAATGATATTCAGTTTCGAGACTGCAGGGAGAATAAATGATTTTCTTCATAGATCCACATGCAAGTATAATATGATTTTAATATAAGCATATTTATATGTTTTATTTGATCTTTTGAATGAAATTGACAAATTCAAAAATAAGTCTGATCATTTTTTCCAATTTGCACGTTCATGCAATTCAATTAAATTTTTTTTCTAAACAACTTGTAGGCCTCATTGTGCCTTATTCGCTTCACGATTATATTGTTTGTTTCACTTTCAAATTCACAAATATGTTACCATTTAATTATTTTTAGTCTAAGAGAAATTTCTTCAAATGTTTTGTTTTTGAAACGTGTACTTGAATGTGCGGTGTTTTGATTTTAAAACGTGTATGTGCGGTGTTTTCTCATAGATCCCTTTTATCTCACTTTCTTCCGCAATGTTTTCTTTCGGTTTTTTTTATCATTATTGATGCTTGTTCTTAATAAAATCTGTTGATTATCCTCACATTCGTTCACAACTATTTTTTATCAAACAACCGATTTATTTTACCGATACATTTCTAAATCCGTAAATGCCATATTTCCGCGATCTAATTTAATAAAACGTTAATACACGTGTACACAAAGTACTTTCTAAAGACATTGCTACATGTATATATCATTAAGTCAGAAATTTATAGTATTTCGAAAAAAAATTTAAGAATAATTTTGCGGCATTTTATAGCAGCTCTTAAATACAAACTATGTACACAATGCCTCAAACATTTTCACTGGCCTGCCTTATATACTTTTTTATGTGAAAAAATAAATCCCCTTTAAATGTAGCTCAATCATTATACGTACCGAAGAAGAAAATGATGTTTCTATTTCAAAAGGATAAGGATAATTCATTAATCAGCTGTAAATGTTGGAGCATTTCTTTCGTTAAATTTCCACTCCGGTACGGGATCTTTATCATGATTTTACTTTTGTGAGAAGCTGATATTAGATTTATTCATTAACGACCAATTAAAACTAAGTTATATGTAGGCTACTACGAAATCAAATGATCTCATTTGAAAAGAAAGACACGTTCATATATGCAAAAATTACTAAGATTTAATCGATAAACTACTGTAAAATTACACTAGTTTTAATGCATTGTTTACATCGGTGGGTCTTTGTGACGTCATAAATCCACAAAATCAAGAACGATAAGCGGGCAAGAATTTTTTCAGGTGCTCAGTTTTCACGGTTATTTCTCAGTAATGCAAAGGCAAAAAAATCTTACATCATGTATTTTAACATTTGTTTATACCAAGCTTTATATTCATGAAAGAAAATAATAGTGTTAAAATTCGTTTCATATGACCTTTAAGGCTTTCACGTTTTCGTTGGAAACACATACAAATGGTCCACGTATTGAAGTCCTTTTTTGAAGGACAACAACTTGTTTGTTGTTATTTATCAAAAATAGTAATCTATACGCATATACATGTATTAATGTTTGACATGACCCTGACTTGTGTGTGTGTGTGTGTGTGTGTGTGTGTGTGTGTGTGTGTGTGTGTGTGTGTGTGTGTGTGTGTGTGTGTGTGTGTGTGTGTTTGTAAGCACCTGAATACCACTACACGAGTATGAATACACACGTTTTATCCCACTACATTTTTTCTTCCCACTACATGCACCCGTGTAGTGGGAAGTAAAATCGTTCGGAAACGTTATTTCTCATCGTACTTGATTCAAAAAATATAAAATCGTACTATGTTTGGGTTTCCGGTGTGTATGTGGATTTTTTTACACGCATCGTGGAGTCCATAAGAGTACTTTACACACTTTCCTCCATTGGATATAAATAGCGCATGCGCAATCGGAACTTCCTACTCGAAGATGGAAATAATTGTTTACAGTAAGTATCATTTTTTCTTCGATATCTAGGGAATTATATCATTCTATTCTAATAGACAAATCTGGTAAACGACTATAACAAGGTCAGGCATTGTCTTTCCTGTTAAGTTTTTCACTGATAAGAGAACACGAGATCTAATTTTGACATCATGCGAATGCCATATTCATAATCAAAGAAGGGAACGTAACTTATTTAGAATTAAAATGTGTCTATTTTATTTCAAGATTTATTTAATTATTGAACAGATTATTACTTATATTTTAAGGGATATATCAGTACCTTCTTAGTGGCCGAAATTCGGCCCCATTCCTAATCAGAAATAGGTGATATTTCCTCAATTTAGCGGTATTTTTTCCCAACTGGTTAACACTGAGTCTATATTTAATTCTTTTAAATAAATAATATGTATTAAAAGCAAAATATGTGATCTTTTAACCTCAATCAGCATAGCTTTTATCACAATACCTGTTTAAAAACATTCTGTAAACAGTGTCAACTTTTAATCCTAATTTCCTCTATCTTTCTAAAAATCATAATGCTGTGCTCTGTGGAATCGTTATGCTGTTTCCACATACATGTACTTGATTGATATACCTTTTCAATTGTACAATTTCATTAAAAATACGGATGAATTACGTTACATAATTATATTAATAGAAACATATTAGGAAAAGTTACTTTCAAAAAGTGATTTAGTAGGAAATACTGATTTTTATCATTAAAATGAAAAGTATGAGTTTTCTCATGGGGTTAAATTTCAAAATAAATGATATTTACTTAAGCTAATGGTGATTATTTCTTAATATTAATACAGGCACGTAGCATCAGGGGGGGCCAGGGGGGGCCTGCCCCCCCCACTTTTTATCGCAGCAACATTTTTTTTAAAATTTGCATATAAAAAAATGTATTATAATGGAGTTGGCCCCCCCATTTTTTGGAAGTTAGTAAAAAATTGATATGAAAATAAGGAAATGAGTAGTGAAATTGAAGTTGACGCCCCCCCCCCCTCCCCCCCCCCCCCCCCCCCCCCCCACGGATTAGAAAATTCATGATTTGGAGTAATTTTTTTTTGGAAGTATAGTTGGCTCTACCCCCCCCCCCCCCCCCCCACGGATTAGGATTTTGAAGATTTTTGGAAACTTTAAAATTTTCCCTTTTTATTTTTTTTCTTTTTTTTTTTTTGCTTGTCAAAATTAAAATTTTTGGATGGGTCTGGCCCCCCCACTTTCAAAAACGATGCTACGTGCCTGTAATACGATCTGAGATAAATTTGGGTACAGATAATGATCCAAAAAGATTTAGAGGGTTTCCCAAGTGATTAAGTGTACAGATTGAAGAGCGGTACAACTATTGATTGAAAAAGATTTAGATGGTTTCCTAAGTGAATAACAATACTGAATTCATAACGTTTAAATTAAAATTATGGGTTTCTTCATGGGAGTCTAAGTTCAATAGGAAAGGATTTTTACTTAAACTAATGGCGATTATTTCTTAGTATTAGTGTAATTTAAGATAAATTAGGATACAAATTTTGATTTAAAAAATTTAGGGGGGGTTTCCTAAATAAATACTATACTGATTTTAGAACGTTAAAATGAAAATTAAGGGTTTCCTTATGGAAGTCTAAGTTCAATAGGAAAGGATTTTTACTTAAACTAATGATGATTAATTCATAGTATTAGTGTAATTTAGGATAAATTAGGGTACAAATATTGATTGAAAAAGATTTAGGGGGTGTCCTAAGTGATCAAATATACTGATTTTATAACGTTAAAATGAAATGTATGGGTTTCCTCATGGGAGTCTAAATTTAACAGAAAAGGATTTAACCTACACTAATGGTGATTATTTCTTAGTATTAGTGTAATTTAGGATAAATTAGGGTACAAATATTGATTGAAAAAGATTTAAGGGGTTTCCTAAGTGATTTAGTATACTGATTTAAGAGCGTTAAAATGAAAAATAGAAGTTTCCTCATGGGGGTCTAAGTTCAATAGGAAAGGATTTTTACTTAAACTAATGATGATTATTTCTTTACATTAGTGTAGTTTAGGATAAATTAGGGTACAACTATTGATTGAAAAAGATTTAGATGGTTTCCTAAGTGAATAACAATACTGAATTCATAACGTTTAAATTAAAATTATGGGTTTCTTCATGGGAGTCTAAGTTCAATAGGAAAGGATTTTTACTTAAACTAATGGCGATTATTTCTTAGTATTAGTGTAATTTAAGATAAATTAGGGTACAAATATTGATTTAAAAAATTTAGGGGGGGTTTACTAAATAAATACTATACTGATTTTAGAACGTTAAAATGAAAATTAAGGGTTTCCTTATGGAAGTCTAAGTTCATTAGGAAAGGATTTTTACTTAAACTAATGATGATTATTTCTTAGTATTAGTGTAATTTAGGATAAATTAGGGTACAAATATTGATTGAAAAAGATTTAAGGGGTTTCCTAAGTGATTTAGTATACTGATTTTATAACGTTAAAATGAAATGTATGGGTTTCCTCATGGGAGTCTATATTTAACAGAAAAGGATTTAACCTACACTAATGGTGATTATTTCTTAGTATTAGTGTAATTTAGGATAAATTAGGGTACAAATATTGATTGAAAAAGATTTAAGGGGTTTCCTAAGTGATTTAGTATTCTGATTTAAGAGGCTCAGCGTTAAAATGAAAAATAGAAGTTTCCTCATGGGGGTCTAAGTTCAATAGGAAAGGATTTTTACCTAAACTAATGATGATTATTTCTTTACATTAGTGTAGTTTAGGATAAATTAGGGTACAACTATTGATTGAAAAAGATTTAGATGGTTTCCTAAGTGAATAACAATACTGAATTCATAACGTTTAAATTAAAATTATGGGTTTCTTCATGGGAGTCTAAGTTCAATAGGAAAGGATTTTTACTTAAACTAATGGCGATTATTTCTTAGTATTAGTGTAATTTAAGATAAATTAGGATACAAATATTGATTTAAAAAATTTAGGGGGGGTTTACTAAATAAATACTATACTGATTTTAGAACGTTAAAATGAAAATTAAGGGTTTCCTTATGGAAGTCTAAGTTCATTAGGAAAGGATTTTTACTTAAACTAATGATGATTATTTCTTAGTATTAGTGTAATTTAGGATAAATTAGGGTACAAATATTGATTGAAAAAGATTTAAGGGGTTTCCTAAGTGATTTAGTATACTGATTTTATAACGTTAAAATGAAATGTATGGGTTTCCTCATGGGAGTCTATATTTAACAGAAAAGGATTTAACCTACACTAATGGTGATTATTTCTTAGTATTAGTGTAATTTAGGATAAATTAGGGTACAAATATTGATTGAAAAAGATTTAAGGGGTTTCCTAAGTGATTTAGTATACTGATTTAAGAGCGTTAAAATGAAAAATAGAAGTTTCCTCATGGGGGTCTAAGTTCAATAGGAAAGGATTTTTACCTAAACTAATGATGATTATTTCTTTACATTAGTGTAGTTTAGGATAAATTAGGGTACAACTATTGATTGAAAAAGATTTAGATGGTTTCCTAAGTGAATAACAATACTGAATTCATAACGTTTAAATTAAAATTATGGGTTTCTTCATGGGAGTCTAAGTTCAATAGGAAAGGATTTTTACTTAAACTAATGGCGATTATTTCTTAGTATTAGTGTAATTTAAGATAAATTAGGATACAAATATTGATTTAAAAAATTTAGGGGGGGTTTACTAAATAAATACTATACTGATTTTAGAACGTTAAAATGAAAATTAAGGGTTTCCTTATGGAAGTCTAAGTTCATTAGGAAAGGATTTTTACTTAAACTAATGATGATTATTTCTTAGTATTAGTGTAATTTAGGATAAATTAGGGTACAAATATTGATTGAAAAAGATTTAAGGGGTTTCCTAAGTGATTTAGTATACTGATTTTATAACGTTAAAATGAAATGTATGGGTTTCCTCATGGGAGTCTATATTTAACAGAAAAGGATTTAACCTACACTAATGGTGATTATTTCTTAGTATTAGTGTAATTTAGGATAAATTAGGGTACAAATATTGATTGAAAAAGATTTAAGGGGTTTCCTAAGTGATTTAGTATACTGATTTAAGAGCGTTAAAATGAAAAATAGAAGTTTCCTCATGGGGGTCTAAGTTCAATAGGAAAGGATTTTTACCTAAACTAATGATGATTATTTCTTTACATTAGTGTAGTTTAGGATAAATTAGGGTACAACTATTGATTGAAAAAGATTTAGATGGTTTCCTAAGTGAATAACAATACTGAATTCATAACGTTTAAATTAAAATTATGGGTTTCTTCATGGGAGTCTAAGTTCAATAGGAAAGGATTTTTACTTAAACTAATGATGATTAATTCATAGTATTAGCCTAAGTGTAATTTAAGATAAATTAGGGCACAAACATTGATTGAAAAAGATTTAGGGGGTGTCCTAAGTGATCAAGTATACTGATTTTATAACGCTAAAATGAAAATTATGGGTTTCCTCATGGGAGTCTAAATTTAACAGAAAAGGATTTAACTTACACTAATGGTGATTATTTCTTAGTATAAGTGTAATTTAGAATAAATTAAGGTACAAATATTGATTGAAAAAGATTTAAGGGGTTTCCTAAGTGATTTAGTATACTGATTTAAGAGCGTTAAAATGAAAAGTATGAGTTTCCTCATGGGGGTCTAAGTTCAATAGGATAGGATTTTTACTTAAACATATGATGAATATTTCCTAGTTTTAGTGTAGTTTAGGATAAATTAGGGTACAAATATTGATTGAAAAAGATTTAGGGGGTGTCCTAAGTGATCAAGTATACTGATTTTATAACGTTGAAATGAAAATTATTGGTTTCCTCATGGGAGTCTAAATTTAACAGAAAAGGATGTAACTTACACTAACGGTGATTATTTCTTAGTATTAGTGTAATTTAGGATAAATTAGGGTACAAATATTGATTGAAAAAGATTTAGGGGGTGTCCTAAGTGATTTATTATACTGATTTAAGAGCGTTAAAATGAAAAATATAAGTTTCCTCATCAGGGTCTAAGTTCAATAGGAGAGGATTTTTACTTAAACTAATGATGATTATTTCTTAACATTAGTGTAGTTTAGGATAAATTAGGGTACAAATATTGATTGAAAAGGATTTAGACGGTTTCCTAAGTGAATAAGTATACTGAATTCATAACGTTTAAATCAAAATTATGGGTTTCTTCATGAGAGTCTAAGTCGAATAAAATAGAATTTTTACTTAAACTAATGGTGATTATTTCTTAGTATTAGTGTAATTTAAGATAAATTAGGATACAAATATTGATTTAAAAAATTTAGGGGGGGTTTCCTAAATAAATACTATACTGATTTTAGAACGTTAAAATGAAAATTAAGGGTTTCCTTATGGAAGTCTAAGTTCAATAGGAAAGGATTTTTACTTAAACTAATGATGATTAATTCATAGCATTAGTGTAATTTAAGATAAATTAGGGCACAAACATTGATTGAAAATGATTTAGGGGGTGTCCTAAGTGATCAAGTATACTGATTTTAGAACGTTAAAATGAAAATTATGGGTTTCCTCATGGGAGTCTAAATATAACAGAAAAGGATTTAAATTACACTAATGGTGATTATTTCTTAGTATTAGTGTAATTTAGAATAAATTAAGGTACAAATATTGATTGAAAAAGATTTAAGGGGTTTCGTAAGTGATTTAGTATACTGATTTAAGATCGTTAAAATGAAAAGAATGAGTTTTAATCTCATGGGGGTCTAAGTTCAATAGGAAAGGATTTTTACTTAAACTAATGATGATTATTTCTTAACATTAGTGTAGTTTAGGATAAATTAGGATACAAATATTGATTGAAGAAGATTTAAGGGGTTTCCTAAGTGAATAACTATACTGAATTCATAACGTTTGAATTAAAATTATGGGTTTCCTCATGGGAGTTTTAGTTTAATAGGAAAGGATTTTTACTTATACTAATGATGAATATTTCTTACCATTAGTGTAATTTAGGATAAATTAGAGTACAAATATTGACTGAAAAAAAATTTAAGGGGTTTCCTAAGTGAAAACATACTGATTTTAGAACGTTAAAATAAAAAGTATATAGTTTTCCTCAATGGGGTCTAAGTTCAATAGGAAAGAACTTTTACTTAGACTAATGGTGATTATTTCTTAGTGTTAATGTAGTTTAGGATAAATTAGGGTACAAATATTGATTGAGAAAGATTTTAGGGGTTTTCTAAGTGAATAAGCTGTATACTGATTTCAGATTCAACGTTAAAATGAAAATTATGGGTTTCCTCAAGAGAGTCCAAGTTCAATAGTTAAGAATTTTTACTTAAACAAATGATGAATATTTCTTAGCATTAGTGTATTTTAGAATAAATTAGGGTACAAAAATTGACTGAAAAAAAATTTAAGGGGTTTCCTAAGTAAAAACATACTGATTTTAGAACGTTAAAATAAAAAGTATAGTTTTCCTCATGGGGGTCTAAGTTCAATAGGAAAGAACTTTTACTTAAACTAATGGTGATTATTTCTAAGTGTAAATGTAGTTTAGGATAAATTAGGGTACAAATATTGATTGAAAAAGAATTAAGGGTTTCCTTAGTGATTAAGTATACTGATTTTATAACATTAAAATGAAAAGTATGAGTTTCCTCATGGGAGTCCAAGTTCAACAGGAATGGATTTTGACTTAAACCAATGGTTATTTTTTCTTAGTGTTTATGTAATAAAAAAAGTCATAAAGTATAAATTAGGGAATAAATATTGATTGAAAAATATTTAGGGGGTTTCCGAAGTGAATAAGTATACTGATTTTAGAACGTTGAATGAAAATTATGGGTTTCCTCATGGGAGTCTAAATTTAACAGGAAAGGATTTTACCTAAACTAGTGGTGATAATTTTTTAGTATTAGTGTAATTAAAGATAAATTAGGGTACAAATATTGATTGAAAAAGATTTAAGGGGTTTCCTTTGTGATTAAGTATACTGAGTTTAGAACGTTAAAATGAAAAGTGTGGGTTTCTTCATGGGGGTCTAAGTTCAACAGGAAAGAATTTTTACTTACACTAATGGTTATTTTTTCTTAGTATTAGTGTAATTTAGGATTAATTAGGGTACAAATATTGATTGAAAATGATTTAAGGGGTTTCCTAAGTGATTTAGTTTATTGATTTTATAATGTTAAAATGAAAAGAATGATTTTCCTCATGGGTGTGTAAGTTCAATAGGAAAGGATTTTTACTTACACTAATGGTAATTATTACATAGTATTTGTGTAATTTAGGATAAATAATGGTACAAATATTGATTTAAATAAATTAAGGGAGTTTCCTTAGTGATCAAGTATACTGAATTTGTAGCGTTAAAATTAAAAGTATAAATTTACTCATGGGGTTCTAAGTTCAATAGGAAAGGATTTTTACTTAAATTAATGGTGAATATTTCTTAGTGTTAATGTAATTTAAGACAAATCAGGGTAGAAGTAAAGATCCATGAATATTTATGAGGTTTTTGGAGTGAATAAGTAAACTGAATTTTTAACGTTGAAATGAAAAGCATGGGTGTCCTCATGGAGGTCTATTTAGTTCAATAGGAAAGGATTTTTATTTAAACTATAATGGTGATATAGGTTATTTTTTTTTAATAATCAATTACATGTAACTAATGTATACTGATTTTTTCAAGTTAAAAGCAAAAGATATTGGTTTCCTCATGGGGGTCCAATACTTTACAAAAGGATTATTTTATATACTCACGGTGATTATTTCGTTGCATTAATGAACTCAACATGTAACCAATATTATTCTTCTTTTTTACATTTTCTTTTAGAGACTCAAAGCCGAAAATTTTGTTTGCAAATAGTGACTGATGTGCCTTATGATGTAGATGTTGGATATTGTGCTTTTCCAGGTAATGAACAATTTTTTCTTACTGTAAACAAACACATGCTTAAGGGAAAAAAAGAAAGAGGGATATAGAAGAGAAAGAATCTTAATTTGTACTTTAGTGTCTATGAGTAATACTTTTACATTTGATCTGAGTGAGCTGAATTAAAAATCTTTATATAATTATATATTACTGTATACAATATATATGATTATTAAGAAATTAAGAATGAACAATTAATTGTGAATGATACTATGCATATCTGAAATTTTTCTACATTTTCTTTAAAGAGAAATGGCCCAAAATGGAAAGCATCTGCAGACAATGACTGATATGTTTTTTGATGCAGATGTTTAAAATGATGCTTTTGAAGGTATCAGTATAATTTTTGTTACTTATTGTAAACAACTAACTATTACAAATAATAACAAAAAAAAGAGAAATGCTATGTGTGTGTGTGTGAGAGAGAGAGAAAGAGAGTGAGAGAGAGAGAATTAGATTGAAGGAGAGAAATAGTGAGATGACTTAATTAATACAACTAATTTGTATAAATGAAGTAATTTTTCTATTTAGATATTTTACCTGAATGTCACTACATGCGTGTAAATAACTAAATGTGATGTCAATTTGAAAGAGAGAGAGAGAAGTCGATAGACACTAAGTTTAATTTAAAGGAATTAGATTGGAAGGGAGAGAGGAAGATCTAGAGAGAGAGAGGAATTATTGGGAAAAAAAATGAAGCATTTTTGCTATTTGGATATAATACATGAATGTCACTACATATGTGTAAATAACTAAATGTAATGTCTATTTGAAAAAAAGTCAGAAAACTTGATAGAAAATAAGAAACAAAGGAATTAGATTGGAAGGGAGAGAGGAAGTGATAGGACTTATTAAAACTTTTTGTTTTAAGTGAAGCAATTTTTTTCTATGGAGATACTTTACCTGAATGTCACTACAAGTGTGTAAATAACTAAATGTTATGTCAATTTGAAAAAGAGAGACAGATAACTTAATAGAAAATATGAAAAAAGAAATCGGATTGGAAGGGAGAGAAGAAGATAGAGGACATGTTTTTTTGTTCAAATGAAGAAAATTTTTCTTTAAAAATGTTTGCCTGAATGTCACCACATGAGTGTAAATAACTAAATGTGGTGTTAATTTTAGAGAGAGAGAGAGAGAGAGAGAGAGAGAGAGAGAGAGAGAGAGAGAGAGAGAGAGAGAGAAGTTGATAGGAAATAAAAGTTGAAGAAATTAGAGTACAGGGATTAAGATAGGACGTGAGATGGCAAATTTCAACTTTTTGTATAAATAAAGTAATTTTTCTATTTAGATACTTTACCTGAATGTCACTACATGCATGTAAATAACTTAATGTGATGTCAATTTGAGAGAGAGAGAGAGAGAGAGAGAGAGAGAGAGAGAGAGAGAGAGAGAGAGAAAATAAGGGAGAAAGAAATCAGTTCGGTAGAGAGAGAGAGAGAGAGATAGAAGATGTATTAAAACTTTTTATTCAAATGAAGCAATTTTTTTCATTTGACATTTTTAGCCTGAATGTCACTACATGAGTGTAAATTACTAAATGTGATGTCAATTTGAAAGAGAGAGAGAGAGGTTGATAGACACTAAGTTAGATTTAAAGGAATTAGATCAAAAGGGAGAGAGGAAGGGAGAGGAATTATTAACATTTTGTTTAAATAAAGCATGTTTTTCAATTTAGATATTTGACCTGAATGTCACTACATGTGTGTAAATAACTAAATGTGATGTCTTTTTGAAAAAAGTCAGAAAAATAGATATAAATTTAGAGATAAAGGAATTAGATCAAAAGGGAGAGAGGAAGTGAGAGGACTTATTACAACTTTTTCTTCAAAGGAGGTAATTTTTTGTTGTTAATTGAGATACTTTTACTGAATGTCACTACATGTGTGTTTATAACTAAATGTAATGTCAATTGGAAAATAGAGAGAGAATTTAATAGAAAATAAGAAAGAAAGAAATCAGTTCGGTAGAAAAAGAGAAAGATAGAAGAAGTATTAAAACTTTTTGTTCAAATGAAGCAATTTTTTCTTTTGAATTTTTTTGCCTGAATATCACTACATGAGTGTAAATTACTAAATGTGATGTTAATATGAGAGAGAGAGAGAGAGAGAGAGAGAGAGAGAGAGAGAGAGAGAGAGAGGGAATATAAGATAAAGAAATCAGAGTGGAGGAAAGATAGTAAGTGAGACTTAAATACAACTGTTTTGTATAAATGAAGTATTTTTTCTATTTAGATACTTTACCTGAATGTCACTACACGCGTGTAAATAACTAAATGTGATATCAATTTGAGAGAGAGAGAGAGAGAGAGAGAGAGAGAGAGAGAGAGAGAGAGAGAGAGAGAGAGAGACTAAGTTAGATTTAAAGGAATTATATCAAAAGGGAGAGAGGAAGAGAGAGGAATTATTAACATTTTGTTTAAGTAAAACATGTTTTTCAATTTAGATATTTGACCTGAATGTCACTACATGAGTGTAAATAACGAAATGTGATGTCTGTTTGAAAAAGTCAGAGAAATTGATAGAAATTAAGAGATAAAATAATTAGATTGAAAGGGAGAGAGGAAGTGAGAGGCCTTTTTACAGCTTTTTCTTCAAAGGAGGTAATTTCTTTTTTATTTATTGAGATTCTTTACCTGAATTTCACTATGTGTGTGTAAATAATGAAAAGTAATGTTCATTTAAAAGAGAGAAAGAAGTTGATAGAAAATAAGTTAAAGATAAAGAAATTAAAGCGGAAGAGAGAGAGGAAGTTAGAGGACTTATTAAAACATTTTGTTTAAATCAAGGGATTTTTGTTCTATTGAGATACTTTACCTGAATGTCACTACATGTGTGTAAATAACTAAATGTGATGGCAATGAAAGAGAGAGAGAGAGAGAGAGAGAGAGAGAGAGAGAGAGAGAGAGAGAGAGATAGAGAGAGAGAGTCAGTGAAATTGAAACAAAGTTAGAGACAAAGACATTTTGCAGAAAGTAGAGAGGGAGTTAGAGGACTTTTAAAAGAAATGTGTTCAAATGAGAGAGAGAGAGAGAGAGAGAGAGAGAGAGAGAGAGAGAGAGAGAGAGAGAGAGAGAGATATCATGTAGAACATAACAACAGCAGCAATATTTGAACACTTTTATAAAGGTCAATTATATATTTCTAAAAACTTCCTTCTATAACAAACATAACCTTTTTTTATAAGAGTAAAACAAAGTAAACAAAATATTTTTTTTATGTTTATTGTTGTCTTATGCTTTCAGGAAAAATATCCAAGCTAAATGAGGTTTCCTGAGAAAAGTGTTTGTCCCACATGGAAAAGCCATTGTCTAAGATTATACATATTAAGGTAAATGTATAAATTAAATGTTATTTCTTAAAAAGAAATAAGCAGGAGAGAGAGAGAGAGAGAGAGAGAGAGAGAGAGAGAGAGAGAGAGAGAGAGAGAGAGAGAGAAATAAATAAAGAGAGATGAAGAGAGAGGGGAGAAATAAAAAAAAAGAGAAAGAGAATACAGAGAAAACTGCTTTTAGTTTTCATCAATATGAAGTTAATTCATCATTGATACACTTTTCCTGAATGTCACTAGATGTGTGTAAAAAAGGGATAACAGCATGAAACTGAAATAAGGCATTAAAAAAAATTGAGAGATAGGGAAAAGTTAAAATAGATAGAGAGGGAGATAGTGTGTGAATTTAAAGTGTAAAGTGAATTTTAAACTTAATGCCTCTACATGTGTTTTTCATTGATAGTTATGAGAGAGAGAGAGAGAGAGAGAGAGAGAGAGAGAGAGACAGAGAGAGGGGGAGAACGGAGAGACAGAGAGACAGAGAGAGAGAGACAGAGAGAGTGAGTAGTGATACCTTTTAGTATTGCATAAAATCTGAAAAAAGTACATTTAAAAGTCTTGCTTTACAGAGATGAAACACATTCTCAGAATTTATATTTTGACAAGTATTTTTGTGTTGCAGCACCAGTGTTCAGACATAGGTTAACTTCCTAGATAGACGATTGAGGACCAATAGTGTCAACGGAAAAAAATCTACGCCATGAATATTGCTTTAATCAATACTGGTTTAGAAATGATAATGAAACTCTGGTACATTTTTTATTGATCGTGTGGTTTTCATGTATTCTCCCAAAAATGAAGATATGAGAGAATTAATACACTTTTTACGTGTACATGTACGTGTAAATTCAGTAGCATTGAAAGTTGGGTGATACAATGTACATATTTTGCTGTTTTAATGTTCCTAAACGATCATATTGCCTTGTTCATATTAATATTTAAATGTTTTAGTAATACTCAATAAAAAGTCAGAGTCTAATGTAATGTCTTAATTACTTTCATAATCATTGATATTCATTTTTATTTAATGTATCAACATCACTACGTCAAAAAATACATGCGCGGATCCAAAAAGAATTCCAGGGGGGTCGAACGGTTATTTGAGTTTGTCGGGGGGGGGGGGAGGGTCCGAGGCATATTTTTGGTAATTTTATAATGTAATTTAAAGAAATTTTAATTTTGCAAGCGGGGGGGGGGGGGGTTCAGACCCCCCTGACCTCCCTCTAGATCCTAGCATGAAATAAGCTTAGCTAATGCATGATCTTGTTTTTGTATATGCCTTGCAATATTATGTAGAAATAATCAATGTGATTGAGCATTTTGGGGTGAATAATTGCATGAATTTTTATATCATAATCTGTAATTTCACCATTAAAACTAGTGCTCTACTCAGAAGTTGTGCCGTCATTCTGTCTTTAAATAACCATACAGCTTTGGCTGAAAATGAAAGATGATGGATGCTTGTATATGCGTGTGATATACATGTACATGTAGGTAGAAGGGGCCTGTAATAGTTTTTCTCTTTCAATAACTAAACTGCCACGGTCCATTAGTTGTTCTAATAACAACATTCGGTTTTAGCTATTCAAAAATCAAGAAAATAATTGAAAAACAAATAATTGGGTTTATTCAAAGATTTATAGGTTTGTTACATGCACTTTGAAATATTTCGCACTTTGAAAAAAATTCAAAGTGTGTTACTAGTAATTTTGGAACCAGTTAAACGCGCTTTTATTTTTTTTTCAAAGTGCGTTGATATCGTCGATATTATAAAAAACTGTTCAGGATTTGGTCCAAATAATTGATACTTTTATTTACATACAATAACTGATTGTTTTAACCTTGGTTTGATATTGTTTAGCTCAATGGGATATATTTTTTTAAAAAAAGAATCCAATGCATTCTCAGCTTACTTTATGAACAGTTTCTCGATTAGAATTTTTTTCTCATAAGCTTACGTAGTTTGACAATTTACACAAGAACAAATCAGGAGTTTTAAATTATCCAAATATGACATAAACTGCATCGCGTAGCAATTGCCCTTTTCCTTTTTTGTCTATGCAGCAAAATTAATGTACTTCTTATCTGATACATTGGGCTATGTCAGAAACGTTTACTTCAAGTTGCTGAATATCATACGTTTTGGATAGAAAGATAAGGGGTAGGCAACCTTCTTCCTGAAATCAATTACTAGTAAATGATGCACTGGTAATTGACCTGTATGATTGGTTAACCCACACCCACCCCCGTTCTTAAACACGGTTAATGAGATTAACTTGTGTTAACAATTCATCATACAATCAGCAAATTAGAAATTCAATTCCAGATTTTTCTATTTAAACATATTTTTTTAAAGTGCGTTAAGTGTTTCGATAATAAAAAATGTTGAAGTTCCTTCATAACGCACTTTGAATTTTTTTTTTCAAACTGCGTTAGCTTAGTCCTAAGTTTAACGCGTTTTATTTTTTTTAAGTGTGTACTTTTCGCAAAGTGCGTTGCCACATACGTTATTTAAAATCCACTATAAATCACAAAACCTGTGTGCTATAATTCTTTAGAAACTGTACAAAGAATGTATGGTGTATCAAATCATTTGATAATGAGAAGATGGGATAAATAAGTAAAATTAATGTAAGTAGTCAGTTTCATGTGTGTATTTCAAACCTGACAATGTAGTGAGAATCATGTGTGTCTAACTGGTGGGTCACGTGGTCTGATGTAGTGGAGTTCAGGGGAAAACCCAAATTTTTAATATAATGAATTTACGAATTATCAGCCCCCTAGGCTATTAAGAGTAGACAGTCTTTTATAAATTTGCTCAAATTTTTTCTTCACGACCCTTAGAAAATAGTGTAGTGACTCTCTGGTGAAAAGTCATGTGTAGTGAGTTTCATGTCTTTACGAGTATGTGTGTGTGTGTGTGTGTGTGTGTGTGTGTGTGTGTGTGAAATTGATGCATTTTTGATTTGCCCAATATGATGTATAGCAAAAAGTTTATTTGTAATTGATTATTGATATCTGTGTAGTTACCGAGGTTTGATCTATTTTGACAGTGTGTGTGTGCGAACGAGCATCGGTAAGTACAATGAGTATCATACATGTATAAAAAAAATAAATCATTCTTAGAGTGCGCATCAGGATGACATTAATTTATAATCATAAACTTTCTTTTTTTAACGCTTACATCAATTTAAAAGTAAGTGATTACACATCCTTAAGGGTACATATTACACAATTGTTCAAGTTATGTTGAACTTGCTGATATATTTGCCCTTATTTTGAACATGCAGTTATAATTTCTCTCTATCTGACGTTGTACATTTTGTTTTCAGAATCGAGGACGAATCATCAGCTGTATTGATTTCAGAGATATAGAGGAGTTTTTCCAGAGTTTCCATGTAATGTATCCAGGACCAGTTATCTCAGAGACGGTGTACTGTCCATTAGGGTTGGCGAGATAACATTTGTCGAACCACCATCCCGATTTGAACTCGGAGGCACAGGAACCTCTAGAATTGTCGTTATCCTCGTCCGGTGTAGAGAACTTCATGTTGTTGTGGACATTAAGGCTATCCCCTACAATCACATTGGTTACAAATGAAATCATTCCAATTGAAGTCATAATCACTTCCATGTTAATAAGTAGCAATGCATTTTTAAATAACTACCTTAGTTTTTAAATGATGAAATAAAACATGAATCACTTTCATATATTACTTCCCTGTATGCATGTCTTTTATTTTTTATATTTGCGTCCCTAGATTCTTCCTTGACATCTGAAAGATACTGAATGAAAATCCGACTTAACTTAAACACCACATTTTGGGTGCTTATATTACACATGCATCAGTTCATCGCTCTCTCTCAACTTCAGCCTGAAAAGAAAATCAACCGCTACCCTTCCCACCCTATTATGTAATGTAATTCACTTAGTACATCTAAAGCTTGCTTTTGCTTACTTTCAAATCCCAGCCCAGTTATCGGGCTTACTTTAATTGTCACTTTGATTGATTGAAACATTAATAATTGGCAGTAAGTCATTGATTACAGTCAGTAACTGAATATATCGATGCATTTTGGCAACGCATTTTGAAAAAATAACACACTGTCGAAAATAAATTCAAAGTCAACGCACAAAATTTTTCAAAATGCATAATGAGTGTACACCAACAGTTTTTTTCATTTAAACACTTAACGCACTTTAAAATGTTATTATTTGTCACAGAAAATGGACTTTGTTCTATACAGATTTTTTTGAGTCAGATTAAGTGTTTACACTTCTTTGTGAATACCGTTCAATATGGTCTTACACTATTGGGAGCAAGAAGGGGGCAACCAAAGATAAAGTCCCATTTCCAATATATTATTTGATTACCTGAAAAATTCACGAGCATCTTGTCTTTCCAAACATCATAACAATTTCTTGAACTTAAAATCAACAGAGTTTAGTCATATCAAAATCAAACTGACAGATCATTAGCTTCTCCCATGGTAAAATGAAAAATCTAAGCATAAATCCACTTCTCAAATTCAAGCCAAAAACATTATTTTCAAATAAGATGTCTGATAGTTACATGTACAGCCATTAAAGCAATATCAACTCAAAAAAAACATTTGAGAACGTACTATGTGCATTGCAATGTAATTGAAAAAGAAATATCATACTAGCTTTGAATTTAATATGCTTCTTCATCATGTTTGTTAATAAGCTTATGAACGACATATTTAGTTCAGCTATTGTCTTCCGTAAAATTGATTAGTTTCCCCCTTTTTTAAAGAGTATAGTTAAATAATATTCACAAAGATGAAGATTAATGATCAGCAGACGACTAATTGGTTCAGTTCATGTGATATTTTGATAGACAAATCTTAATAAAAATTAAGCTCTTGTTCTTCATGGGTACATTATTAAATTAAACGATCTTATCGACAAGCAGTTTTATAGCGAAATTGCTATTCATGATAGCTAAAAACTCCAGGGTTTCTTATTCTATCATCACAAATGTCTATGGTACCATAACTTACCTGCATTTCCACTGTATCCATTCACCTCCAACTTATATTTACTGGTCTCGTCCCCGACAGCAAACCGTGAGTAAACAGCATAAGCCTTTTCTCCGTTGAATCTCTCCATGTCTACTCGCAGTTCCTGGGGCTTCTGTGACGTCAGTCTATGTAGCATGTCATTTCCTGAAAAATGATTTGTCTTTGATATCAAATAGCTTTCTTCATACACTGTCCAGATTAATCCGGAAAAAGCATATAACAAGTCATGTTCATATTGGCATACATTTAATTTTGACGTCTTCGTTTCAATAACTGCCGTCAGTTGAGCAGACAAGTTATCATAACGCGCTATGATATTTTTTTATTGAGGTTGCCTATCAAACTTGCTGACAATCAAGGACCCCCTCCCCCTTTTTCCTTACTTTCTTCGGGTTCATTGTTTATGCATTTAAAAATAAAAATTGTGATCAGAAAGGTCATAAAAGCTTTAGAATTTTTATTATTCCTGTACTTTAGTGAATAACCGATTGAAGCCGTAAGGTACTTGTATTCAACTGACTCACTACTCCTTGGAATAGTTCCTCAAATCAACAGAAAATTACTTGATTATAAAAGATGCAATGTAACATAATGCATAAAAAGTATATACATGTAAGTCATGTACATGTAGACTAAATATATACCATTTTGTATTAAAAACTTATAATTTCAAAAGTTCAATGAAATAGGCCGTATACAGATTTAAACTTGTGATCTGCTGTTCACAAGCCCGAAACTCATACAAATACCGGTATGTTTTTACAACACATAAACTTCTCGCGTAAATATGCATGGTGTCGTGTTTAAAATTTCGACGTCTTGCTAAAAACGGAACAGTTTTTAGCAGGAACTCCATGTTGTATATGTTTAAGTCACAAACATAAGTTATATTCCATTAGATTTGATAAATTCAAGGCTTTTAGAAATGTTTTGTGCTGTGTATATTTAAAACACGGCATATTTCAGCCAATAACGTCCCTTGTTCTTAGCATTTTCTTTTGGCTTGTCATTATTTCTGATGATCAGCCTAGCCCTCCCCTCCCTTTCCATTTGCTTCCGCCGCCACTGCAAACTTGACTGTTTGACGTTCGTTTTGATTTCTTAACTAGAAAAGTCACTGGTTCATGCATTTGATTTTTATACATATATAACTAAATACTAGTGAATGCTAAGGTTTTGCTTTCTACTTTATAAACTTCATATATACTACAATTTACTGTAAACTATTAAATACTTCTTTTTTAATAGGGAAAAATTCTAACCACTTTCATGAATAAAAGTCCCATCCCCTTTTTGGCCATCACCAACATATGAGCAATTGACAAAACACACCCCCAACTTTCAGAATACCTTGACACAAATTCTCCTTTTCCTGTAATTTCCAAGCTGTTACTAATACTTTCACATCTATCTAAATGATCACTGAGTTTCGTTTCTTTTATTAGTATATTTAGTGTATAGAAAATGAGAATAGTACCTATCCAATACCCATGATCAGCAAATCCAAACCCGTTCTTGTATTCCGTCCAGTTATTGTTAAAGTCCACCGATCCATTCACTCTCCGCTGAATCACCTGTTCGTATGTATACATACTAATGACTTACGCATAATTGAAAAAAGTTATAATCAAAGTTTTGTTTAAAAAAACTCTACACGTTAATAAGTGAACTTGTGGATGAAACTAGAGAACTTGCAAAACAACTTCATATGAGAGAGAGAGATAGATAGATAGAGAGAGAGAGAGAGAGAAAGAGAGAGAGAGAGCATTTACCGTCCAACCTCCGTTTTCAGTGGTCATATCGCAGTATACGGCCTTTTTTCTACTTAAACCAACAATATTGTACACTCCGTCCTTCCCTCTTGTATCTGGGTATTTCTTCAAAATGTCAGCACAATCGGTACCTGCAAAAGACTTCTCCTTGCCCATACAGTTTTACTACACATATATAGGTAATACATTGCGATGTGTACTGTATTAATTTTAGATATATGAATAATACAAACCAGATATAGGGGTCCTTCCACTTCTGCAGGTTGATTTATCTCCGATTATGTTTGTAGAATTGTCAGTAGCTTCTTTCTGGAGCACCACCAATTTCTGGAGATCTGATTTCAAATTCCTGACATTTGCATCTAGAATTTTTATTCCTTCCATATTTTGCTTCACCATTCTTTCCATACTTTTTGTTAGTTGCCGCAGTTCGTCATTTATAATGTGTGTTGCCACGTTCACACATTTCTGCTGTTCTCCAAAATCATCATATAACAATTGCCCGTACATTGATTTCAACAACATAGTAAAAATCAAAAGGCTCAACAACCCTCGCATTGTTACATACCAGGTTCTGCACATATTTTTAGTAAATAGAAAAACAATATTGTGCACTGTAATAATTTTCAGTTAACATCTATTAGAAAATTAAGCCATGCATTTAAATCTTGTAAAGGATGGTATTTGATACTTTTCTAAAGAGATGGTCCTTTTAACCTGGTCAATTAACTTTATATGAATGACGGTTTAACCTATGATAGTCATCTTCCGTGTGAAACTATGTCAAATCTACTTTTGTTGCAAAAGTAGCAAACATCTCAAATCGGCCCTACCCATCTGCAATGTACCAGTAATATGCAGTGAGTGTTTTGCTTAAGGTCAAGTCATTAAGGAGTGAGATGTATTTTACCAATAAAAACTAGTTCGACTGAGTTACAGGAAATGATAATGCGGGGTTTTTTACTACATAGAAACTTCCTTCCAATGGATTCCTTAGTTTGTTTTCGTATTTATGTGCCAAATAATTTTCAGTTTACAAATAGTGACAATATACTACTTAATACATGTTAACGTTAGGTTAAACTTTACAACAAACAGCGACTTAAGCTTTATACCGAAAAAACGTTGTTTCGATTACTTTGCCGTTTTAAACAAGTATATGATACATGTACCTAATACACATGCAGCTTAATTTCATTTTGTTTTGTTTGTCACTGAAATTGACAAAGATTTTCTCATGGTCAAAGAAAAATGTCCAATCGCAGAGAGGCTATAATGTAATCTCTTAGTACTCATGCAGCTTATTATTAAACTGGTATGAGCAGACTGAAAAAGACACTTACAAAACGGGTTGAACATGATAACAAAATTGTAGAACTTTATATGAAAAAGGTATACAATTACTGGTAATTACATGTTTAATCATATCATAACATCAACAAATTACGGAACAGTTCTATTATCACTGATATATATGTATATTTGCTTGAATTTCGTTCAAGTTCAAATTCGATAGTAATAAGAGGTCTAAGCAATTTCTGTGAAACTAAGCAAAATGCAAATTTAGGGATATAAAGTCAGACTTGTATAGAAGGTTCAAATAGAAAAAAGAATGATACATTTGAATCACTCTTACTCGTATATATTTGTTTAAAGTTTTTGGTTTGGTTTTGCTTTCATTCTCCCATCAATATTTTAAGTTTAATGCCAGCATTGGGGGAGCCCATCTATTCTTAATAAGTAATTGAACATTTAAGAAATATGAAAAATAAAACAGACTTTTCAAATTCTTCATTTTTTAAAAAATTTTTACAAGTTCAGACATTCACTTTTCCATTTCACGGTAATGCAAAACTCATTTTTTACTCCATCAAAAACAAATTCAGCAAATCTGATAAGAATCCCGTATTTTGACTCAACTGCTGTGTACATGTACCACAAGTGAAAATTAAAACCTGTTTTCTGACACTTTCTAAGACTATAGAAGCGTCTCATATTCACTTCAACCCCCAATCCTTATCAGCTTGGAACACAAGCCTATCAAAACTGTAATGCAGTGATCAAACGATGCACCTTTATTTTAAATGTGATGAACATAACTAGTCCACAGGAAAATAAATGACTACCTCTTAGTTTTACAGTGAATGTTGTCGTAGCTTGACAACCAATCTGGCAAAAAGTTATTCCTCATGCAATACTTGATAATGATACATTACTCCAAATACGCTGTACATAACATATGAATAGAGCACAGCAAACAATATATCAATATTTTAAAATTAAAACTAGTGTTAAAAAAACTAAAATCTATTTGAAACAAATATTTGTTATCATAGTGAAAAAAGGTCCAAGGGCTACATCGCTCACCTAAACAACATCTCTGTGATGGAAATATACATCAAACAGTTATGTATGAAAAAACATATCAGGCAGTTTCGAGGCTCGCTTTTCATACAGAACTGTTTGAGGCATATATCGTACCAAAATCACTGCCATTAAATTTCATTGTTGGTTTACCCGAAACAGTCCGATTTTGAAGGATATCAGTACTGTAATCACTGATAACGGTCTGATATTCATAAGCCCACTGCTGTCATAGGTAAACAGTTTCGACTACTGGAGTTTGATCTAATGTATACATTTTTTAAAACAAAATAATAAATGTACATGTATACATTAGTTTATAAACATGTCATAAAAAGATAATTTAAAAAAAAATGAGTTAAGTCCCAGAGGTCTAGACACCTTGGGTGGGGGATGTATAGGGGGAGGGGGTCGGTCCTGTGCTAAACACTTGTGAGTTTAACCTACGATAGTCATCTTCCGTGTGGATGAGTATTTAATCTACTTTTGTTGCAAAAGTAGCAAACCTCTCAAACGGTCTAACCTATCTGCGATATTCCAGTTATATGCAGGGAGTGAATTGCTTAAGGTCAAGTAATGAAAGAGTGAAAATGTATTTTACCAATGAATACTTGTTAGACTGAGGTACATGATATGTTAAAGCTGAACACCTCTCGTAAATAGGCACTGCTCGCCATATTTCACTTTAAGCACCACTTTTCCGAATTTTAAAATCTTTATATAAGCCACAGACTTGGTAACTGGGAATGGGACACATCCAAGTTGTGACGCATTGTTAATAGAAATAAACAATAAAATGAAGAATAACTATATATTAAGTAGTTTTTCCTTCTAAATTGTCATCTAACAGCGTGGCGCAGTGGGTTAGTCGATTTACTACTCTGTAAGTCTTGAGTTCGAACCCCGCTTGGGGTTTTACATGTTTGTATCTCTCTCCAAAAACTTTCAAAAGCTAAGTTTTGGTTAAACTTCGGAAAAATTTGAAAACTCAAAACTGTTGAAAGTATTCTAATTGTAATGTACATTAATCCACATCAATATCGACAGATGTCCCATACCACCTGAACAGCTTTATGTTTAACAGTTAAGGTATTTCGCTGTAGAGGTCTCACCTGTGTGAATGTACATCTTGTCTCTCCGAGCTCCTCGGTCACGGGTTAGGGTTAACCCTAAACCTAACTCTAGCCCTGACGATGAAATTGATAAGATTGACGTACTTTTCTTAAACCAGGAGAGTACTAACATCAAATTAATTGGTCAATGCATTATTTACAAATAAATTATGCGCAAAAAATATGAAAAAATCCAAAGACAACGAAATGAACACTTCACGTCGGCCACGAGATTCAGGGGCCCGTTTCTCAAAAAAGCGAAAATCTGGGCCTAAGTTAGTCCGACTAACAAAGTTACGCCAATATTTAGTCGGGTCTAATTTGCGTTTCTGAAAGAGGCGTAAGTTAGGGTTTAAATGTTGAAGAACTTAGACATCTCGGCTGAGTACTAAGCATGCGCACATCGTATTTTGTTTTGCTTTGAGGCTATGATTATATGTGTGGTGGATCAATTTTCCGATTCATAGTACATTTACCCGAAAGTACACACGTTATAATATACCACAGACTGTTCAAGTTAAAATTGTTCATAATAGTTTATGAAAATGGAATAAATGCCTATACGCTTCTTAACATAAAGAAATTTTCGAGAGAATACAGGTGATATGAAAGGGGCAGACATAAGAGGTTGCAGAAACCAAATATATGATAATTGAATTCATCGCAGACGATATTGTAGCACAATTGTTCATAATTGATCATGAACGAAACAATGCATAGAAATTAACTCCAATATTCGTGTAAAATTGAAAATATTATTAGAATGCAGGGCCAGAGTACAGTAGAAATGCCTGCATACGTCTGCAGAATGATCAGTCATGCTTCATATAGATATTTAGACACTTTCAGCTGCTGGGATAAGGCTTTACACTTCTTCTTCTTCTTTTTTAATCAAATCACTGAATTATTTATAGACAATAATATGGCTATGATTTAAACAGCAACCTCCTGAAATAGAAAATATCCACTGCATCTATAAATCACATGTACATGAACCTTGTCCATGTCTACAGAAGAATGTAAAATTCCATCCTCTGTTCCAATATCGTAAGAATTTAAACATTGACATGGAAACGATTCTTGATTTTCTGCGATTCAAATGATAAAAGTTTTGAAACATATTTTTTACAATTAAAAACACGATGAATAACAACATTTGAGGCCAGAGTCTCCTGCACCCTCTCTCCTGTTTTTGGTTTTATTAATTGCTTGGTTTGTTTTTTTTTTTTGGGGGGGGGGGGTGTTGAAAGTAATATATACTGTATACAGGGAATTAATTGCCCCGTTTAATTTTCAACTATTTCACCCTCGTTGTCAGCAGGCGATTTTAAAAATTTAAGAATTTTAATGCCTAATATTATTAAGTAACTTGAAACACAACTGTGACTCGGAGATTTCTCGACGGGGCGAAACTGTTTGCAAGTGTAGAAGGACGAAGATTATACAGGACGAAAGTACTCCAGTATACAGTATCTTGATTAAAATATAGATATAAAAGCAATTATCAAAGAACCCATTCCCTATTTGAAGAAAGCTTTATGAACGAAAAGTTTCTTAAAGTTTAATGAAAAAAAAAAGATCTTTAAAATCCCCTACCCCCCTCCCCCGAATAAGATATTTAGGGCGGTTTTAACAAGTACATTTGAGTCCTACTATTTTTCCTTCTGCTTTGAGTTATTGGGGGTATACATTTGTATATATAATAAGTATGACTAGCTAGTTAAATTTGTAAATAATCCAAACGTGTTGTAAAAATTTTCCTTATATAGATAAGAAACATACATGTACAACTACACACAGGCACAAATTACAACTGTAAACGTTCTGAGATGCTCCTATGAAAGGTGTATTCTCAATTTTTTGAAATCAGTTTCGTTTCATAAGTTCAAATTTTATTAGAAACATTAAATTGGTCTCAAACTTCGCTTACTGAGTATTGATTTAAAAATCAATAATCTATCCATGCTTGTAAACATCAATACGATGTATAAACTCGGAGTTATTGTTGTGGAATATATGTATAATTTAGAACTATAGCCTCTTTTTAATTATTGTGTTTATATCAGTTATCGGGGTGTACCGTCTAGTAATGTATATTACATATGTTTAATGACTAGAGCCCATTATTTATCAAATTGATTTAATGTTAATTTATTTAGAAATAGGAACTGTTATCGAAAAATACGTTTTTTTGATAAAAGTTATATGTACATGTGCAAATATCTCAATATGTGAATGCTTCCATAATAACATATAAAACAATTAATCCCAAAATTATTTTGCCTTAGAAACAAAACGCTCGCCATTTTTGTGTACAGACTAAGGACTTACGCCTACCCATTATCAGGCGTAGATTTAAACCAAAATTTAGTCCCGACTAAGTTTCCGCCTTTTTGTAAAAAGCAACTTAGTCGGGTTTTGAGGTTTGGTCCCTGAATTAGTCTGGACAAAGCTTACGCCTTGACGTAGGCCTTTTTGAGAAACGGGTCCCAGATGTGCAATCGGGTGTAACGGAATAAAATGGTTCATGTACCAGGTACCTCTGTGACGGTGCCTATTTACAATGTTAAAGGGGAATGGTCACGATTTTGGTCAAGTTCTAATTTTCTGTTTTTATTATTTGCAATGCTTTAGAAATGCAATTCAAATGATTAAATGAAATTTGAGAGTCAGTCTTTAAGTTTTAAGCAAGATACAGAGCTCACAAATCTCTGTCATGTAAACAAGCTCGTGCCCTGTTTTTGTTTACATAGGTTCAATATACCATTTAAAACCTTTTTCAAGCTAATTTTTCTATCTTCTTTTTCATTTTAAGCATAGATAAACAGTTCCTAACGTTTACCACATTCATTTTAGGTCTAGAATTGAAGTTTTCACTTTAACATTCAAAATGTAAACAAAAGCTTTGTTTACAGGGCAACGACTTGTGAGCTCTGTAACTCGCTTCAAACTCAACAAATGACACTCAAATTTTGGTTGCTTATTAAGAATGCCTCCCTGAAGCATTGTAATTATTAAAATCGGAAAAATAATTTTGGACCAAAATCGTGACGATGTCCCTTTAAGCTTCTATATGGGGTTTTATCATATAGAACTAGATGATTTTTCACGCAAGCGCGGGAATTAACAATTGTTCACATTAATAGGATACAATGTTTGATATGTTGAATCAGACTTGTTTGTTCATTTATTATGAACTGTGTCCGAAGTTTTTATGCTTTTATGAACCTATACTATAAAATTGAATTAAAGAAGCAACTGTATAGCTGGATATTCAGAGGAGAAGGCAGTGATGACAATTTAAACGGAAATTGATTATACATATATATATCCTTTCCTATCTTCCTTTTGATGCAGATGGCTGAAAGAAATTACATTTTTAAATGTTTTATTTCAAACAAGTGCGTCGTATCTCTTTTCTAAATTTTTTATCTTTAGCATATGATTTTTATCAATGTCCCAAATAGGAATTTCATTTTAAAGACTGTAAACTAATCTCCATCCCCGAATTCAACTTCGCCGTTTTTATGCATGTATCGTTTATTCAGATGGAAGTTATTGCAATTTGTTCATGACTCACAAATTAATTTATATGTTTTACTACTATTTTGTTGTGGTATTCTAATGTATGTAATTTATTTTAAACGTGTACGCATATTAATTTGGATACCTTAAACCAATGTTGTAATCCAAAGTATCTACCCAATGGTTACACGTAACTCGCCTTACACTTTCTGCCCTGACGTTAATTAGTCAACCTACGTTTTATCCGCGCCCTGTTCTCTTAAGTTATTTTCACTAAAACAAAAATCGCACCAAATTGGCGAATTTCATTTATTTTCTTTACTTGCATTAACCAAAGGTGTCAGATCTAAGATATCTGCCAGTGATGCATAATGAACTCATCCTACATTAGTCAACCTGCGTTCTTGGTTAACCCGTTTTGGAAAGTTGTATCCATCAAGACTAAAATCGTGCATTTAAGAAACGAAGTGGCACATTTTATTTAATCAACATTAGTCAAATTTTAATTTCTATGTATACCCTAAATACATGTAAGTTCCCAATAAATGTATTTACTCTTTACGTAACCATTCAACATTATTTCATTGCAAGTATATATTTTGATGGAAATTACCACTGATTTGGATCTGCCAAAGCGTGTTCACCACCTTACTCTCATTTTTGCTTTTTCGGGCTTGTTTATCGAAAATGAAAGAAATTTTTTAATTCATTTTTCAACAAATACCTATCAGGTTAAATTCAATTATTGCTTACAGACATCAACTCACATGTGTTGAAATACTATAGGAGTATGCAGTTACTCTGGTACAGGCAGTTTATTGGCGAAATGTTTAGATAGATACATAACTCTTTGTTCTTTTTTCCTGCACATGTGTTGACGTGGTCCGTCATGTTTTAAAAAGCTCTTGACAAGAATCATATTTTGAGCATAAAATGCCGTTTGAAATCGGGAACTTTTCTTTAAGAGTGAGGTGTAGTGTGGTATGGAATTATCGTGAAGTGAATTTGTTTAAGTTTATGGGATTTCTGTGGATTTTTTGGATTACGTTTAACTTTGCATTATGTCAGGTATGAAAACAGATATGAAAACAAGACAACGAAGCAACCATAAAAACTGTACACCGTTGGATCGCTCTGGTAAACATGAGTCCCCAAGGGAAAGCGCTTTACCCGAGTGGACACATTACAAAGGCCTGCCTAACGGTCGAGATCAGTCTAACGGTCGTAGTCTACCCAGCAGTCGTAGTCTATCAAAAGGTTGTGGTAGAAGTCGTAGTATTGGAAATGATTATATCAGGAACAACAATAATGGCTGCAAGGACGTGAATCATCTCAAGGTGAAAGCGGTTTCGATCTTTAACCGAAAACGTTGCGCAAATCCAAGACGACCCATATGAACAGGACGGTTTCCATGACAGGTTATCCTGTCTAAAAAAACATTCCGTATGAAGTCTTCAATTATTTTGAGTGGATGTCCTTTGAAATTACGTTTAACTTAAAATAGTTGCCGTTTAAAACTACGTCACTTTGTTGTGTCTGGATCAGAATGAAATGGCATGCAACGTCCAGATTTGTTTAAACCTCCAAGAAGGAAAAAGAGAAAATGCTTAAATCAAATATCAACAAAACAAGTGTGCAAAGACGATTTGAAAGGTGAAATTAATCACTTTGAAGAGTTCAACCATGTAGATTTGAACATTATGAAATCTTGCCGCTTTTGCCTGAATTTCCGTAGATCATCGCTTTTTGTGAATAAATGTCTCACTTTATAGTCCACAGGAAAACACAATACTTTATCTCGCCGTCTTTATTGTTTATCAACCGATTTATTTTTGTTGTCAGTCAGTGACAAACCTATGTACGTATAAATCAAATTTTAGCACCGAATTCTTGGAGATATATTATCAAAACAAAAATGATCATCATGGTGACCAAAATCAAATAAATTGTCAATTAACTCTGAGGAGTTTTTAAAACATTTGGATAAAGTTATGATCGAAATTAACAATATATATTGCAACAAAATGTGAAAAATTAGATTATTCATAGCTTAAATTAAATGTATAAATTTTCTTTCCCCTTGTCTTTTATTAAGCACAAAACAATAAAAGTTATATTCATAGACGATGTATTACATGTACATTGTGACACAATCTGAACAATAAAATTAATTATAGTTTTATTTTATATTTCTTTCTACAGTGCGAAATGCAATTTATTATGCTACTTTCGCACTATTGAAATTCCTAGCACAATTCAATTCACAGCCTTATTCGTATTATACATCATCAGATCGGTCGTGGTAACTATGTTAATCGTCAAAAACAATTTCTGTCAATAACGTTCCCCGATCAACTCAATTATTTTACAATCGAAATTATTCATATACATCGAATCAGATCGCATTTCATCATGTCCTCCTAAACGGGATAATATCGGTCAATTTTAGAGGAAAAAACAATACACTGTTATGCATTTAGTTGCGGAGGGCTATTATCCGCTCGGGTCCAATGTTAGCTAAAATCGGGATTACCTTCATTTTTTTGTAAATCGTTATTTGTTCGTAAATAACAAATTGCACGATAGTACGCGGGAACCTGCATTAAAGCGTTTGATTTGCAAGTCTTCTTGGGAATTTAAAATTTGTCCACCTTTTTTTACAAGTCAAAATATATGTGACCCTTTAGAGAGTCAAATAGCTCAAACATCAGTAGTTACACAGATTATAAAACAATTTCAAATATACTGTTTGTTATGCATCATATTGAACAATACACTCATTTCATGTATATTTATCGGCGAGTAGACTGAATATCATACATATATATAAAAAACTCAATCATTCTTAAAGTGTGCATCAGGATGACATTTTTTTTCAATGATAAACTTCCTTTTTTTAAAGTTTAAATCAATGTAATGTTTTATTTAATGTAATCATTACTAAAAATTAAAAAAAAAATGAAATTTTTTTTTGCTTGTTTGATAATCCTGGTAAAACAGAATACATGTACATGAATACCGCTTACACACAAGTCACGAAAGTGTTTTACATTCAATTGCATCATTAAGTAAAAATAATATTAGTGATAAAACATCCTTAGGGGATCATATTATGCAATTGTTCAAGTTATGTTGAACTTGCTGAGATATTTGCCCATATTTTAAACATGCAGTAATAATCTCTCTCTATCTGACGTTACATCTCGTTGTCAGATTCGAGGACGAATCATCAGCTCTATTGATTTCAGCGATATTTTGGAGTTTTTCCAGTCATACCATGAAGTGTAGTTATCACCAATTTTCTCAGAGTCGGTGTACTGTCCATTAGGGTTGGTACGGTAACAGGAGTTGAACCACCATGCCGATCTCCACTCGTTGGCACAGGAACCGCTGTAATTGTCGTTATCCTTGTCCGGTGTAGAGAACTTCATGTTGTTGTGGTAATCCAGACTATCCCCTACAATCACATTGGTTACAAATGAAATCATTAGAATTAAAGTCATAATCACTACCATGTTAATAAGTAGCAATGCATTTTTTAAATAACTACTTCAGTTTTTATGATAAAATAAAAAATATATCACTTTCATATATTACTTTCCTGTATGCATGCCTTTTATTTTTTATATTTGCGTCCCTAGAGTCTTCCTTGACATCTGAAAGATACTGAATGATAATCCGACTTAACTTAAACACCACATTTTGGGTACTTATATTACACATGCATCAGTTCATCGTTCTCTCTCAACTTCATCCAGTAAAAAAAATCAACCGTTACCATTCCGACCCTATTATGTAATGTAATTCCCTTGGTACATCTAAATCTTGCTTTTGTTTACTTTCAGATCCAAGCCCAATTATCGGGCTTACTTTAATTGTCACTTTGATTGAATGAAACATTAATAATTGACAGTAAGTCATTGATTACAGTCAGTAACTGAATATATCGATGCATTGTGGCAACGTATTTTGAAAAAATAACGCACTTTCGAAAATAAATTCAAATTACGTTAAATTTAAGACAAAGTCAACGCACTTAAACAAAATTTTTCAAAATGCATACTGAGTGTAGACCAACAGATTTTATTATCTAGACACTTAACGCACTTTAAAAAATGTTACTATTTGTCACCGGAAATGGACTTTGTTCTAAACAGATTTTTTAAGTCAGCTTAAGTGTTTACACTTCTTTGTGAATATTGTTCAATGTGGTATACCACTATTAGGAGAAGGAAGGGGGCAACCAAAGATAAAGTCCCATTTCCAATATATCATTTGATTACCTGAAAAATTCACGGGCATCTTGTCTTCCCAAACATCATAACAATGTCTTAAACTTATTATCAATAGAGTTTAGTCATATCAAAATCAAACTGACAAATCATTAGCTTCTTCCATGGTAAAATGAAAAATCTAAGCATAAATCCACTTCTCAAAGTCAAGCCAAAAATATTATTTCCAAATAAGATGTTTGATAGTTATATGTACAGCCTTTAAAGCAATATCAACTCAAAAACAGGCATTTGAGAATGTACTTTGTGCATTACAATGTAATTGAAATTTTTTTTATCATACTAGCATTGAATTTGATAAACTTCCTTATCATGTTTGTTAATAAGCTTATGAACGTCATATTTAGTTCAGCTATTGTTTTCAATAAAATTGATTAGTTTCCCCCTTTTTTAAAGAGTATACGTTAATTAATATTCACAAAGATGAAAATTAATGATCAGCTGACGACTAATTAGTTCAGTTCATGTGATATTTGATAGACAAATCTTAATAAAAACTTGAACTCTTGTTCCTCATGGGTACATTATTAAGGTTGAATAACACACCCTGAAAAAGGTCACTCAAATTAACAAGATTTTTTTTTATAATAAAAGATGTGATGATATATAAACTGTACAAATGTAATAAGTGAAAAATTTGCAGTTTGGGGGTAAAAAATGAATATCTAAAATAATTGTTCCAGTAAGTAACAACAAAAGCCCTGCGGGATTCGAACTCGGTTGTACAGATCAGAAGTCCGACACTTTATCCACTCGGCTATGGAGTATGTTACATCTTTTAGTCCAATAAAATCCTTTTAATAAAAGAAAATGTCGTTTCGATCAGCTGTCAGCCATTTTAATTTGTAACGATGTGTTATTCCACCTTGAATTAAATGATCTTATCGACAAGCATTTTTATTGCGGAATTGCTATTCATGATAGCTAAAAATTCCATGGGTACTTATTCTATCATCACCACAGTCCATGGTACCATGAATTACCTGCATTTCCACTATTTCCTTTCACCTCCAACTTATATTTACTGGTCTCATCCCCGACAGAAAAGTTAGAGTACACAGCATAGGCTTTCTCTCCGTTGAATCTCTCCATATTTACCCGAAGTTCCTGTGGCTTCAGTGACGTCAGTCTATGTAGTAGGTCATTTCCTGAAATATATTTGTCTTTGATATGAAATAGCCTTCTTCATACACTCTCTCGATTAATCCGGAATAAGCATATAACAAGTCATGTGCATATTTGCATAGATTTTGTAATCTCTTTGCATCTGTATATTTGATTTATGTTAATTAATCACATGTTTGCCCTAATACAGTGGATATCACCCAAGTAATATATTTTTGATATTACACTGAAATGACGTCTATTTTTACGCATTACTGTTAATTGACATGAGGATGACATTCAATTAACGTCAAGATCTAGAAAATGATTTCAGAGTCGGGTTTTTTTGGTGCTAAATCCATAATCAAAAATTTTCTCGACATTCGATTTAAAATAATATAAAACGTGTATTTAAAATAAATAAAATAAAAATATTTTCATTGGATCAAAACAGTGCAAATATTCAATAAAAATCGAATAAAAATCTTTAGAGAAGTGTTTCTTTTCTCTTTGACAAAAAATGTTATTTCTTGTTTTGAAAATCTTTCCCCAATACGATGTATTTCAGATAAAAAAAAAACTACATATATGAAGGAAGCAATGCATTCTATGAATTTGAAGGGTTTTTTAAATACCATACCTCGATATTGTTTACTGTATGCGTAGCTCTTAAATATGTAGGGGTATGTCTGGTTGGCAGATGAACATATGTGTGCCTAACTTCAAACATTACAATAACAACGACCTCTATTTGTTTCTTTTAGGCGCAAGGTCACTCCCAGGCCTTTCATTTACAGATTTTTCTTATAGTTTGCACCTTCTTAATTTCCGCCAAATTAGGAAGCAGCAACATGTTATTATAGAATGTCACGCAGTATATATATATATTTAGGAAAGATTTTTGAGAAATTAAAAGTGTTTTGGATCAATTTCGCAAACACTATCAAACAATTTATATTAAATTCATCAAGCTTAGTTTTGGCTAAGACTTTCCGGAAAATGACTTCTGGTCAAAAATTAGCAAAAATGATTTTAAAATCAATCTCTAGTTAAAAAATTAAATCTTTAAGCTAAAGAATATTTTAGCAAAGACTTATTTTATTTATGCTTTGTAAAAAAAACTACTGTCGTTTTATTGAGAAATGTAAAGAAAACAAGCAAAAATTTACAGAGGGTTTTTAAAATATTTTTTTTTATTTCTTACAAATAAGATCGATTTAGAATGCATACAATCCTTTTAAATGCGACATTAATGATATGAAATTAAATTTTGCCACATCCTTTTCAACACGTCAAATGATGATCTAGACCGATGCACTAGCGTAACCTCTAGTCTTCGACCCAACACAACACAACACAGTCGCTGCAACAGTGTGCTAACATAGCCATTGCCCTGACCATCTATGCTTTTCCGGCAATGCCGGTGTAACGAAGAATTTTGACTCGGGTTGAAATTTGACTCGGGGGACATTTTTCAACGTTGAATATTGATACCAAAGGTGTTGAATAAAGACCCTGATTTGTTGAAAATTGACCCGCATCGTGGAATTTTGATCATGAAACCGGTTCAAAATTCAACATCAAAAAAGCACAAATAACGAATTAATATTTAAAACTTGGATTTTTATAGTTGCAAATTATCAGTTTTTTCAATAATTATTCTTTAGATTTACATATTTACATACAATAAGTCATATATATTGTTTAAGTTTGGTTTTAAACTCAACAGTAAATTGAAACTTTGGTACAGTACAGTATAAATTTTTTGGGTGAGTGAAAACACAAAACTCACAATAATATATGTATAAAATAAAATCAGCCACGTCTGCATATGTATTGGATAGTGTGAAAATTTTAAAACTGAAACTTTCAAATATATGAATGATTTTTAATTAAAACCGTGTAGAGTAAGTTCCAGTTCAGACCAAAATTCTGAAATTGGGGTCAATTCTCAACAGGATCAATTTTTAACGTGTCGAGGTCATCAGAGTTTAAAAAAATCTGTTCATACCAATAACAAATGACCCCGGGTATATTTCACGATCTTTGGACTCAATTTTCAACGTTAAAAAATGACACCCGGGTGGTCAATATTCAACGTTGAAAAATGACCCCTGGGTCAATTTTCAAACCGGGTCAATATTCTTCGTTACACCGGATGTGTATTTCCATGCCAATTCAGTCTGTGTGATGGAACTTTAGACTAATACGAGGGTCAATAAAAAAAAATACGAAGACAATGTGGCTGTCTATTATATACTTTTCATGAAAGTCATACTTAAAGAATTATTATGTGCACCAACACTAATGTTATTGATATGCGAAGTTTTAGTCCATTTGATGAAACGGTATTTTTGTTAACCCTTTTAAAAAACATGTTTTGTCACCACGGCGCACGGTAACGTTCAAAACATGACGTCAACAGTTAATAGATATACCCCATTTTTATATCATGCTTAGTTTCTTGTGCCTTTCTCCCTTCAATTTAAAATGGCACTGAACCACTTAACATCTTATTTGCACACATTTGTTCTAGAATCATACGTTAGTTCTTCAAAATTTTTTTATTAACCGTGTACATGTATATCTCAGTGTACAGTAAGGATAACCCTGAACGTCGGTTGACGTTATTTATGTTTTTGACAAAATATTTAATATATGGATATCATACTCTCTTTCGGACTGGTTTATATTCAAAATACAATTACCACCACCCCCACAGAATTTATTAACGTTAAACACAAACTTCCAAATAATTGTTGACTTATTTTTTGCACCATTGCTTGTATCGGCTTTTTCATGAGTTAAATCAATTTTGTTTGTACTTCTCGTTGCGCCGTGACGTCCGCCGACGTCGATGTTTTCAGTCAATTCTAAAGAGGACTATCTGTCTTTAGTTTCTTATATCTGTTCGACAAAATAAAACATCCCGTCATTATTTGGAGCATAGAATACCATTACTATACTAATTTGAGGTTTTAATATTTTTTAGTTTTAAGCCCAATTAATAGAGATAATACCTTGAACATTATATAGTTTATTGTTGACATAAAACAAATTTTGATCGTGCGCCGTGACCTCAATTTTGCAGGATTAGAATCTAAATAATTCTTAGAAATAAAGGAATTTATTAATTTTTTTTCTTGCAAATTGTTTGAAACTATTGCTTAATTATGTCTACCAAATTTAGTAATGATATGACGTTAGGTAACATAGCTATGACAAAAGTCTTCGTATTTTTTGATTGACCCTCGTATTCTGGCTAGTGTCCTTGATGTTTAGCCAAAGACGACTTTTAAAGAGGATTTTGTACGTAAACATTGAGTATCATCATAAACATAAAAAAGCCGCTTGGATAGATCAGCTATTTATCTTAAACAAGCCAAAGCTTCAGATGCCAGTGATCTAACATGAAGGAATGTTGATGGGCTGAAAGAAAAAGTAAGGTTGCTATTTTTGTTTTTTTTGTTTACGTATATATGAAACACCTTATGAAAAATTAACAAAATTAATGTTTTAACCCCCCCCCCCCTTTTGCCCAAGATATTATTGCATGTTTCACGTAAACATTTTAAAAACACTTCGTACATGTGTGTTCTTTATACAAGTAAATGTTTTACAGGTATAAAATACTATTAAGTGAAAAAAACATGTGAAACATATGACACACAGATGCCTTTTTAGTAGTCCTACAGTCCGATAGGATATTTACTATGAAATACATACAAGAGAAAACTCCAGAAAAGTTTCAACAAATTGTTTTGATTAACTACTGTCAAATTGAATCGTCGAGGCGAATCAGGCCTTTATTAACATTTGTGTATCTCCCAATTAATCTCGTCTAAAAACAATTGACAGAAATAATATTTGTTTATAAACTAAATGTATAGAAACAAATCAATATTTTCTTGCAAATTACCTTTTTGATACAGAAATATTACCGGTAATTTAACCAGAAATACTTCACTTGGGAAGATCCATACACTGAAAATCGCTAATAACGATCACAGGGTGAATCTCTGCCATTCAATCAATTGAAATATGACTGAATGGTAACTGAATGGTGACTGAATGGCATAACTATGCCATTCAGTCACCTTTCCAGACCATTCAGCTACCATTCAGTTGACTGAATGGCAGAGATTCATTCTGTGGATTTATTTCCAATCGTAATCTAGATGGAAATAATACCGACGAAGGTAACAATATCTTTTACAGCAAAAGCTACAAAAACTGAAACGACTTTTTCAGAATTCGGTAGATTTAAACAGGTTGAAAAATATCGTAATACTGCTGGTAGGAACTTAATTTAAGATTTAAAAATAGGATTTGACTGTGTTTAATAGCTGAGTTTTTTTGTATGAGACATCTTAAACTCATAATGTTGTATCAATCAATCCTGTCAATCAAAATGTAAATAATTACGTATCCAATATTCGTGATCTGCACGTCCAAACCCGTTCTTGTATTCTGACCAGTTACGGTAAAAGTCCACCTATCCATTCACTCTTCGCTGAATCACCTACACACACACACACACACAAATTATATATATATATATTTTTTAGAAAACTATAAAGAAATTAGTGAATCATTCAGAGAGAGAGAGAGAGAGGTTATTTACCGTCCAACCGCCATTGTCAGTGGTCATATCACAGTAGACGGCCCTAATTTTGTCTGAAACATCCATTATGTTGTACACACCATCGTCCCCTCTTTTATTTGGGTATCTCTTCAAAATGTCATCACAATCGGAATCTGCAAATGAGTTACCAATGTACATATTTACTGATACAGCTGTGTGTATACCGAACGTTTTCAAAGCTAACTGAAATACATGTAATTATTAATGTACCTGCAAGTTTATATTCCAAAATTTTTGTGAAATTTTCTACTATATTTTTCGTGACATTCTCAATTTTTGTGTTAATTTTGGCCTGCAAATTCTTTTCGATCTCTTCTAACTTTTGAAATAGTATTTTTTCCATACTTTGCTGTTCGATTTTAATAAAAGACATCGCTGTATTCACAGAGTTTTGCTGTCTGTCCTCCAAATCATCAAACAGAACTTGCTCCTTCGTTGTTTTCAACATAAAAATCCAAATCAGAATATTGAAATGTCTTCCCATCGCTGAGCTTTCTCTCCGCCCGTATTTTGGTGTTTTTTTATAATCCTAAATATAAATTTCATAACTCAAAACATGTCTTAAAAGGAAGATTTCTTAAAGTACAGAACGATCATTGAATCATACTTGGTGCACATGCACCTAGAGCATTGGTATTTCTCATAATTAAGTAATGAAAATTAAAGAAAAAAAATAAAGGCTAACTCACACTCATATTTTGTTCCTGTTTTTATACTGATAATAACGGGCCGCCAAAAGACGGTCCGCTATTTTATATATTTAAATATTGTTACTACGTTCCTGCAGGATAGGTTTTTTTTAAATAAAATTAACATTATGCTTATTTTTATAAATTAAAAATAAATTTACATGTAGAAATATGTTTTATGCCTTTCCAAAAAATATTGCATATTTTTTGTTTAACTCGTAAATGTAAAGTATGTCATACTTAGTAGGCTGTCGTATTTGGCGCGTTTTTATCGAATCTATAATCTATTCGGAAAATTTTGGAGTTCTTCATTTGTATCGGGATCGGTATACGGGACATACTAAAGACCTGTAATACTAAAGACCTGAATAACATTAAATTTTATATAAATGATATATTTGAATTTCTATATTCTGCGTCAAATAGAATAACTTTGTGTGTGTATTTATTATATTTCCATGTGAACTGTGGTAGAAAAATATTAGGAAATGACATCCATATCAATTAACCTGATTTATTTTAAATTCTTTTGAGAACCGCAATACCATGCAACAAAAAGATCAAAATGGTTTGAAATACATAATCTCTAAGAGAATAATGATGAGTTGAACCTGGTATAAGAATAATGGACAAATTAAAGTGTTCTCCGTTACTTCATACTATGGCAATGGTCATACAATTACCGTTGATATGCTTACAGTTGTAATATTCATGTTTCTTAAGAACATGTTGAAGTACAACCAACTCCGTGCTGCACGTTTTACTAACTAGTTTATTCCCGGAAGTCCCATAGTACAGGTTACAAAAATGTAAATAAATGAAAACCTGATAAAAACGGAATTTACAAATAACATTACATCTTTCCCCTTAAGAAATTTTGCATTAGGATTTAAAAAGTCTTTTTTTTCATATAGAGAATTTCACTTATAGTATCATTATAGACACAATTGAAAGAAATAGATATATAACATATTTACATAAATATGTACAAATATTCACTGATCATTTACCGGTATACATATCTCATCATGTGCACATCAAGGTAGACTGCCTTGATTGCAATTATATAAGTAAGGGATTATTCTGCCCCATCAAACATATTCACTAAGATATTTCGGACGACGCACTTCTCGGCCTGCACGCGTTTTGTACGGTTGCACTTGCTGAACAATGTCTGGACTTCTTGCGTCTTCGATTTCTGTAGTGTCCGGGTTTCCAGCTTCTGAATTACTTGTTTCTTTGTCTCTCACTGTATCTTCGTCTTCGTCATCAAGTTCAACGATTGGTTCTTTAAAACTGGTTTCTTTTGACTGTATGATGTCTCTTCGATTTCTTCTAAATTGATCTCCATTCTGATCTTGTACGTTGTATGATCTGTTATGGACTTGATCCCTGACATATCCGGGTTGCCACTGTCCTCTGTGTCTGAATCTAACTCTTTGTCCTGGCGACAAACTTGACAGTCTTCGGCTTCCAACATCGAAATAAGTTTTCTGACGGTTCTGGGTAATTTTCCTCTTCTGCCTGGTAATGTCATCTGGCACTACTTTTGGTTTCAGTTGATTTTTGGTTACTGGTAATATTGATCTAAGTTGTCGGCTCATGAGTAGTTTTGCCGGAGATTCAACATCTGTTGGCGTGTTCCGGTATTCTAGTAAACTGATATATGGATCCTTTCCATCTATCCTTGCTTTTTCTAACATTCTCTTTACGGTTTGAACGGTTTTCTCCGCAAAACCATTTCCTTGTGGGTTATATGGACTCGACGTTTTGTGTTCGAAACACCAACTTCTGGAGAAATCTTTAAATTCCTTGGAAGTATATTGAGGACCATTATCACTTCGCACTTCATAAGGAATGCCATGACGGGCAAACATGGACTTCATATGTGTGATCACAGTTTTGCTCCTAGTGTTCTCAAGATTGACTACTTCAAAAAACTTTGAATAATAATCCACAACGATCAAATAATCCTCATTGTTCAACGTGAACAAATCTGAACCAAGCACTTGCCATGGACCTTCTGGTACTGGCGTCGGATTTAACGGTTCTTTTGGATTCTTGTTTCTCATATCTGTACATGTATGACATTTAGCAATCATGTCGGTTATGTCTCGATTCATACCAATCCAGTAAACCACAGTTCTTGCACGAGCTTTAGTCTTCTCTATTCCAAGATGACTAACATGTAGATATCTCAAAATTTCGGGTTGTAATACGTCTGGAATAACAATTCTTTCATTCATCAATAACAAACTATCTACACATGTAAGTTCTGATCTTAACTTCCAGTACTCTTGTAATATTTCCGTAGCTGATTTTTGTTTTCAGGCCAACCACTTTTTACAAGACGAATAGCTTCACTTAGAATAGCATCATTTGCCGTTTCTTTTTTGATGTCTTGAAGTATGTTTCTAGAAATGGGAATGCTTGGTATAAACACGGAATGAACATAAGTTTCAATTTCCTCGCAAATTTCTTCTTTTTGTTGCTTTGTCGGAGGTAAATGAGCCCGAGATAGAGTATCAGCAATGATCAACTGTTTTCCTGGAACATACTTGAAGTTGAAATCATATTTCTGTAAACGAAGTAAGAGTCTTTGTAGCCTTGGAGGAGTTTGGACAAATGATTTCCTTAGAATATTTTCCAATGGTTTGTGATCATTCTCAACAATGACATTGACACCATAGGTATACTGGTGGAATCTCTCTAAACCGAATGTAACAGCTAACAGTTCTTTTTCGATTTGTGCATATCGCTTCTCAGTCTCTGTCAATGATCTAGATGCATATGCAATTGGTCTTTCATCCTGAGTGATCACAGCACCTAAACCACACTTTGAAGCATCAACACTAACACATACTGGTTTTTTAACATCGAAGAAAGTCAGAATTGGTTCACGAGATAAAATGTCTTTGATAGCTTCGAATGCATCCTGTTGAGGTTTTTCCCATGTAAACAACACATCACTCCTGAGTAAAGATCTGATAGGCTCGTTAATCGCTGACATATTAGGAACAAATTTGGCAAGATAGTTCACAGTTCCTAAAAGACGTTCGACTCCTTTCTTGTCAGTTGGAGGTGGCATTTTAAGAATGGCTTCTATTTTCGTAGGATCAGGTCTCACTCCATTTTTCGAAATCACATGTCCTATGTATTGAATTTCGGATTGATTGAAAAGACATTTGTCCTTATTTAGAGTAAGGTTGATCTCTTGGCATCGTTGTAACACTGCTCTGAGTCTTCTATTGTGCTCCTCTTCATTTCTCCCCCATATTAGTATATCATCAATGTCAACTTCTACACCATCAATATTGTCAAAGTGTTGCGCAATTCTCTTTTGGAATACTTCCTGTGCACTTTTGATACCAAAAGGCATACGACAGAAACAATATCTTCCAAATGGTGAATGAAACGTAGTGAGGAGTTGACTAGCTTCATCGAGGGGTATTTGCCAGTATCCACTATTGGCATCGAGTTTACTGAACACAGTAGCTCCAGACAGTCGTGATGTAATTTCGTCAATAGTAGGTAACTGAAAATGTTCCCGCTTGATCGCTTTGTTTAAATCTCTGGGATCTAAACACACACGAAGTTTCCCCGTTTTGACTTTTTCTGCAATGACGAGAGAATTCACCCAATCAGTAGGTTGATCGACTTTTTTAATAACTCCTTTTGATTCCATGTTGTCCAGGGTTTTCTTCAGTTCATCACGGAAAGCTGCTGGTATTTGCCTTGGACTGTGTATGACAGGTTTGATTTTGTCATCAATACATATCGTATAAGGTTCTTTCAAACATCCAAGTCCAGAAAACACACTTGTGTATTCATCAACAGGAGAGAAACACTGTGATATTCCTGTTGATAAGGTAACTTTTATAAATCCTAGTTCACAACAGGATTTGTATCCTAGTATGGGTGGTTGATTTCCAGTAGTAACATAGAACTCTAACTGATGATCTTTGTATGGAAGTACACATTTTCCTGCTACAGGTATGGAATCCCCCGAATAACTGGTAAGTCTCACACTGGTATTAACAAGTGGTTCTCCTGTCTGTATTTTTTTGTAGATTTTATCTGTGAGGATATTTACTTGTGATCCAGTGTCCAACTTGAACTTCACTATTTTATTATTGATCTTTAGGTTCACATATATTTCATCTTTGTTATTTTCGCTTGAGATCGATCCGATGAAAAAATCTTCTCTTTGTTCGTCTTGCGAATCTTCATCTCCGTTTAGATCGTTTGCATGAATAGCTTTAGTCTTGCACATTGCTGCGAAGTGATTTTTCCAATGACACTTGCTACATCTTTTCCCAAATGCCGGACAATGTCCTCGACTGTGACTTTTCCCACATTTACCACATGTGAATGTTGATCTCGAATTGTAATTTGGACCACTGTATTTCTGCTTTCCAGATGTTTGTTGATTACCGGTTCCAGTAGTTTTTTGGAATGTATGTCTATTTCCTGTAGACGGTTTCACCGACTGTCTGTTTCTGTCACACTTGACAACACTGATCTGTTCTTCTTGTTGTAAGTCTTTCATCCTGCTCTGTGATTCTTCATTTGCACGACATATGCTTAACGCTTTGATGAGTGTAAGTTCATTGTCTCTAAGAAGTCTCTCTTTCACTTTCTCGGAGTGTACACCACACACAATTCTATCTCGTAACATTTCATCTTCTAATGTGTCAAATCTACAGTTCTTAGATATGATTCTTAAATCAGTAACATACTGGTCTATAGTTTCTGTTTTCCCTTGGACCCTAGTATGAAATCTATGTCTCCACACTGTTATATTTTCTCTCGGAGCGCAGTACTCTTTAAACTTTTGGAAAAGTACATCTACTTTATCTCTATCTTCTTCAACTATTGTCATAGTATTGAAAATTTCTCTACCTTCTTGACCGATAATGTACAGGAAAGCACTGCATTTCTCTGCGTCGGTTCTGCCATTCATAGCGATGGTTAAGTATAATTTCATGGTTTGCTCCCATTTTCTCCATCTTTCAGGTAAATTTCCATCTGTCGTGGAAAAATCCAATTCTGGTGGTGGACGAATATGTTCCATTATGGTATAATTACTATAGTTTCTTCTGACACCATGTAATATTCATGTTTCTTAAGAACATGTTGAAGTACAACCAACTCCGTGCTGCACGTTTTACTAACTAGTTTATTCCCGGAAGTCCCATAGTACAGGTTACAAAAATGTAAATAAATGAAAACCTGATAAAAACGGAATTTACAAACAACATTACAACAGTAACGAACTTGATTCTTATTATTAATAACAGTAATATGTTAAACCTCAAAACGTGTTGCTAAAAATTATTATAACAGAGAGAGAGAGAGAGAGAGAGAGAGAGAGAGAGAGAGAGAGAGAGAGAGAGAGAGAGAGAGAGAGAATGGGTTGATGAATTTCCCCAGGAACAGAGGTGTCACTGTTTCGCACTGTGTATTCTTTAAGCAAAAACGCCCAGGATCGCGTCGCAACGCAAAAATCAACGTAGCGTTACGAGATGCACAAACTATCGAGAGCCCGTCATTTTGGCCCTATGGTACATGTATATCGTGCCGTCCGTGGCTGAGCAATAGACAGTGGGAGGCAAAAATCGCGCAGGATCAACCGGAGGACGACGGGTCCTCGGAAAACAACGACCATGACGAACTTGACAATTACAATGCTGACTAATCTTATGTTTAGCTTGTTGTTGCTAGTTTGCTACTATGTCTACATGTTTCAATATTTTAGCATGGAATGTGCGTGGTATAATGTCATCATCTCTCAGTTTATCAAATGTTTTAGACACTGTCAATTGTGACATAGCAATAATTTGGGAACATAAACTCAAACCAACAAGCGTTAATTCCCTAGACACTATCAACTCAATTAGATTTAGAACACAGCTGTAACAATACAGATAAACCTTATTCTTCCTTCGTAGGAAAGGGAGGGGTAGGGATTATGTTTAGGAAGGATCTGCTACACACAGTATCAGAAATACCCGATATAACTTCTTCTCGTATTATAGGAATTGAAGTTAAACGCAAACACCAACGCTCGTTGTATGTTTTAGGCGCATATCTTCCATCAGACAGCAACATTCAAACATATCAAACAGAGTTAAATCTACTAGATGCATTGTTTAATCACCTTTGCACTCTTGGGGATGTAATAATCGGAGGGGATCTCAATGCCAGTTTATATGACAAAGAATTACCTAATGTAAACAAATACAAAACCAAAGCTCTTAAAGATTTTACCCATCGCAATAACATATGTATTCCTTCGAATGACTTTCCTGTTTTAGGTTCTAGTTACACTTTTCTGCAAACTAAGACAAAACTTACATTAGATTTTATCCTGTGCAATAGGTCATTTTTCAACAATGTAAATAAATACCGTATTCTGGAAGAAGGCACGTTCAGTTCTACATCTGACCATCTTCCAGTTTAAATGTCCATTGATTTACATGTAAAATACAATTATTCTTGTAAAAAAGCAGCTCATTACCAGCTTGGCATAAGGCAGATGTAAACCAACTGCAACATTATGAACTGTATATTAACAATGCTTCAGACGTTTTACTTGAATAAAGGTTGAGTTCTGTTGTAGATCTTGACAATTTATGCAAAAAATTGTACCATATTTTATACACTGCTGCATCCCTTAAGCTTTTTATTCCTGTAGCAAAATTTAAACCTTACTTAAGACCCGAGTGGACACCTGAAGTCAAACACCTTCACGACCTAGAGCGCCAAATGCGAAATATCTGGTTAATCGATGGTCGTCCCAGAGGCATGGTACACGACTCCTACAAGAACTACAAAAAGGCTAATCGCGAATTCCGAAATAAACTTAATGCTGAACACGACAGATACATGACATCGTTATTCCACGATATTGATCAAGCTTCTGAGTGTGATGTGCGGCTCTTTTGGAAGCTTGTTAAACGTCAGCGACCCAGGAACACAAGATTCTATCCGGAAATCGAAATCGATGGCAGACTTGTTGACAACCCGGATGAAATTGCAAGCTATTTTGCTGAGTATTTTGAACAAATTTATAACCCAACAAAAAGCAAAATGTTTGATTCAGAATTTTACAAATCCACAGAAAACTCATATTTGTTTATTCAGGAAAACTCACGACTTCAAACACTATCGAAATTACCGGGGGGAGAAGTTACCGCTACCGAAATATCCAAGGCTATCAAAGAACTTAAACACAGAAAAGCACCTGGGCTCGACGGTATCCAGAACGAACATCTCATATTTGGAGGACCCCGACTCTTCACCTGCATCTCAAACCTCTTTAATGCAGTTATCAACATAGGCAGAATCCCATCTATCTGGAAAACAGATCTTATTATTCCTATTTACAAAGGCAACAACAAAACCAAGAGCTCAGCTATAGACCGATAGCTCTTCTTCCTTGTTTAATGAAACTTTTTGAAAAAATTCTTACGCTTGGGATTCGTGAACATGTTCTCCCTTCCGTTTCCTTTCCAAATCCACAGCAGCAAGGATTCCAGCCAAAACTTGGATGCACAACAGCTTCATTCAACTTACAAGAAACCGTCTTTCATAACCTAGAGCAATGTAGTCCAGTATATGTTGCTTTTCTCGACACACAGAAGGCCTTCGATACTGTGTGGAGACATGGTCTGATGTGTAAATTACATCAACTCGGTGTGAAAGGATCGCTTTGGACCCTTATCGACGATTGTCATACAGACACATTTTGCTCCGTTGCTGTGAATCAGAAAAACTCCAACTGGTTCCCTATCTCCCAAGGAGTGAGGCAAGGGGGAGTCCTTTCAACATTCCTCTACTTAGTCTTTATAAACGATCTCCTACAAGAACTACAAAACCAAAACCCAAATACTGGAATTCACAGCATTAGATCTTCAAATCCAGCACTTGCAGATGATATTTCTTGTATAGCCTTATCACCACGAGGTCTTCAAACCTTTCTCAACACAGCTTACGACTTCTCTATTCGACAAAAAAATCAAATGGTTTGAAATACATAATCTCTAAGAGAATAATGATGAGTTGAACCTAGTGTAAGAATAGTGGACAAATCAAAGTGTTCTCCGTTACTTCATACTATGGCAATGGTCATACAATTACCGTTAGAAATGCTTACAGTAACGAACTTGATTCTTATTAATAATAGTAATATCATTATGTTAAACTTCAAAACGTGTCGCTAAAAATTATTATAACAGAGAGAGAGAGAGATTTTATTATCATGGAAAATTCCGATACGCAGAGGTGAAAAGTCTTAATCAGTTTAGGAGATCATGCGCAGATCCAGGAATATTTCCCGATTAGGGGGAGGGGTTAAAATAGTTTTGTTTGGCCAACCCCCACCCCCACTTCCCTTGAGATCTTGAGATGCATCCCCTGGAGATGCCAATTCTAGACAACGCAGGTTTTTCATAAATAACTAAAAAAAAAGATGGGTGAATAAGGCGTGTAAAATGCTGATTATTTTTTTTAAAAATAATTTAAAACAATGTATATTTAACGTAACATCGGTTTGTAACCCTTAAATAGTTTAAATACTAGTAAGGTTGATTCAAACTGGCGTATTCGAGTCAAAACCATCAAATAGTGTCAATTTTATAACTTCAATGCCTTTTCTTTTAAAGAGTGGGTCTGAGCTACATATTTTTGCCATAGTCTAAATGCTGTTAATGGAATTTAAACCGATTTTAATCAACAAAAATGTGGAGAGATGACCCACTATATTTTAAAACTGTCATTTTGTAGCCCAACAATTGAACGTTTTCGAAAAATAATAATAGTCCGTAAATTCGTGGAGAACGTCTCATTAAGCATTTAAACAACGCATTTTGTTGTGAATGAAATGGCTCAGTGGTTAGAGCACCAGACGTTAGGTAACTTTAGAGCACGAACGCTTTAGGGTTGTGTGTTCGATACCCCCAAAACTTTTGGATTTTTTTTTTCTTATCGTTTTTCGAAATATTCAAACTGAATATAGTTAGAAATTCCCTTTTGTAAACTTGTATTATAACATATCAAATATATTTAATTGAAAAAAATGTTCCATTTAAAATTGTATTTTACGACTAAACCAAATGGGCAGTTGCGTTATATATTCCCCAATCTTCTTCGCGCTATGCCATAACTAATAATATTACTCCAGCCATATATCGACATGCAAAATTTTTAAAGATTTTGAGACATAAGTTTATATTCTGGAAACAAAATATGCCAGATATTGTATAAATGCAGGGGCATCGAAAGATATTTCATATTGTGGCAGCGAAATTGATCGATAAGTCGGGGGGGGGGGGTTGAAACAGATTTAAGTTGATATTCTGCATTCTGCAGTGTGTCAAGTTAAGTTATATTGTCGCTTATTTGATGACACTATATAAGAAACCAAGCAAAGTTGTACTAAATCTTTATTTCTTACCTTGACGACATAATAATGCAACTCACATTTATATAAAAGAGGTTTATATGCATTAACTGTACCATTTAGAAATTTCTTAAATTTACATTGTAAAGTTACATCAAATAGATCCAAGAGACCCCCCTCTGCAAACATAGATATCCCTTATAGTCCCCCCCCCCCCCCCCCCCGAAGAATTTTTTGGATTCATGCATGTGCATGTATAACAGTACAGTATAAGCACCAATTATGTCCACGTAAATTTGATTCAACTTATTAATATCTGTTGAACTTCAAAGACGTTCAAAAATTCTTAAATGGATTTCCGTGAATCACGTGCTTACATATTATATATATTTTTATAGCTCATAAAATATATGAGATTAGTTGTTTCCTACTTACAACCTGTAATTGATCATCAAAGCTGAAGAACGGTATTTCTTTAATGTCGAACCTATGTAATTAATGCACTGTTGATTGTCAAAACACGCCAGAAACATGTATATATACTCCACTTTTGACCGTATCAACAAATTTGTAGCCCAACAATTGAACGTTTTAGAAAAATTGTAATAAATAGTCCGTAAATTCGTGGCGAACGTCTCATTAAGCATTTAAACAACGCAATTTGTTGAACATATTCAGTATTTTATCGTGCTGTTTTTTTTTAATATCATCACTGGAAGTGTAAGTTCGGTAGACAAACGTTGATAAACTAAATTTGTTATCTCTTTTTAATAGATTTTATGTCATTTGATAAATGCAAACTTTAAAAATTGCTCACCGAGTCAAAACGATTCATTTTCTTTAGTACAATATGCAAATTAATTTTTTAATGAAAGAAAGTGAGTGTGGGCCTCAGAGTTTTTCATTTTAAAGAAACTGGAAAAAGAGGGGGTGGAGGATCCATGTACCTAATACCTGTCCATGTATGCAATTAATGTGGATGAAACTATTTTTTTATTTGATAGTTTTTCTAAGTATTTATTAAAAATATGTTATTTGTTTCTTGCAATCGTTATATAACATAAGATTACAAGGAAGCATACGTGCACTATATTTAAGGCATATTCTAAAACCTGTCCTGGCCTGGCCCCATTGGCATCAAAATTGGCTTTGCCCCAAATTTTGGCCTGGCCTTAAAAATTGGCCTGGTCTCAAATTTGGCTTCTGCAAAAATTTTTGGCCTCAAATTTATTTTTTAAATTTTTCTTTACATATTTGGTGTCTTTATTGATTTTTTATTGATTTATTTTCATTGCACATTACAGCTGACATGAATTCATAAATACGCATTATTTCCCTTTTATCTCCAACTACCGCCATATTAATTGTCGAATTCTATTGTTTTGCTCATCGCTACACACCCCCTATATAAGCTGAGAGCACTATTCATGCTTCACCGCATTCAGGTATTTCATGCACCCGAACACGTTGCCTTGGACGAAAAGACGTGTAGAAACGCGTTTTGAAGAAAAATAAAATGACAACCACTGCACTGGCAAGATATATCCAATACACGATGAAACAAGACAGACTGAAATCCAGGCGCAGATACTTATAAAATTCCTCGATAATTGTGGACCGTTTTCCTGTGTATGTTATAACATTGCACATGCGCAAACAACACACTGTGGCAGATCGAGCAATGTCAATGATCGCATGAATTTTAGAAACGGTGGAACGGATGGAAACGATGTTACATTGTCATTTTCTTGGATTTACTATCATTTATCTACTGTGTTCGATGTAGTGCCGCCGGGGTTTTCAAAAAGACGCAGACGTTATTCACTCTGTATGAAAGACACACGTGTTCGATGTGAATGCGTTGTGAGGCAGCACTGTATGTGCAAAATAATGAAGTTATCTGGAAAATCCTTTCACAGAATGAACATATTTTGTATTTCATTGATTGTTGTTTTCTTTATTCTTTACTACAAACATTTTACTACAATGTGTAGTTCATGCATTTAGAAGTCCGTGCAACCTGAATGCCTCGATCGGAAAGCAACCGACCGTAACTTTCTCAACCGATATATATACCCCAGTGGCAGTAGAGGAGCGATCGAAACTAATATGCCGACCAAATGCTTTTATGAATTCATGTCAGCTTTAAACATTCCTTTAAGTGGCTAAAGTGTCTTATAGTGATGGTATAGCCATGGCATGTTTTTGCAATTAGATCAAACTGATCTCAGGATTGGACAATATCTATGTAACTCTTCTTTTACCAACGACTTGTTTGAGTTGTTGATGTACAAGCAACACATGGATGAAAACTCTAACAAGGTTGTGATGAATAATGACCATCTTTGAGTCAAGTTCTCGGAGGATGCAATGTTGCAGTCGTTCACAAATGCATTTAATTCAATTAAATGTTAAATGACAGAATAGGCAATGAATCTGACCCCAATGTGGCAGATTAACGACAGAAAAGGTTGATATCGAATTTCTGCTGGGAAGGGAAATTTGGACTTGATCGGTGTTGACAGGTAATGTAAACAAACTGCAAATTTTAAAATGCATTGCACAGTGATTACAATTTATTGCTATGTACCAGTTTACAAATGTTTTGGATATCAATCACGCCAGTCTCTTAAAATAATGTTTAAATCTTAAATGGGATATTAAGGGGGGGGGCGGGCATTTTAATCGCTTTGGTATTGGCAAAATCTATTTCTTATACATGTAGTAAGAGCAGTGTTGTACATGCATGTCATAGGTATTTTTTGTGTGTTTAGACATGGATAAAAGTAATTGAACTTGAAAAATGAGTCATCTTGTCATAAATAAATTTAGAATTTTTAATCTAAAAGAAATCAATAAAATTCAATATAAATCTAAGAAAATGAGAAAAGGAGAAATTTTAAAATTTGAGGCCAAAAGTTTTTGAAGAGACCAAATCAGGGGCCATGCCAAAATTTGAGGCCAGGTCAAAATTTAGGGCCAGGCCAATTTTGAGGCCAAAAGTGAGGCTAGGCCAGGCCAGATTTTAAAATATGCCATATCTTTAATGTTAATGTTGAAATTGCCTCTTTTTAATTTGTCCGATTGTAAGTGTTGAATTCACTTGATTTTCTTCAGAATTCTAATTTGAAAACTCCATGGTCTATTGCTTTTAGAACTCTGGTTTTAAGAGAAGAAGAGTGGAGTAAGATGAAATTTTGGCTAGAAATTTGAAGTGTGCTGAGTTAAGAAGTAATACTATGTCCCATAACACAGAGAGGACCATACATGGAAACATCTGTCAACAGGTTTTGTATACAGATACACCTAATATTATGAAGCCTACAAAGTTGACAACTATGAACAAGGATTTGTATAGCCTATGTTAGTATAGTAAAATTACAACGACTTAAGGAAATTCCTTTTGTAGTTTGAAAGGTCACTAACGGAACTATCGTTGTTCAAAAGGCTATAATCTGCGAAATACGACACGTCAACGTTAAGAGAATAATGAAAAATACTGAATCTGGAAAAGAAACAGGAGTCTTTCACAAAGTGAACATCAATATGGATAAGTTATCTGAATTCGAGATACAGCAAGGAAAGAATTTGTTGCACAGATATTTCAACATATTATCAAGAACGACTTAGACATGGGATTTTCATCACTCAAACAGCCATAACGCAAGATACCACCAGATATGTATAAGGAAGGAAGAAGTCACTTACAGCAAATGTTTGATGCCGGAATCATTCGCAGATCCCATCCGCCCTTTAATTTGCATCAAACATAGTACTTGTCAGAAAAAAAATAGTTTAAGAATTTGCACAGATTATTATATAATAACATAGTTGATCCTTTTTGGATCTTAAGAACAATCAGTAACGCTTACAGCCTATCACAAGTAGTTGAAATACTGGATATATCTAGATCCAAGTATTCCAGTGTACTACACATGAAAAGTGGATACCATCAGATGGAGATATAGAAAAGCAGAGGGAAAAGACAGCTTTTACAGTGGGCCCACTTGGTTTCTTCGAGTACAACCGCATGCCTTTTGGCTTTTCAATTGCCCCAGGCAGTGATGGAGCAGTGATGGAGCAGTGCCTAGATGGAAGAAATTTAAGATTTTGATTTATTTAGATGACATTATAGTTTTTCCAATAGCTTTAAGAAACATTCAGACAGACCTCAGAGAGTCAACCCCGTTGACTCCCGAAACAAATCCCTCACTTTCTTGGTTTTGCGGGATATTACCTTAAATCTGTGCAGAATTTTTTAAACAATAGCCAAATTTCGTCTTGATTTCTTGATTCGATGCCTGCTCCAAAGAAATCACCTTGCCAAAGAAAGTGGCAGTGAGGGGATACAGAACAGTCAGACTTTCAAAATTTTAAGGAAGCGGTTACAACTCCCCCTATACTTGGCTATTCCCCTAATTCTTTTTAGTGCATGTTGATACCAGTCAGGCGGAATTCGGAGCAGTTTTGTATCAAACCCAAGCAAGACAATACTTGTTCTATTATGCCAGTAGAGGACTCAGCAGGTCAGAGAAACATTACAGTTCTTTTAAACTGGAGATTCTGGCACTAAAATAGCCCAACACTGATATGTTTCATGATTATCGTTATGGAAACATCTACGGAATATACAGCAATTACTGCCTAACCTATACTCTCACAACCACCGACACAGTTAGAGGCCACCAGACATCGCTGGTTTGCTTCCTTAGAAAATTATCAGTTTGAAATTATCAACCGCCCAGGGCAAGCAATTTGGATCGGGATGCTATGTCCCGCTTGCCAAAATAATGATTGAGAAGAATAAGCAAGCTCAGATTCCCTCCGAATCCGTTAAAGCAGTTTCCCCCCCCCCCCCACCCCCCACTTTTTCTCGCAGCAATCATAATGTTTTATCAATTTACACATAAAAAATTGAAGTATCAGGAAATATTAAGAGTGATATTGAAAACAAGTTGCTGTCCTTTAAAAAGGGACTACATTACGTGGACCATTTGCATGTGTTTCCAACGAAAACGTGAAAGCCTTAAGATTATCAGAGATTCCACCGACTCTAGCCCTCTGCGTTTAACCACTAAATTTGTACGTTGTATTACGTATACATGTATGTATAGCCCTGACTTTTTATCTCAGAATTATAGGGTTCATACTTCTAAAATAATTATGATCTATCTATGAATGAAGTTTGCATGTTTAGTATCAGGCATTCGGTGAATTCTACTATTTGCGCACACATTACGATTCGCACTACTTTGTTAACTATGCAGTGACAGCTTTGTGTAAATTAAAAATTTCATATTTTAATACATTTTTCTTGAGATTTAAACTTTTCTACAGTGACATTATTATTCAATCATACTTAAATGCTTAAAAAATTTAATCGGGAAGTTCTCTAGCCTCGCCTACTATAAATGTAAAGTTAAGTTACATGTGTCAGTATTCGGAAAACAACAAAACATTGCAAATTATGCTATTTGATGCATGTTGTAGTTTCGGCATAACATTAACTTATTTCATAATAGCGGAGGAAATTCGAGTTGAAATCTGCACATTGTTCAAAGAAAATTTTGTGGACCCGCGTGAAAACGTTCTACTATCCTAGTGATCCTTTGCGGTGCATAGCAACATGGCGGAACAGGAAGCGTTTCTAAGGAAAATTCTTACCTGTAAATCGCATACATCATTTTCATTTACCAATAAAAAGTCCTTCAAAAACACCAAAGTATGCAACCAATATGCTTACCTAAAAAAAACCTATACCTATCTGAACTTTTGCTGACATATGACGTCATTTCCTTCCCCGAATTTGTCCGACAAATTTACGAAAACTGTCGAGCGCAAAAGAAAGTTAAGTAATACGTCACAGTGATCTCGCGTTTTAATTTCCCGCGATACATTTAGAGGTGGATCAAGCATAGGTATTGGATGAACGTGTAGGAAGTACTCAGTATCAGTGTTAACGGTGACTCTTTGGCTGATTAGTTTTGTTTTGATAATTTTTTAGCTTAGTAAATACACATGCAAGTTCCATGTTAAATTTACTGTCATATTGATCCAATCATATATGCGTACGTTAGGTAGGTGACAAAAATTATTAAAAAAGAAAAGTCTAATCATTATTAGATCTACGTGCAGCCACGCCATTTTGTATTGAATAAATAAAATGAAAACAATTGAACTGTTAAAATATCTACATGTATTTGTTATAGTTGCATATGTGGTCAACCCTTTCAAAAATATTGGATATCATTCACTAAAAAAGAGTGAGGGCACATGTCTACAACGCATATAGAGCGTAAAAAAATTGATGTCACAGAGGAAAATATTTAAAACACAGGTAACAGCAAGGAACAGAATGAGAAATAACACAGACACACAATTTATTGTTTACTGATTTTAATGATCATTATTAAAAGGTAAAGTAATGATAAAAAATAATTGTATTTACATAAAAAAACCAAACGGCTTTTTGTTTATCAAAATATTTTAGTAAGTCTGTTTAACATTGTATTAATGCTCAGTGGTAGTTTGTTAAGTGTAAATGCCTAGGAAGGGACCATTGGAATAAAAGTTTGATAACTTCGGGTTCCTTGCGGTGGTAAAAGTTTTCGAGACAAAGCCAAAGTTGTTTGGTTAGGGCAAGTCCACGGGTTGCATTTAACAATGATGACAGATTTGTGGTTCCTTCTGCGCTCGCCCCAACGGTCACACCGTAAAACATATTACTGATAGTTCATATCACATGCCAATCATTTCTTTAAAAGGAATACTTTGTTTCTGTACTGTTTACCGACAACTTTACAATTACAGCGCCTTTGAACTTATGTGTGCATATGGCACGGAATCCCGATCCCGATTCAGATAAACCTGTGCTAGCCTGGTTCCCTGAGCTACCCATTACGCACAGGAACCAGGCTAGCTCATGAGCAGGCTGAATTTTCCCCATAGCATCCGGTTTAACCTCGCTTATATATTTTCTGCGTGGACCTCAGGGTCCACGCAATAAAGTTATAGGTATACAACCCCCCCCCCCCTCCCCCGGATTAGGAATTTAATGATTTTTGGATTTTTTGGGAGGGGGAGGTAAGAGTTTGTTTGGAGTAGCCCCCCCCCCCCCCTCCACGAATTTGAAATCTTGTGGGAATTTATTTTGGTATGTAGAAATTTTTTCTGGAGTTATAGGTATACATGTACTACGCTACCCCCCCCCCCTTTATGATTTTGGGAATAATTTTTTTTTTGCACGTCATGATTTTCTGATATTTAGTCTAGCCCCCCCCCCCCCCACCACAACCACTTTCAATTTGCTTCCGACGCCACTGAGAAGCCTGCTAGATGTGAACTGCCAATGACACCAGAACATACATGTACCACCATGCATAGGAATTTTGATTACTTTTGCATGGAAGATGGCTTGGTCTTCAGAGAAGTAACTATCATTTATGAGAAAAGGAAAAAAAAACCCTATTTTTGCCATTGAAACACATGAAGGTGGCTTTAGTAGAACTTCATAATGACACTGGTAATCTGGCATAGACAAAACGATATCATAGATAAAAGTCAGATATATTACTCAATTCAGTAACAATCCAAGGGAGGTTTTCAACTTAACGTAATAGATCACTTAACAAGATATGCGCAGGCTATACCTACCCGCAGTCACAGCCAGTGCAACACCAGAAGTTATTCTTATATTTTTCAATAACTATTGGACACTAAAAAGACTGCATTCGGATGAGGGAGCTAACTTTACATCTAGGCTAATCAAAGAGCTGTACGATCTATATAACAACCGTAACTCTAAGAGGACACCGTATCATCCCATAGGGAACATTAGAGGGGATATGTAGGGAACATTAGAACCAAATAAAAAAAAACACTGAAAAAAAGATATGTTAATCCCATTGTTCGTGCGTGCAACAGTACACGTCAGAAATCAACCGGTTACACACCATTTCTCCTCATGTTTGTGGGGGAATCTAGATTGCCTATAAATTTGGCATTTTGGATACATTTTCACAGCAGGAAACAGCCATTTTCAAAGTGTTGAGAGCCTGATAGAATAGAATAAGTACAAAACAGCTAAGGAAGCCATTAGGAAAGTACATAGTAAGCAGAAATTAAGTAATGACACCAACGTGGAAAGAGCTACCATTAATGTAGGGGAGAGATATTGGTAAAGAAATTTGCACACCTGTGTCCACACTAAAAAGAGAATGTGGAAATTGGTAGAGCACGCACGCTGCATAGAAATTTTTTACTACCAATAGGTATCTGTATAGAATTAGATCAACATCACAGAATAAGTAAACTCAAACCAGCACCAAAGAAAAGAACAAAGCACATAGATACACCAGAAACCTTTACTGTTACTTATGATGTCAGAGGAGGAGGTGATCTTCTTGGTTTTAAGAACAGACTGTAGATGGCTTAAAAGATGAATTCTCAGAGGATGAGACTGTCGGTACAGTTCGTGATGTTAAACCAGAGAAATAATTAGCTGGTGCATCTGACGCAGCTGATATAGAGGAAGCAGCAGATTTATCACACCAGAGGATGAATCACCAGATAACAAGAGTCCAAGTCAGTGACGACGATATCAACCTTACTGGTAGAGATTAGGTGAGCACATCACAAAATCTGCAGCTAATCCTTCGAAGAAAACACATCACGTACCAGACTGGCAGCCTAAAGCTATGTGTGTTACTGAGCTATGCAAATCAGGCACTTTTGATAATATTAATCCGCAGAGTTTGCGCTTGTTGAAAAGATATCGTATCAGGGAAGTAAATAGAGAGGTTGAGATTTTAAACGTGTACGGGTACGCGTACGTGTGTTAAAACTACACGTACACGTACACGTTTTTGTAATTTATCAGTTGAGATTTCTTAACTTGTAGGATATCAATGTGTACGTAAATCGACGCAGTTTTGTGACATGAATTTATTTAGTTAATTCCAAATAAATGGTAAATTTCTTATCAATTTTCATGCAAATGAAGCTTAAAAATCTATATAATGTATCACAAGAATACATTCACTCATCAAAAAGATTTTATTTGTTGTAAAAAGCTACACGTTTGTACGTACGTGTAGACGACACTCTACAAGTTTGGAGAACGTGTAGAAAGCATGTCGTCACAAAAACTGATGAGGTAATTCGCGAAGAATTAAGGTGGTTCCCCCAGTTCACGTACACGTACCCGTACACGTTTGAAATCTCAACCTCTCAATATTAAACTGCAGAGTTTGCGCTTGTTGATAAAATATCGTATCAGGTATGTACTAACATGTATTTTTAAAATGACGCGTACATCATTCATTTGGAGAGGAAGTATGTTATATACGTATTTTTATAAATTAATATCTTGTCATATTTTAGGAACTTTAATCCTGCTTAATTCACTAAAAAAATTAAAAAGAAATTTATTGGCTTAAAGCAGTCACGTGGAGACCATGTATATTCCATACATAGTTTGTGCAAAATATTACTCCCGTTGAGCATTATGACATCATTCTGAGAGTATTATAACGCAATGTTTTTATACCCAAATTATTTAAGGAATGAATTCAATATTTAATTGTTGTATACGATATAAAATGGTTTGGGGCAGTTTACGCTTTATAAACCGCGAAGCGGTTTATAAAAAAGCGTAAACTGTTTCAAACGTAACGTCAGGTGTATTGATACGTTTTTGACGTTAGTCTAACTATGACGTAGGCAACATTCTTTATACGATGTAAGATAATTTTTTAGCCAATCAGAAAGCGCCTTACAACCAGAATTAAATTATTAATTATAAAACGTACCTTTTTATTGTTATTATTCATTACTTGCTATTTATACAAAGGCAGTCGGTAAGATATAATCATGACATGGTTTGTAGTTAATTGACCTAATACGGTTTATACCTGGTCGGTAAATTCCATTCATATTGAATTAATTGACCACGTAAAAACCATATTTGGTCAACACTAACCATTTACCTAATATTATACCCCCCTGCAAACAAAATTTAGGGGGTATATAGAAATCACCTTGTCCGTCTTTCCATCCGTCCGTATGTCCGTCTCTCTGTGCAATTGTGTCCGATCCAAATCTTTCTTAAGGAACATAATTTGAAGTTCTTACTCAAAGATTGTTTATGACCTAAGGGTGTGTCATGATTTCAACCCAAGGTCGTTTGGAAAAGGTTAATGTCACTAGAAGGAAAAGTGCAATATTCGTGTCCAGTCCCTATTTTTCTTATAGAACTATATTGGAAATTCTTAGTGCACACGAAATAAATATGATGAAATCTCGAAATGAGCAGGCGAAGCTTCGTCCATGTTGCCAAATATTAATTATCACCAGAAAAACATAGAAATATAGTCGACAGTAACATGTCATGTATAAATCAATGAAATGTGACATTTCAGTCGAAAGGATAACAATTAAAAATGCACTGCTCTTTGATAGTATTGTAGTGAATATTACCATCGAGTTCGGAATTCCATAAATAACAACATAAATATATATCCATTGTAAACAAAGTTCAGTTGTTACCTGTACCTTGCCCGAGTTGGACGTAGAGTTTATCCGTCAGACTTAAGAGGTTTTTAACAACTCATAACTCATATTTGTGAGTATCATTGACAAATATATACCGTCACAACAATGGTGTCAGAAGTGTTTGTATATGTCTGATTATTTTTCAGATCAAATACCCCGCACATTAGTTCGTGCATTTTGGCGCCATAATTTTTTTTTCTGTCTTCCAAATTCGATCTAGGAAGATCTGATATTTATTCATTTCAATTAAAGTATTGGTATATTTTTGAAAGAACTGTATTACTTTTCTTGTTTATTTTGATTTTTTTTCCTATTGTTTTTCTTTTCTTATATTTTTTTTCGAGTATACACTTACATGTTGTTTATAAAGATCAACTACAACTTGACAATTTCGTCGGAATGTCTGATGATTTAGTTCATACGTATATTAAGAACAGTACTAGGTAGGTGTATACAGGAGTAAAAGATCAAGATCATGACTACTCCTTTTGAGGTAAACATGAAAGAAACAGATTTGCTGAAAAGGATTGAGAGGTTAAAAAAGAGCTTGTTGAGAAAGAAGAAATGATAAGAGAAAGAGAGAATGTTATTAAAGAAAGAGAGAATGTTATTAGAGAAAGAGAGGATGAATTGAAAGAAAGAGATTTTACATTAGATGAGAAAGAAAAAGAAATAGCACTATTGTACAAAAGCAGAGAAAAGAGAGATTTAGACCAAATCAAACCAGAAAAAGAGCATGAGATGTTTGTCTGTTGTTCTAAAATAGTTAGTAGCCCCACAGCCCCCAAATTGTCAACTTATGATGGAACGACAGAGTGGAAACCCTATTTCATTCAATTACATTGCCCAGAAATACATGTGGAATGAAAGAGAAAAGTTAGACAAATTAATTGAATGTTTGAGAGAGAAAGCTTTAAAATTCTTCAGTTCAAGACCAGAAAATGTTCAAAGTGATTTTAAACTGCTGTGTCATAAATTCAAAGAAAGGTTTGACAAGAGTGAACAACCTCATATTATGAGACGTCAACTTCAGGAGACCAAACAAGAGGTAGATGAAACTCTTGAAGAATTTGCAGAAAGAATAGAAGAATTATCAATGGAAGCTTATCCAGACTTTCCAGACTTTTGGAGAAGCACAGTTACTATTGATGTATTTTAAGAGGTTGTAAGGAAAAAAGAGCTGCCCTAATCACTCTGGATAAAGATCCTGAAACACTGGATAAGGCTGTTCAGTACATGCTGAATGCAATTACTAATCAAAAGCTATTGCTAGGACAAAAGAAAGACATCAGAAGAGCTACATTAGAAGATGAAATTTTACCCAACATAGAAAATACAAATATTAAAATAGTTCAAAAAACAGTTCCATCTCTAGAAACAAGAATTACAGCTCTGGAAAATGACAACAAAGAAACAAAAAGACTGCTAAAAGAAATACTAGAAAGAATGAAGGCAACTGAAGTAGAGAGAGAGTCACGATCCAGATCCTGGTCAGCAAGACAAAGATCCATTCAACGATCAAGATCCAATAGTGCTGAAAGAGAGAGTCAAAGTATTTGTATTAAGTGTGGTGAAGAAGGACATTTTGCAAGAAACTGCTCTCATCGTCAAAACAGATCTTCAAGATTCAGATCACCATCAAATGTACATGGGTATTTAAACTCTCACGAGCTGAGGAAATAGGCCATTCGTCAGCTCGACTCAATGAACCAAGGCCACAACCACATACCCGATTCAAATATTAGATTTAATTATAACCACATACCAGCATGGGATAGAATGAATGAAGTTGTCCAGTTTAATAAAACTTAAAAAAAACAAAGATGTAAATATAACATGTTTCTAAACTTTACGAATACAACCTGATACAATGTTAATGAATTATCAGGAAATACTTAAAATTAATTTATGTGATTTAAGTTCTGCAGTCAAAGATGTCAGATACTCTGATATCATTGTCTGATTTTATTAAGATCTTGAAACTTAATGTAGTTAAGTAATTAATAACTACAATTCACAAAATCCTAGTAGAAGGTATGGAGAAGGACAAAATACTTGAAATCTTTTAATTTAGATAATCAAACCAATGTAGGGTTTTAACTTAAACAAATATATTTTAGGACTGAACAATCAATGTTCATTACTTTTAAATACACGTATTAGTTTTTAATAAGGCCAATATTTTTATGCCTCTTGATAACAGTGTTATCTGTTTTTATTTAATCTGTGCATATATGAAACATCATACTTTTGGAGTGCTTTATTTACAGTCGGATTGTCTGATTGTGAACAGCTGTCTAATAGTGTGTTACTAAGTAATTTATTAGAATTAATAGATGTATATGTTTTAAAGTTTTACACACCAGTCCTTTTAAATATGATGGGGAGGAATGTAGTGAATATTACCATCGGGTTCGGAATTCCATAAATTACAACATAAATATATATCCATTGTAAACAAAGTTCAGTTGTTACCTGTACCTTGCCCGAGTTGGACGTAGAGTTTATCCGTCAGACTTAAGAGGTTTTTAACAACTCATAACTCATATTTGTGAGTATCATTGACAAATATATACCGTCACAAAAGTATTTTTATGTTATAGCTGCAGATAACAATCTCTTTGTGCCACGTAAATTTTATTGTATCTAAAAATCATTGTAAATGTGGTGCACTACCTTTAACGTATATACCCCCTGAGGGCAATTGATTGGTGATTAAGCACATTACTATTATCAAATTACTTTCAAACTTATTATTTCTGAGATGTGATGTTAACAATCTAAAGACTTATTTTTCGCCATGCAAAATGCGAATGATATTTTTGTAACCGGGGTATTTGGGTCGGTCTTTAGTCCGTTGTGGATATAAAGTCAAGATGTATTCAGTTTACTTCTTTATTTGATGTAACAAATTACAAAATAGGTAAAAATAATCCAATACTTTGTAATCATTGATCAGACTAAATTTTACTATTAAACAAATTTTATGATATTTGGTCATTCCATTTCTAAGCCAATTATATAATATCTTAGATATCTTTATGAACAATCTCACAATATAACTGTATTTAAACATGAGCTAGTGTTAAAAAAAAATGTAAATTAACTGACCTGATAAAGAATATAAATTTCAAGTAGACACAAGTAGACTCCCAAAAAGGAACTGGTTTAGCAAAGAAGTTTTCCACAAAAATTGTTACATGACCAATAAAGTAACAGCTGACCAATTTTATCCAATAGAAATACAGGAATACAGGAAAACAAGGGTATTCCTTCTAAATATAGATTTTGCATTGCAAGAGTTTAAAATAACAAATGATAGGACTCTTACATTAAGGTTAATTAACTGTATTAAATATTTTAGTTAAATATTGCATTGACTTAATATTAATAATACAGAAATAATACACTGTACCAATATTCAAATATTTTCATGTTAGAAAAAAATTTGAACATAATCATCAAAATTGTGCAATGATACATATAATATAATTAACATATTTAATGCATAAAATTTCACTCTACCCATTTTATTGAGAAAAAAAATTGATTTCAGTTTCAAAATTACCCAGTCAACTGTAAATTATTTAATATATGTCACTAAGTACAAGTGAGTTCTGCATTAATCTATCTTCTTTTTTCTCTCCAAAATCCGATAAAAAACTTTGAAATAACAGGTGTGTTTTCAGTTAATTGTATTTAAACAAATTGACATACTTTTGGCATCTAAGTTTTACTATCAAGAGGGACATGAGATTTCCTGACTAAGGGTTCTCTGGCCATCACAACATCAAAACAATTTTGTTCTATACAGTGCGTTGAATGTTTATGAAACAAAATGAGGATTAGAGGTTTAAAAAATTATCTAGGTTTGAACATTCTGTAGAATTATAAAATCTTCATAAACAATTATATTTTTCATTTAACAAGATAACAACAACTGGTTCTTGTGAATATTTTGATCTGGCAAAAATGATTTTATTATGTAAAGGATGTCCTAAAAATAGATAAGAGTATTAATTAAAATATACTTTAAAGATAAAAAAAAAAACACTATAGTCTGTCCCAAGATATTTATGCTGCACATTTGGACGATTTTTGATAAAAAATACACTTACCTGTGAAAGAAGTGCAATTGAAATAGTTGAAAGGGATATTTTCCAAGATATTTTCATTGACACATTATCATCTTTCACTCTGAAAAATTCACAGGAACGGAAACAGATTCCTTACGGAGATTAATAATGGGGAATGTTTACATCTTTTCTCTATTCGGAATACACTCGGAATACATCGCGCAATATTTCAACGTTATCATCCGGACTTGCTGCAATGCAAAATCGCCTTAGACATCACATTTTTTAGCATTGTATTGAAACTTGATAAGCTAACAGGGGCGTTTTGACTGAGAAATCTTGAAAAATTTTCATACTTTTGACTGAACATCGTCTGAATCTTGAGGTATTTATAAATATCAAACAATTGAGCCAAACATGAATCCAAAATATCTTGGGACAGAGTATAGTAGCTCATCGGTGTTTTGCTTCTTACGTTAAGAAAAGGCAATAAAGGCTTAATATTTGTTTAAAACATAACGATTAAAAACAGATTTGCAGAGGAAATTTCAGATGATATTGTTCTGCAGACAGTTTGGAGAAAACCGTTTTGATTTGTTTACGTAACCAAACAAGTAGGGAAAAGGACCAGGAGTTGATATTCATGGTAAATGTACTGTAGATGAATTGACAGTTTAATCGAGATTTGCAAGAAAAGACAGGCACGATCTGAATGTTTTTTCTATTATGACTGAGATTTCAATTGAATTTTTTTTAAAGACGATTTATTCAGATGTCAACCCATAACAATTGACTTAAAAACCTTGCTTGCATATCAAAGTTACTTTATTGTGAGAATTGAATTAACAAATTTTATATTACCAAATGTTAATTTTTTTTGCTTAAATTAACGTCTTGTGATATCGATGATAGTTGTGTTTTAACATCAGCCGATCAATTTTTATACCTAGAAAAAATAGTGATCCAGTTTATTTATGTGTCACTGAGGCATCGTGACCAACTCCCCCTGTTATGCAAAATAACAAATTGCACAGGAGAGTAAATGTTCTCAACATATTGATCAACCACTGAATTCTTAGATGTGATTAGAAACTCCAAACACCAGTATTTCGCCCTGCAAACTGCAAATGATACATTTGGGGGCCCGAGCTATTTATTTTCATTGGTAAAATTGCTAAAATTTCTGCAAATTAGGGCAAGTGAGTGCTGCAGTACTTTTTTTAAATTCTTCGAATTTCGACAAAAAATTGCATCAGACGTCATTAAAATGTAATGTTTGCTCTCAGTGGTATGTATTGACATTTCTTTTTAGCATGCTAGTGTTGCTATAAAAAGAGAAATGAAATTTCCTGATAACGGGTTCTCTGCAAAATGCCAACAGCAACTATTTCTTCTGAGATGGCGAAACGCATGTCTTCATATGAAAAATGTCATGAAAAAAAAAATCCTTTTATTCCAATTTGAAATTTCTTCACTCTACATGACAAGACACAATATAACACTATCAATATATGATAATATTTGTAAGCAAATACAGTATAAAGAAAGGTACATAATGCAAACAACTAGAAACAGAAAGCGATTACTCAACCTGAAATTTAAGTATGGCATATTTCGGAGGATAAAAAGATATCATTTTTAATGCCTGTTTATGATTGTTTCATGGTGTGTAATTCCGGTCGCTCTTTTTTTTTTTACATCAATTACAGTATATATAATTATACAAATGTATTACAATTACATTACATTCTTTTTCACAAAAGATCACCCATTGATTTAAAGAATGAATCCTGATAAAACAAATATTATGATTCTGTCTTACTGTTTAAAAGGCGTAAGGAAGTTTTCTTTTTACACTTAAGCAATAACTTCCACGTAATATTTCTTATCTAGTTTATTACATCCTAGATAAAAATGACGGAAGTCAACTTCTATAGGGTGGTGGCGCGGTTTATTACATTGGCTCTCTACCAAAGCAAAAAACAAATAAATAAAAACTTAAGACAGGAATATTTTCTTGGTCTGTGCGAACCAATGATATGGCAGCCTTGCTTTTTTATGTGAGATATTGATACGAAAGTTTGTTTTATGTGTACAGAATCACGTCTAAATGTTTCATTAATAACGTTTCAATTCGCATTAATGCATGAAGTACTGTAAATTCCTTATATTACGCGAGTACTTTATTCCGCGATCCTGCTGTTTTGTATCAAATCGCAAGAATATAAAATCGCGAAAGCGGAACTTTTATCCTTATTTCTCATAGTTCTCAACTCTCAAAGAATAATGGCGAGATTTTAAAATTTGCGAAGGGTGCTCCTCGCAATATTACGCGGATATTAATTCCTCGTGTTTAATAAGGAATTTACAGTATTAAGTAAAAATTATAATTACTGTTCTTTTCGGTATTTCATTCGCTGACACTCGAATTATAAATCTAAAACTCTAAAAAAAAAAAAAAATGAAAAGTATACGTGAAGTTAGGTAAATATTGTACTTAAAAAACCCTCCATCTCTCAGTTTTATTCAGCTTAATTCTCATCACACTTTTCATATTCAAGAGGATAAGATAAAATATTGCTAAAAACATTACCCTTTAAGTATGGAACTTCGTTTTCCGAGTCACTTGTCACGTCCGCTATGAGAGTACACAAGAATGATTAGAGTGCAGTTTCCAAATACAAAGAAAGCACACACACCTTACACGGATTGAGAGACGGTCGAGAATGTTGTTACGTTTTTGCGCATGCGCTGACAAAAATACATCTTCGCTAGCCAAGGGTTTTCGGTCCACTTTGCTCCCCATAAACCCTTGGCGAATGTCATTACGAGAACTCGGTGACAAGCGCCGCTTTATGATTGGCTGCAGCTGCGAGTAGCTGATCCAATCACAGTGCTTGTAAATATAAACTTTAAAAGAAAACACATGTGTGATCTTTGGTAAAACATTCGGTGCTTTTAACAAGTTGAGACACAAGTGCTTTAAAACCTATCTATTTTACTGGGATTGAACATGTAGTTCTACAAATTTGTCAAGGCTCGCGTGATCAGCATGGGAAGTAAACATGGCGAATGTAGAAGTTGCCTATTCCGTTAGTATATACGTTCCTGCTTATGGTTATTGCTTATTTAATTTCTTTGGTCCGCAATATTCACGACAGCGATACCTGGTTTATGACATGAAAGCTTTCATATAAATCGGCGACTTTCTCACTCCCGGTCCTTACAAAACACGAAGAATGAAACATTTCGTGCTTTCCTTGGGTTATAACTTAATTCGTATTTAACATGTTTAATAGCATCGTTAATTATGTTCCGACATTCGGTAGTCAACATGTTTTTAAGTTGTTATTAATGCCGTAGTGTGTGTATAACCCGTTGTTTGATTAGATTAAAATGTATATATGCAAGGGGCGCAACTCAAGTTGCTCGCTAGATAGCGCCACCACATCACCGAGTTTTCGTAATGAAATCCGCCAAGGGTTTACGGGGAGAAAAGTGGACCGAAAACCCGTGACTAGCGAAGATGACAAAAATACGAATGTTATACTTTCCAAATTAAAAAAAAAAACATGTATTAGATAGGATGAAGAATCATCAGCATAAATAACCTCGGTAAACATTCAATATACATTTCTACAATCTAATTTGTCGACGCGGGGGGGGGGGGTATAAATCACAACACGTGTATGTTGAATGCTAAATGCTGAATTAATTCTACTACCCCTGTATTATTTTTTCCGCATACAAGGATATCACGGATAACCACCTAAAAGTAATACGTTATTCGAGTTATTACACAATAAGAAAATGTTTTTTCATTCATAGCATATTAAACAATAAAAAGCAGGAAGTAAATTCCTTGTCTTTATATATATAATTTTGATTTTAAAACATAGGTAACCACAGATTACAAAGCTCACCGAGACGAGGCATCTCTCTTATGAGGCATCACCTTTATGAGACTACCTTTATCATATTATATGAAAATCATACTTTATGATCTTGGATATTCATGGATACTGTTTTGAAACAATATCGTATATCATCTGTTAAAAAATTGTATGATATTCATATCTTTATTCCATACGGTATTATAAAATACAATGATTATCAATACAATAATATGAAATACAATATTGCATCATATCATACTTACAATATATATTACATAATACAATAAAATACCGTAATAAACAATGATGAGATATGATATTGTAACGTATGATATGACATTGTATTGTGTTATACATTATTGAATTTGATCACAAAATACAATATCATAATATATAATACGAAATAGTATTATATGATACAATATCATATTACATAATACATCATAATATTGTAGCATGTGATATTATTTCTATAACAAAGTATGATATTGTATTGTATGATACTTATCGTATTTGATACATAATATGATATTGTATCTTATGATACAATATAATTTTATACAACATTGTATCATATCAAATGATATATAGTCATGTGATATAAAAGAATATCATATGATACATGTTATATTATACGTATTGTATCATATGATACAATAATATATATTACAATATCATATAATACAATTTCATTTGATATAGTAGTATTAATATAAACCAATATCATATTATACAATAACGTACGCTACGATATTATATAATTTAACAATATCATATAATACAATTTCATGTGATATAATACAATATTAAAGAAACCGATATCATATAATACAATATCGTATGATACTTACTGTATAATATACGATATCGTATAATACGATACAATATTATATATTGTAATATCATTCGTAACAGTATCAAGTAATAAAATAATTAATTAATAATACAATTTAATATTATACAATATTGTATCATAGTATACAATACTTTACATAACAATAAAATGATACAATATCATATCATAAATATAAAAAAAATGATACTATATTATATCGTATCATATAACCTGTTATATTGTAAAAGGTTATATGATACGATATAATATAATATCAATTTTTGTTATATTTATGATATGATATTGTATCATTATATTGTTATGTAAAGTATCATACAAACTATAAAATAGGAATCATGTATATCATTTAACAACAATCACATCTATCTATCAAGCAGGTTTGAGTGAGGAGAATTTTTTAGCATCCTTGATAATGGAGATCAGGCTCTGCATCTAAAGCTACCTCTGTGTTTCATTTATATTGTTTAATCAACTATGCAAGCTATTATCTTTCAAACATGCAACCTGTTCCAAAAAATAAACCTCTTCCCGCATGGCTCAGATTCAGCCTTCAAGCCTGTCAAGTGTATCAGTATCATAAGACGCACCACCGATGCAAGATTGGTGAAGTTAGGACTAGTAGGAACTAAGATATCATCATCAGAAGGCACCTGTTTCAAAAACTTTAACTAGCAATTAAAACTTTAACCTCCTCCAGCATTCGAAACCTATAGCTCAGATTCAGCATCCATGCCTGTCAGGTGCATCTGTATCATAAGACACACCATCCATTCAAGTTTGGTGAAGTTAGGACCTTAGTAATAACTAAAATATATTTTTTAGCATCCTTGATAAAGGATATCATGTTCTGCATCTAAAGCTACCTCTGCGATTCATTCATATTCATTCATATTATAGTTTAATCAGCTATGCAAGTTTGAAATAGTAATATTATCTATTAAACATATGACCTGTTCAAAAAACCTAACATTCTCCAACATGCAAAACCTATGGCTCAGATTCAGCATTCAAGCCTGTGTGCATCAGTATCATAAGATGCACCATCCATGCAAGATTGGTGAAGTTAGGACTAGTAATTACTTACTAAAGATATCATCATCAGAGGGCACCTGTTTCAAAAAATTTAACCAGCTCTTAAAACCTTAACCTCCCCCAGCATCCGAAACCTATGGCTCAGATTCAGCATTCAAGCCTGTCAGGTGCATCAGTATTAGAAGACACACCATCCTTGCAAGTTTGATAAAGTTATGACCAGTAATAACTAAGATATTATCATCAGGGGGCACCTGTTACAGAAAACTTTAACCAGCTCTAAAAACCTTAGCCTCCCCCAGCATCCGAAACCTATGGCTCAGATTCAGCATTCAAGCCTGTCAGGTGCATCAATGTCATAAGACGCACCATCCGTGCAAGTTTGGTGAAGTCAGGACCAGTAGTAATTAAGATATAATCATCAGAGAGCACCTGCAACAAAAACTTTAACCAGCTCTAAGAACCTTAACCTCCTCCAGCATCCGAAACCTATAGCTCCGATTCAGCTTTCAAGTATATCTGGTGCATCAGTATCATAAGACGCACCATCCGTGCAAGTTTGGTGAAGTTATGACCAGTAGTAACTAAGATATTATCATCAGGGGGCACCTGTTTCAGAAAACTTTAACCAGCTCTAAAAACTTTAGCCTCCCCCAGCATCCGAAACCTATGGCTCAGATTCAGCATTTAAGCCTGTCTGGTGCATCAATGTCATAAGACGCACCATCCGTGCAAGTTTGGTGAAGTTAGGACCAGTAGTAATTAAGATATAATCATCAGAGAGCACCTGCAACAAAAACTTTAACCAGCTCTAAAAACCTTAACCTCCTCCAGCATCCGAAACCTATAGCTCCGATTCAGCTTTCAAGTATATCTGGTGCATCAGTATCATAAGACGCACCATCCGTGCAAGTTTGGTGAAGTTAAGACCAGTAGTAACTAAGATATAATCATCAGAGGGCACCTGCAACAAAAACTTTAACAAGCTCTAAAAACCTTAACCTCTTCCAGCATCCCAAAACTATAGCTCATATTCAGCATTCAAGCCTGTCTGGTGCATCAGTATCATAAGACGCACCATCCATGCAAATTTGGTGAAGTAAGGACCAGCAGTAACTTAGATATTGCTATCAAAGGGCACCTGCAACAAAAACTTTAACCTGCTCCAAAAACCTTAACCTCCTCCAGCAGCTGAAATGTACGACCCATATTCAGCATCCAGGTCTTTGAAGTCCATAAGTATGTCCAGATGCATCATCCATGCGAGTTTGGTGAAAAAAGGACAAGTAATAGCTTAGATACAGAACCCGCAACAAAATCTTTAACCAGGTCCGGACGCCGACGCCGACGCCGGGGGTAAAGCATAAGCCCCCCCCCCTTGACTTCGTCTCGATGAGCTAAAAATTAACTATGTACTGAGTATGTCACGACATTCTTTGGCTTGATCAGTAAAAACACAAGATTTTTTGTTATTTTACAATTGAATATAAAACAATATTTGTACATACCTACAAAATAAATTGAAATGAGAGAGAGAGAGCAAGAGAGAGAGAGAGTTCACGATGCCCATGTCCTGGTATCGGTATCTTCGGTGGAATTCGCCATCAGGGCACGGTAATTTCCGAAAAACTCCGCATTGGTAACGTACACTGTTGCTCCGACCATTGTACTGCCCCCAATGTCACAACGTCTATGGACATCTGGTCCTAAAAGCACCATGTTCAGACGTCAAGTCGACTTGCCCACACGCTAGACCTCGGGAAGTCCTCCCCGACCGTCGACAAAACTCTATCGCCACATAGAGCTACACTTGGACACCCTGGGGGAATAAAACTTCAATAAATTTGTTGACTAAATATAAAAGTGTCACTAAAAGGCTGTCGTAAAAAGTGCAAAACGCTTAAGCAAATTACAACTAATACATATAGGTACAGCTTCATTAAATAACATCAATTTACACGGCAAAAATGAAACCATATATATTAACATATAACAAGTAAACATTATTACTTATACTTAAACTGAAGACAAGTGCACGTGGCAAAATTTAAAGTATACAATTCGAACACGCTGACAAATAGAAATACTATAGAGTTTAAAGTAAACATTTTAGCTTAATATTATTTCCAGTTTGATAAACGTTATTACGATAAACCTACCGTGACTGGAGATTCAGTTACCACGAGCTTAAAAACTACTCCATTATGGGTTTGTCAAACTCAGCCATATCTGGTATCTGGAAAACGTGCGCTACCCGATACAAACTCTATTCCCCTTATATAGTAACAATTGTTTAATGCCCGGATCAATGGGGCTCCTTGCAGGGTAATGTACACAACTCTACATGTACAACATCGAGTCTAAAAACGGGATAAAGCATAAAAAATCCAATATTGATTGTGACAAAGTAAATAATTGAAATTTATACTGTTATCTAAAATTGTGGTGCAGCCATTGACATTTTTTGCCAATAAGTATTAAAGTATAGGTTTTGTTGTTGTTTTCTCTAATGATAAACAATAAAAAGCAGGAAGTAAAGTCCTTGTTTTCAGATATATAAATTTGAAATAAAAAAACGCAAACATACTTTTATATGAACACAACAAAAACATGATACTAACAGGAACATTTAATCCAAAATAGAGCTGACTAAAGTTGTTGTTCTTGTAAAGTGACAAGATTAAAGTACTATAAATAAATACAAAGTTGCTCATTGTACAAAGACTTTTACTATTGCTCTTTACAGTAGGACATGATCTAGTTGTCGGATGGAGGTGCTGTAACGTCTGGTCATTCTGAAATTATGGATATTGCACACCAGAGTTCTAGATGCTGTTTTCGGAGTAACATTTTGCAGATCTTTTTGAGTCAATGTAAAGAACACTTTTTGCAAATTCCGTCATTTGTCCCGGAGTGTTTCCATTTATTTTTTTCAAGCATTATTATCTCCCTTTTAGCAATTTTAAGCTCAACAAATAAAACGCAAAAGTATTTTGAACCCTCTTTAAGTAATATTTATTACGAGTGTTACAATAATTTGTCCTATCCACATATAGTGGAGGAAAAAGACATCACACTTTCTTACCCACTTTGGTTCATTTATAAAGTTGCAGTTTACGACTAGTTTCAAGTTTGTTGCTCTTTACTTAACATCCCATGAGTACAACATTGCCACAATTGAGGTTATCTGGTAAGTTTTTAGCTTTTTCTTTCGTCTATAGCGTTTGATTTTTTTTGGTCGGAATTGCATGGTTTGATTCTATGTAGGCGATTGATTAGCATTATGATTCACGGAATTCAGTTGATGGACCTGGCGTTCCTCTGTTCTGGCACTTTCACTCTCTACCAGACCAAACAATGTTACAATGACTTGTCTATAGCACCATATCCAAACCCTTCTTTTGGTCTTACAAAATCCTTGGTTCAGCTTTTGTCATAATCTTTTCATGACCGTGGAGGAACGCTGTACAAACATTAGGTGCTTCCGAGCACACTTGATGTTTCATCAGTTTAACGTTTAAAATTTAGATCTATTGTCAAGTTTGTCCATGGGCAACGTAATTGTTCATGATGATATTTTATTTTTTGCACGTTTAAAAAAAGTTTATTTAATAGCTTATATATATATATATATATATATATATATATATATATATATATATATATATATATATATATATATATATATATATATATATATATATATTTGCAAGTTTTTATATAGCGCTTTTAAAATTGGCGAACCATTATATATATATATATATATATATATATATATATATATATATATATATATATATATATATATATATATATATATATATATATATGATTGCGCCCATGAGAAAAGGGTGCTTATGACTTTTTTGACAAAACGTCACAAACATGACGTTACGTCATAACGTCGTCTGAAAAGCGTAAAATATATAACCTGTCATTTTCATCGCGTATAGTTTTTAAAACCTTTTTTTCTAAATTTAGTTTTCACATTATTTTAAATGATCTCTTATTATGCTCTATTTGCACACAAATTTGATAAACTACATGTATTTCTGTTTTTCTCGATATTAGCTTATTGCTCCAAATTGGCTATGATTTTGTGAAGTTTTACAGAAATATTTTGCTATTAATTTTATGTGTCTGCTTCACCCTTTTCTTTTTCTTTTTTTAATAGCGCATTGCTATTAACATATTTGCATCACAAATAAAAAAAGTAATCTTATTTTAAAGAAAGGAAATCATTATTCAGACCATATACTGTTGATTCCTAAATTAACGCGAGTACTTAATTCCGCGATTCAAAAGTTTTCCATCAAATTGCACGAACATAAAATCGCGAATGCCGAATTTTTATCATAGTTTAATGTAGGTTACATATGTCCAAAAATAAAAGCGAGATTTTAAAATTCGCGAGATGCGCTTCTCGCGATTTTACGCGGATATTTAATAATTCCTCTCGTTTAAATATATGTAGGAATATATGCTAATAGCGCGTGGATTGAGAAAGCAAAAAAAAAAATAATAATAATAATAAAGCTAACAAATACATGTACTTGAATCGTCTTAATTCAGCAAGTACCGTTGCCGGTATTGTTTTAACTTAAAACTTATTTTCCTAAATCCTTTTCTAATAAATAAAGAAACATTTCTGGTTAAACAAGCTGAAAGAAGACAGTAAAAATCTATCTAAAGATTGTCTGCAGTTCTGCACTCATCTCATCGATTCGGTAAATACATGTATTGTTTAATTTCTCATAAGTTTAGATAACAAGTGCTTGTATTTCCTCACACACTCTTGATATTAAGTAAAACGTTGCATTTACATGTACAAAATGAATCTGATATGCCCTTTAAAACACAATTCCTTATTTTTATTCTTAACGAGGCGGAGTATAATTATTTCTACCCTATATATTTTGATGAAATATCTTGAATGTAGTTTTACCGTTATTTCAATTGTTTTTAGATAAAACAAAAAATTAACGGCCCCTATTTGCTATGTAGTCTTGAATGTTATCAAATTTTTAGAAGGCACGATACGGGAATTTGTTGAAAATGCGCTAAATCTCACTTTTTCCGCATACATATTTTTTTTTATCTCTGCCCATGATTTTTTTCGAGCAATCGATTTAATGTTTAGAACTGATCGTGAGGGTTTCAGCTCTGTCAGTATCTATAGAGCTATGATTCACACTTAGTTTTTTATGAATTGGAGAGGCAAAACTGGGTGTGTAAAGTACAATATAAGCCCAAATCAAACAAATAAATGCTTTCTCTGGTGATTTATGCACGATATGAAGGTGGCAACATTGCAAAAGAATAAAATAAAAAATAAATGAATAAATATAATTAACATAACACGCCCTAGCGGTTAATGTAATTTTTTTCTGCGATTATCGCTACCGTCATAACCCGTATGAATCATAAATGAAAGTATTTTGTTGTTTATATTTACATCTTCATTTTAACAGATTAATGAATTGTCCGTAAAGAGTAGGTAAAATTACCTAAAACATTCTTTATTGCTAGCGCTCTCGCGCGCTAGCAACTACGTTAGTCTTTTTCACTGGAATACGCATGCTCGACTCCATGTTTTCCAAGCTTGACGGAAAGACCCGAGAAGATACGATTGCTACAAAACAGTACCAATGGTTCTTGAAAATTTTCACTTCGAAATTGACATTACAATAGATACATAATGATTAAGGCACAGTCAATGAGCTATGCAATGCCTCTAGATTCACAGTTCTAAATTGAGACCCCACTCCAGTACAATTCCAGGACACCACTATGCCTTCCTTTTTAATTAATCGATTCAGAAATATAAACCAATGTTTTAGAAATCTGCTTCTAAGTTTTATGATGGCTACAGCGCTAGCTCACCAATCTTTTTAAAAGATAAGCTTGTGTACATCAATACGTTAAATAAACGGAAAGGGTAAATCATGTTAAATGGGAGGTTGAGTCTGACTTTCGTGCAGTCCAGATTTTTCCTAGCTATGTCGATTAATGTTTTAACCAATTGATAAACGGAGCGTGTATATTTCAGTCCTGTCAGTTTCAACAGTGCTATGAATTACAATTAATTTTCTTTAGGAATAGAGGGAATCATACTTGGTTGATGTGATTCTAAACAAAGAAGTTAACTCAATATACAACTTAATAAAAACACCATTTCATGTTCCTATCATGTTCTTATCGGCTGTGTTTTTGTTAAAAAGAACGTTTTAAATAGAAGATTTCTTCTATTCCTATGTAAATATTTAAGTTTTAATTTCCGTATGATGTCGATTTTGTTTTTAATACTGTTGTATGTGTTTTAAAGGTGTTAAACAGTCAAAATCTTTAGTGGTCCGATTCAATGTAATGAACACGAGTGCATTTAAATATGCAGAAAGTCAATATCTGGATGTTGGTTCCTGATAATGATTAGGAAATGATGTAATCATACTCTTATACTTTTAAAAAAATTAAAACTTCCTATTTCAAGTTATATATTTAAACAAAGAGCCGAACAAAAATGGTCTTGGAAAAGTACCAAATAGATAAAAGGAAAGAGTGATTACTATTACCTCCAAATTAAACATTGGCATGATTTCTAAATATACGTTACAAACAAAAACTAAACGATAAACAAAATTGTACATTATGTTCATGCATGTTTTTTAATACAAGATTATTTTTAAGTCGCACGCATTATGTTTAAAAAATTGAGAAACTGTTATCGTTCCTGTACCTACGGTGTCGCAAGTGTTCGGAATATTTTTCTAAACATGAGTAGTGATTGATAATGTATTACTAAAAATGTTTGACATCATAATTACCGCTCATATTTTTACAACCATATATAAAATTATTGACTCCCTATGTTCTGCTTTAATACCGATAAATCCTGATCGAAAAAACTGTATAATATTATAAACGTTGAACCTACCACATATTTTTATCGGAACTTATTTTTTAATTCGATTAGCATTAATTAATCAATAACTCTGTTTGTCAAGACCAGTCTCGATATATATTCATTTTCTTGTGACAAATACTGAAGAACTTGCAATTGTGAATATCAGACGGTTTCACGATCCCGTCCGAACCTTGGCTTCATTTTCATATTTATTTTAGTCGATGGAGCGGATTCATTTAATTATTTACGGCTTTAATGAAGTGTGTAAAATTTACAAATGATTTTGGAATGTAGGATACATAAAGACTTATTATGTAGCTTGAAAACAGCGCACTGACGGTGTATTTATATGACTGCATACGGTTTGGATTATGGGTAATGGACGGTTGAGAGTTATCTTAAACCGATGGTGAAATATACATTCAAAACACGGTATCAATCTCTGCATAACGCATGTTTTCTCTATGATACTAAACCTACATATTTGCTGTGGAATAGTCACACACAGATGAAAAGTGTCTGGATGTTATTTTTCAGGTGTGAGCACGCCCGAAATGTGAATAAGCAAAGGCGGTGGGGGGGGGGGGGGGGGGGCTTAGCAATTGTAGAAAAACAATCACAGAAGTTCGAAAAAAATGTCTAGAAGCGACTGGAAAGTAAAAATATCCCACATACACTAAACATACCTTTTTAAATTATGTGAAATTTATCAATATTGGATTGGGGTGAATATCATCCGATCTAGGAAAGGGCGCTCTTTTCTATAAATTCTGCATAAAGTCGAATGGAAAAAATCTTTTGAACAGAAAGAGTGGTGTAAAGGGCATGCTCCTGGCAGTGGTAGAATTAACTACTTTTTCTTATTGTGTTTATCTGTGAATATACAGGTTAAAGTTTAGTTACCGTGGTGATTACTTCAAAAGAATAGTTCAGTGCTGCTGCTATAATTGCATCAATAAGTTGTACAATGGATCATGATTAAACAAGATTGTATAATACGTTACTTCTGATATTGTTTTCAAAGTTCATTACTAAAATATGACAATTTAATAATTTCTACTCGATGTTGGTAGATGCTGATAACAAAGTGCTGTATTTTACGTTTATTAAACAAATTTATTCACAGTAATGATTGTTGACGTTGCGTATGCGAAACACGACGTCATGATTTTCCTATTGAAAAAGCATCACTGAAAATGGGCAAAAAACTCTACTTAGAATAAGCGTATAGCCATAAAATTTTAGATTTGAGAACTTTAAGATGTGTTTAATTCAATTATGTAAAAATCTAAAAATGTGAAAAAATGTCATAAGCACCCTTTTCTCATGGGCGCAATCATATATATATATATATATATATATATATATATATATATATATATATATATATATATATATATATATATATATATATATATATAATAAATCCACACACGTAGTATTATATGATAAAAATCACAACACAGAAATAAATCTAACTACTTTCAATTTAAATCATCAGGAGTTTGACAACATGTTGCTAAGTTATTAAGCACAATGTTGTCAAACTCCTGATGATTTAAATTGAAACTAAAACTCAACTAGTTTCAATTTATATAATCAGGAGTTTGACAACATGTTGCTAAGTTACTTTACTAGTTGAGTTTATTTCTGTGTTGTGATATATATATATATATATATATATATATATATATATATATATATATATATATATATATATATATATATATATATATATATATATATATATATATATATATATATTTATATATATATAATTTTAATCCGACCCATTTGCTATAGATTTAATCACCAAGCTAGCTTTATTTACACTTGGCTAAAACTTGTCATACAATATTGTAGAGTATTGCCACAAGTAAATGCTTGCAGCATACATGCCGACGTTAATCATTAGAAGACTTGAAACAGCTTCCTAGCCTGCTGACCACCGCTTCCCGATACATGAGGGATTTGTTTACCAAAGTTCATATCCCATTTCTACATTTCAACTTTACTGCAATTTCTCAGCTGTTGCTAATACTTCAAATCTATCTAAATGATCAATAAGTTTCGTTGCTTTTATTAATACCTTTAGTGTAAATAAAAATGAGAATAGTACTTATCCAATACTCATGATCAGCAAATCCAAATCCGTTCATGTATTCCGTCCAGTTATTGATAAAGTCTCCCGATCCATTCCCTCTCTGCTGAATCACCTGTCCGTATGTATACATACTAATGACTAACGTATAATTGTCAAAAGTTATCAAAAGTTACGTTTCGTCAAAAAACATACACGATGATACGTTGACTTGACCTGTAAGTGAAACTAGAGAACTTACAAAGCATATTCATATGAGAGAGAGAGAGAGAGAGAGAGAGAGAGAGAGAGAGAGAGAGAGAGAGAGAGAGAGAGAGAGAGAGAGAGAGCTTACCGTCTATCCTCCGTTGTCACAGTGGTCATATCACGGTACACGGTCTTTGTTCTACTTAAACTAACAATATTGTAGACACCGCCATTCAATATTGTATCTGGGTATCTCTCTTCAGAATGTCAGCACAACCGGTCGGTGTCTGCAATAGATTTCTCGTACATACACAGTTTAACTACGTGTATTATTAGCTACATGGTCTGTAGTTCACCTAATATGGTTTTTACGTGATCAGTAAATTCCATATGGCGCTTGAGCGGAGTTGTATAAATCATATAAGGTCAACTACAAACTATTATAGGTAAATATAAAACAATTCTTGAATTCTACAATCTGTACTGAATTATTTTAAGATAAATGTATAATATAAACCTGATATGGGTGTCAATCTTCCACTGCAGGTTAATTTATCTCTGGTTGTGTTTGTAGAATTGTCAATAGCTTCTGTTTGGAGCACCAGCAATTTCTGGAAATATTTTTTTTCATTTTCCTCACGTTTGTGTTTAGACTTCTTATTCCTTCCATGTTTTGCTTCACATTTCTTTCAATACTTTTGGTAAGTTGCTCTAGTTCGTGTATTATAATGTGTGTTGCCACATTCACACATTTTTGCTGTTCACCTAAATCATCGTGCAACAACTGTCCATTCGTTGATTTCATCAACAAAGTAAAAATTAAAATGCTCAACATTCCCTCCTTTGTTGAAGTACAGATCAGGTTCTGCAAATATTTTATTTATGAAGAAAAAATAATTTGCACTATATTATTTTCAGTTCACATCTATAAGAAAATTAAACCCCTCCATGCATTAGGCTCTTAATGGATGATATCAAAAACTTTTCTAAAGAGATGAATTATTTTAACATGGCCAATTAAGCACAGATGATGGTTTAACTTATGATAGTCATCGTCCGTGTGGAAGTATGTCTAATCTACTTTTGTTGCAAAAAGAGCAAACGGTCTTACCCATCTGCGATGTTCCAGTTAAATACAGGGAGACTACGCATTGCGTAAGATCAAGTAACTAAGGAGTAAAAATGTATTTTACCAATAAACACTTGTTGGATTGAGTTACAGGAAACGTTGATGTAGGATTTTATTGTAGAAAAACTTCCTTCCAATAGATTCCTAAGTTTGTTTTCGTTATCTATGTGCCAAAATATTTTGCAGGTTACAAAAAGAGACAAAACACTTCTTATATGTTAATGTTTCCTTTTTATGTACCTTAACTCCTTAACAATGAACAGTGACTTGTGTTTCACAAAAAAGAAAATTGATTCTTACTTTGCAGTTTTGAACAAGTATATGATACTTAAACATATACAGCTTAATTAAAATTTTGTTTTGTTTGTCTTTCTGAAAATTGACAAAGATATTCTCTTAGCCAAAAAAAAATAATTGAAAAATATTAAATCTAAAACATACATGTGAAAATATCCATGCGGTTTATTATCAAACAGTAAAATGGTATGAGCAAATTGAAAAAAGACTCGTACATTTGGTTGAACATGATAGCAAAATTGTTGATCTTTATAAAAATGGTAATCACTGCTTATTATAATCATGCGAGAGTCGTATGCCATATAACGTCATCTTACGGAAAAGTTCTATTATTATAACTGATTTATATGTATATTGCTCGTAGTTCGGTTTATACATTATAATAATTTTTTTCTACGTGTAATTGATAATTAACACGAAGATCTTGTTGCATTGTAAACAACGTAAGGCAAAATAGTAAAAGTGGATTTTCAGTTCAATAAATGTATCTAAACCTTAATGCTTTATTGCTATTTACTTTCCTTTTATGCATGCGTGCAATTGTAATAAAAAAAAATTTACCTGTATTAAAAGAAGAGGCAGAGCAACTGCCTCCATGTGACTAATGGAGAGCTATGTTTCCCGCACCCCCATTTTATACGCACGGACACTGTGCTACAACATTTTCATCCTAATAGGTAAATGCAATCAAGTCCATACAGATAATCTGACACACAGTTGTCAGCTATAGAAGTTTCTTTATATTTCATAACCCAGCGACGACAGGTCAACACTGGACAAATTACATATTTATCTATGAGTAAACACATTTATACGCCATGTACATGAAAATAACGCATATACTTTAACCATTTTCTATATAAGTTTCGTTATGTTACATGTGTAAATCTTATTGCCCAATGTTTCACTTAGTGGGTTTAGTCGTACAAACTATCAAAAGCAAGAGGATTCAGACGACTGCCATTAACGCTGAACAAAAACACTTTTCCCAAAACGAAAGATACATAGGTTAATTAATATTGACAATTCTTTAACAAAACAAATAAAAATCACATGATACACTCCACGTATGGCTTGTGCACATACAAACAGGAAAAAAACAATGCACAAATAACTGTAGTTTCATGCATATGGTGTACACATTTTCCATAAATATCATGCAATATACGTAGTTTTTTAACCTGTAGATTTGATCTTTAATTTTCTAACAAAGAAACTATTTTACAATTAAGGCCCAAAGACAAATGTTACTTACCCCAAATAAATTTTACTTACCAAAAAGTAACCAGTGTTAATATCGGGTCAGTAAAATTTGTCCTTGGACTTTCATTGAATTTATATTTGAGCATATATTATTGTTATTGTTTATGTGAAGGATGATTTATTTTGATAAATTCTACAATAAACTTTATCATGTTTAATATTTCTTTAAGGTATATCTTTTTTTTAACTACATACATTTGAAAATAAAAAAGGGTATGTTAAAAAAATGTTATTTCTATAAAAAAAAATCTTTTATTACTTTATTACTCTCGTAAAACAGAAAAATATCCGATAAACCTTTTTCTAAAACTAAATGGTTTGGTTTTAAAATGATTAAAAAAATGAAGGTGCAATCAAGCACTTACTACCTCGTTTTAAAGTTGTTTTATAACTGTGAAACTTAAACCGTCCTTTGTAAAGGGGCCTAATGTAGACACAATTTGAGCTCCAAATTTTCAAATTCTGTTTTTCTATATGAAGAATCTAGAAATGTGAATATGGGTATTTTTAATGATTCGTCGAAGTCTGGAAGTCAAATATTGAAATACAAGCGAGTTACATGGCTAGATTTTCTTTATGATGTATACTATAGCATTGAATCATGATTTTTTGAAGTATACACTCTCATAACTGCCGCGGTGTGTGCATACAAATTGAGTAACGCGCGTTAGCGCGTTATGAAAATTTGTATGCACACACCGCGGCAGTTATGAGAGTGTATACTTCAAAAAATCATGATTTAATGCTTATATTTACATTTTTTTAACTTCTTGCCTTGTCTGCAAATGTGAATTATACCTTAACATTCCGATCTTATCCTAAGGGTAAGTTAATATTAATGGAAGAGCCACAGTAACAGCCACAAGCGTGAACTTTGATTTTCGCTTGTGACGTTGCAGTTTACAGCGTTCAACGTTTGTGACGTCATAAAAAAACTCGTCAATTTGACCTTTGACTACTTGTTGCATTTAGAGGCATTTGAAGATCACAGAATTTAATGGGAAAACACAGTAGAATGTAAATATAACTCTTTAGTCTTGTTATTGTTTACATATGTGTGATATTAGTATGACTTTTAATCAAATATTGCTTATTTGTTGATATGGATTTCAATTTTTATAAACAGATTAAATTCTGTCAAAGAAAGGGTAATTTCTGCATTTAGTACTTAGCATTATAAGACTCGAGCTTTGTTTACTAGACAATGAGTTCTTCCTTCTGTATCTCTCTTATAACCGGATTTCTCACGCTCAAATTTTTTGTCAATCACTCAAAACGCAGAAGTAACAATTTAAAAAAAAACAAATCAAATATAACCTTTTTATCCGAAAGTGTGTCCAGGTCCATTTAAGGTTTAGTTTTAAAAATATCAACCATCAAATCTACTTAAGTATTTAGATATGATTTCTAAAGCTATAAAGTATTATTTGGATAAGAAAATTTTCACACATTTTAACTTTAACATTTGAATAATGATTCTCTATATCTTTATATATTAAGAGATCAATATGGTCTTAAAATGACTAACCAGCCTTCTTAATAGAAAAGACTAAATAAATATAGCTGTATACATAACAAAAACATTTTACCTATAACTTGAATTCTAATATTCCAATTTTGGTTTAAAATGTGCAAATAAAGCATCTTATACATAGAATATTAAATATAAAATTTTGATCTAAAATCGCGTTTGAGTCCCTTTAATAAGGAAAAGAATTCATGCTAGTTAAAGCATTCAACAGTAGCAAGCTCTGAAGTATGGTAAATGAAATGTTGTGATAACGAACAGTGTTCAAAATCAAAAGTCCTAAGAAAAATACAAAACAGGAGCAGTGCAAACACGGACCTCTACTAAAATTGTAGGGTGGATCAGGTGCCATGAAGGAGTGAGTATGTTTTGCTGACCTGTCACACACGCTGTGGGTTTTTTTTTTCGTAAACGAGAAAACAGAAAAATCTATAAACAATTTAGTAATAAATAATGGCCTAACGATAAGTTAAAAATCAGTCAGTATTCCACCTAGCGGAAGATAATATTTGCTGACAAGGTCGTTGTATCAACCATAGAACTAACGAAATGATGACTTTATTGGAGACTGTTCATAATCTTGTTTTATCAACTTCTTTGTCAGTTGCTTGCTTCGTTTTAAAACATTTTCATACGTAGAGCATGCCCTTGTGTATTGAATCCACAGAAAGACAAAAACTCCATATGCAGGTGATGAAGGTTTATTGCTACATAAGTCAGGAAAGTTGACGATAAAAAATTAAAATCCGATTATACTTTTGAATTGGCGTTACAATTGGGCATTGTACCAAAACTAACAATACTGGTGGTTTAAAATATAGTAATGATTTATATGCTGTTTTAAAAAGCAAAAAATATACAATGAGAATATTCCTTATAATATGCATAACATGATAATGATAAACGATGTGTAGACAATTCAAGTTATACACAATAATTACATGACGTTCATAAATATATGAAGTATTGCTCTTACATAAACAATTACTTCATCCGTGCATTTTCTACATGTGCTAAATCAGATATTTATACATTTAGAGATATATCATATAAATGTATCTCCATAATAACAACAATCTCTAGATATATTTACGTAACAAAATATTGTAATACCTGATTGTATACAGAGTTCATTCACAATACATATATATAATTTTGTTCAACATAATGATCATTTTTGTTTTGATAATATATCTCGGAGAATTCAGTGTCCATTTAATTCATACATGTATAGGTTTGTTACTGACTGACTTACAAATATATATCGGGTCGATAAATCCTAAAGTTGGCGAGGTAAAGTGTTTTGTTTTCCTGTGGACTATTAAGTGAGACATTTATTTAAAAAAAGGGATGAACTATGCAATTTCAGGTATAAGCGATAAGGATATATATCGTTCAAATCTACATAGTCGAACTCTTCAAAATGATCAACTTCACCTTTCGAACACTCTTTGATAATCGTCACTGCACTTTTGTTTTGTAGCTAATAAATTTAAGCGTTTTGTTACTTCCCTTTGTGGGGGTATGAACTAATCTGGACGCTGCATGGCATTTTATTCTGTTCTAAAAGGCAACTACTCTACGGTAAAAGTAATTATAAAAGGTAACTATTCCAAATAATAAAAGACCTTAAACGGAATGTTTTTATGTGTTAAGGTAATTATCCATACGTCACAAAACAACGTCTGACGTAATTCACGCGTTATTACGTTTTTTCCGTGCCCGATCTAATTGAAACCTAACGCTACGGTGTACATGTGTTTCAAAACAAAACAATCAAGCTGATCTAGAAATTAATTCAAAACAAATCTATTAAAAATCCTGAAAACTGCAATCAATTAGCCTATTACTCAGCGAAATGAAAATTTGACTGGGTTGTGTCGATTGAGTACTCGTTTTGAAAATATAGATCGCTTACTTTTGTCCTGCATAAACATCAATTCATTACAAGGCTGAACTTAATCCAATTCTTTGAACATTAATCCCTGAAAGTCCATAAACATCCAAAATAAAATCCTGACCGGGATCGATATATATTCCAGTGCATAAATAAGGGAGATAAATACACAATGGGAAATAATTTGACTTATTTCATCTTTATCCTATATTCGCTTAGCAACGAGCATAGATATATTTTCAACAACAAAAAATGTTTTTAGAATTAAAATCATGCGCTGAAGAAAAGTTATTTCATTTTAAGAACAGTCTTTAAAACCATTAAAAAAAGGTTGAATAGAGGTTCTGTCTGAAAGGCATATCAGGTAGTTAGCATTATCGACGCGTGTGACTGCAATTTCTAAATACCGATCTCGATCCATAATACTTACCGATATCCAAAGATACAATCTTTTGCGGTTTAAATAATACAGATTAATCAACAGTTTGTTTAAATCATGTTTTCTAATTAACAATAATTTTAACATATTTTTTTAGAATGATGAAATAATAAACCTATGCACAATTTAAATTTTACGGATCTTTTTTCAAAATATATATTTTAATGATTTTTACCCAAAATACGCCCATTGTGATCCTGAAAAGGCCGGTCCCTTGGGTAAATTTATTTCCAGTTGATTAAGGGCGTTAAGGTTTAAATAATATCAAAATTTTAGAGAATTCTGTACGTAAATAAAATTATAAGAGCTTAAATTCTCTTTGAAAATTTATTTCATTTTATCTCATTTGTATGCGAATTTATCTTTTTTTGATAAATAAGCAAGTGTAACATAAACATTTTTGATTTGAAATAATAATTCCTTTATTTTACACAGGATATAAGTCAAAAAATGATTTTGTGAAATTCAAATTTCAGGCTTAGGCTTATATTCTCTATGTATGAAAAAGCGCCATTTTCTGCAATCGGTTCTATTTTTAGCAACGACCCTAGCTCTTATAATACCGATGGACCACCCAACAGGGTAAAATTTGATGAGATGATATCCTCAGATACATGTTTGAAAAATATGAAAAAATTCTGTACGCATTTTATTTATCTAGTGGGGTATGGACCATTACCTTAAATAGTAGGAAATGTCCAGATAAATAGGCGAAGCGTCGGTCATATTGTCGAATATAAATTCCACTAGACTACTAGGCCGCATTGCAATAGGTGCTTTGTCCTCTCAGACATCAGTGTGTATTTACACTTTTGGTCGTTTAGAAATAAATTCATTCTTTTTTATTCCAAATCTGTCAACTTTTTTACATCAAATTAATCTGCACTTTGGTTCAATATATTGGTAAAAGCTTGATAGTGTTGAATTTTGTACATATTATTTGTTGTTATTTATCAAAAATAGTATTCTATACGAATATACATGTACTAATGTTTGACAGGACCCTGACTAACATACAAGTGACGAAAGTATTTACATTCAATTGCATCATTAAGTAAAAATGAAATAAGTGATAAACCATCCTAATTATAAGGGTACATATTACACAATTGTTCAAGTTATGTTCAACTTGCTGACATATTTGCCCATTTTTTAAACATGCAGTGATAATATCTCTCTATCTAACGTTACATCTCGTTGTCAGAATCGAGGACGAATCATCAACTTTATTGTTTTCAGAGATATCCACGAATTTTTCCAGTGTTTCCATGAAACGTATTCATAACCAGTTTTCTCAGAGTCGGTGTACTGTCCATTGGGTTTGGCGTGGGAACAGCTGCTGAACCACCATCCCGATTTGAACTCGGTGGCACAGGAACCGCTATAATTGTCGTTATCCTCGTCCGGTGTAGAGAACTTCATGTTGTTGTTGTAATCCAGACTATCCCCTACAATCACGTTGGTTACATATGAAATCATTAGAATTGAAGGCATTATCAATACCATTTTAATAAGTACATGGAGCAATGCATTTTTAAATAACTAACTTAGTTTTTAAATGATGAAATAAAAAATGAATCACTTTCATATATTACTATCCTCTATGCATGTCTTTTATTTTTAATATTTGCGTCCCTAGAGTCTTCCTTGACATTTGAAAGATACTGAATGATAATCCGACTTAACTTAAACACCACATTTTGGGTGCTTATATTGCACATGCATCAGTTCATCGCCCTTTCTCAACTTCATCCAGAAAAAATTCAACCGCTACCCTTCCCACCCTATTATGTAATGTAATTCACTTGGTACATCTAAATCTTGCTTTTGTTTACTTTCAGATCCCAGCCCAATTATCGGGCTTACTTTAATTGTCACTTTGATTGATTGAAACATTAATAATTGACAGTAAGTCATTGATTACAGTCAGTAACTGAATATATTCGATGCATTGTTGCAACGATTTTGAAAAAATAACGCACTTTCGAAAATAAATTCAAATTACGGTAAAGTCAGGACAAAGTCAACGCACTTCAACAATTTTTTTCAAAATGCATACTGAGTGTAGACCAACAGTTTTTATCATCTAGACACTTAACGCACTTTTAAAGAAATGTTATTATTTTTCACAGAAAGTTGACTCTGTTCTAAACAATTTTTTTAAGTCAGATTAAGTGTTTACACTTCTTTGTGAATACCGTTCAATATGGTCTAACACTATTGGGAGCAGGAAAGGGGCAACCAAAGATAAAGTCATATTTCCAATATAAATATTTGATTACCTAAAAAATTCACTAGCATCTTGTCTTCCCAAACATCATAACTATTTCTTATACTTAAAATCAACAGAGTTTAGTCATATCAAAATCAAACTGACAAATCATTAGTTTCTCTTTAGTTAAATGAAAAATCTAAGCATAAATCGACTTCTCAAATTCAAGCCAAAAATATTATTTCCAAATAGGATTTCTGATAGTTATATGTACAACCATTAAAGCAATATCAACTCAAAAATAGGCATTTGAGAATGTACTTTGTGCATTACAATGTAATTGGGGAAAAAATAGCATACTAGCATTGAATTTGATATACTAATTCCTCATCATGTTTGTTAATACGCTTATGAACGTCATATTTAGTTCATCTATTCTCTTCCGTAAAATTGATTAGTTTCTCCCTTTTTTAAAGAGTATACCTTTATTAAAATTCACAAAGATGAAAATTAATGATCAGCTGACGACTAATTGGTTCAGTTCATGTCATATTTTGATAGACAAATCTTATTAAAAACTTGAACTCTTGTTCTTCATGGGTACATTATTAAATCAAACGATCTTATCAACAAACATTTTTATTGCGAATTAAATTGCTATTCATGATAGCTAAAAATTCCATGGGTACTTATTCTATCAACACAAATGTCTATGGTACCATAAATTACCTGCATTTCCACTGTATCCATTCACCTCCAACTTATATTTACTGGTCTCGTTACCGACAGCAAACTGTGAGTAAACAGCATAGGCCTTTTCTCCGTTGAATCTCTCCATGTCTACTCGCAGTTCCTGGGGCTTCTGTGACGTCAGTCTATGTAGCATATCATTTCCTGAAAAATGATTTGTCTTTGATACAAATAGCCTCCTTCATACACTGTCCAGATTAATCCGGAATAAGCATATAACAAGTCATGTTCATATTGGCATACATTTAATTTTGACGTCTTCGTTTCAATAACTGCCGTCAATCGAGCAGACAAATTATCATAACGCGCTATGATATTTTTTAATTGAGGTTGCAATAGGTTATTCACTAAAGTACAGAAAAAACTTGCTGACAGTCGAGGACCTCCTCCCCCTTTTCCCTTACCTTTTTCGAGTTCATTGTTTATGCATTTGAAATTAAAAATTATGATCAGAAAGGTCATCAAAGCTTTAGAATTTTTTTTTTCTGTACTTTAGTGAATAACCTATTGAAGCCGTGAGGTACTTGTATTTACATGTGACTGCCCCACCCCCCCCCCACCCCCCACTTGATACATGATAAAGGGTACCCCCCCCCCCACACACACACATTTTCTCGCAGGAAAGATTATTGTTCCTAAATTTACCTTGAAAGATTGAGAAGTTGGATTAAGAGGCATACTAGCCCCCCCTCCCCCCTCCCCCCCCCCCCCCCGCCCCCACGGATTAGGAATTTAATGATTGGGGAAAAATTTTTGGTAGGTAATATTTTTTTTTTGAAGTATAGGTCCCCCCCCCCCCCCCCGATTAAGATTTCCATGATTTTGGGAATTAGTTTTTTTCTCAATATTTCTGAGGATTAGTCTAGCCCCCCCCCCCCACCCACTTTCAATTTGCTTCCGACGCCAGTGTAACATAATGCATCAGAAGTATATACATGTAAGTCATATACATGTAGACGAAATATATACAATTTTGTATTTAAAACTTATAAATGAAATAGGCCGTATGCAGATTTAAACTTGTGATCTGCTGTTCACAAGCCCGAAATTCATACACAGATACCAGTATGTTTATAAAACACATACAAACTTCTTGCGTAAATATGCATGGCGCGTTTAAAATTTCGACGTCTTGCTAAAAACAGAACTTAGATTTGATAAATTCAAGGCTTTTTAAAACGTTTTGTGCTGTGCATATTTGAAACACGGCATATTTCAGCCAATAACGTCCCTTGTTCTTAGCTTTGCCAATATTTCTGATGATCAGTCTACCCCCCCCCCCCCCTACCCCCACTTTCAATTTGCTCCCGACACCACTGCAAATTAGACTGTTTGACGTCCGTTTTAATTTCTTCACTAAAAAGGTTACTGGTACATGCATTTGATTTTTTTTTCATATATAATTATATAGTTATGTCATATTTCCATATTCATATCTGAAATACTAGTGAATGCTAAGGTTTTGCTTTCTACTTTATAAACGTTATACATACTACAATTTACCGTATAAATAAAAGTCCCATTCCCTTTTTGGCAATTCCAACATATGAGCAATTAACAAAACACACCTCCAACTTTCAGAATACCTGGACACGAATTATCCTATTCCTGTAATTTCTAAGCTGGTGCTAATACTTTCACATCTATCTAAATGATCACTGAGTTTCGTTTCTTTTATTAGTATATTTAGTGTATATAAAAATGAAAAATTGTACCTATCCAATACTCATGATCAGCAAATCCAAACCCGTTCTTGTATTCCGTCCAGTTATTGTTAAAGTCCACCGATCCATCCACTCTCCGCTGAATCACCTGTTCGTATGTATACATACTAATGACTAACGTATAATTGTCAAAATTAAAAACTTACACGATGATAAGTTACATATTGTAGCTTGACTTGTTGGTGAAACTACAGAACTTTCAAAACATAGCCAATATAATTCTTGCATTAATTTAGAGAGAGAGAGAGAGAGAGAGAGAGAGAGAGAGAGAGAGAGAGAGAGAGAGAGAGAGAGAGAGAGAGCTTGCTTACCGTCCAACCTCCGTTGTCAGTGGTCATATCACAGTACACGGCCTTTGTTCTGTTTAAACCAAAAATATCGTACACCCCGTTCTTCCATCTTGTATCTGGGTATCTCTTTAAAATGTCAGCACAATTGGTGCCTGCAAAAGACTTCTCGTACATATTACGTGTTATTAGTTACAAAAGTTCTAAAAAGAGCTCTAGAAATACGTAATAATAATTGTTATTTGGTCCAGCATGTTTTTTTTATCATAATTAAAGTATGCTGAGTCTGAAGAAATATGCTGGCCTTCTTAAAAATGGCGTTAAGTAGATCAAAATGGCGATTCAAAATGGCGGACAGCCAATCTTCAAACTTTTCTCTTAAAGTCTCTTCAATGGGAAAAATAATGACAAACACTAATGATTTAATCCAAAATAGTATTTCTTCAAATCCAATGTGTGCTGAGTCTTACAAATTGTGCTGGCTTTCCACAAATGTGGTTAATTAGGTCAAAGTGGCAATTTAAAATGGGGGATAACAAAATTATGTTAATTCGTCTTATATTTCTGAAATGGACATTAAGCGCGAGACAAACAATGAATATTCAGTCCAGCTATGTTTTTAATCATAACGTTGGTGTAAATAGTCAGGAATAATATGCATTTTTCAAGAAAATGTCGTAAATTTATTATTATATTTATATTTTTAAAAAATGGCGATTCATAACGGTGGACATCCAGATTGTATATTTTTCCCTTTAGTTTCCTAAATGGTGAAAAAAGCGAGAAATAAACAATCATAATTTTTTCAATGAATTTTCAAATCATAAATAAGACGTGCTAGGTCTGAGGAATCATCCTGGTTTCCACTAAAGCGATGCTTTTTATGTCAAAATGGCGGACAGCCAGATTTCGTATTTTTTTCTTTAAAGTTACTTAAAACGGAAAAAAGCATGAGACCAACAAGTTTAATTTGGTCCAGCAAAGTTCATCAATACATGTATAACTAAGACATGCTGGGTCTTAAGAAATATGCTAGCTGTGACTGAAATTCCGTAAAATATCGGAAGGTCAAAATGGCGATTTAAAATGGCCAACAGCCAGATTTTTTACTTTCTATTTAAGTTTTATAACAAGAAACAAAGCATTACAACAATTATAGTCCGGTCCATCAAAAAGTTTTTATTCATAATTAGGGTATAGTGAGTTTGACGATATATATGCTAACTTTTATAATCAAAGTACTGAAAGTACTATCAGACAGAGGCATCATTTTGGAGGAAATTAAACTATTGACACTATTATTTTTTTTATTTAAGGAATGACAGCGCGCTTACCGCTTATCATGTTAGAATATTCGCGAAGCGGTTTAGTATTATTGCGCGAGGATATTTTTTTAGGTTGACATCAGAGTTAGGTAAATAATATTAAAATAATTAGTGTTGTTCTCTTATTTTAACCTTATAAGCTTGTTATATTACTACTTAAAGGTGTTTATTTTTTACAAAAAAGGAAGGAGGAAATTTGTTTGCATCACAAAATAACATGGGAAACTCTACATGTTTTTAAATGCATACAACTCGAATTACTCTTGTGAAATTAGATGAAGTTTTATTATATTTCCTGTGTATAGTGACTTGCAAACCCACACCTGTTCAAGACAAAAGATAGCCTCTAAATTGCAAACTACTTCGTCTAACCGTACAACCACCCCCACCCCCACCCCCTCCCTTTTCTATATGATATTATCATATTATGATCGGAGAGAGAGAGAGAGAGAGAGAGAGAGAGAGAGATTTCTGTTGAGAAAAAAGAAGTATACGAATTAAACTGTAGAAACACGGTATAATTTAGGCGTAATTTTACGTACATTCATTTGAAATATACTAATATTACATATTCATAAATTTAGTATCCACAAAAGAATACAGTACATTGTGATTGAATCCAGCATGCAGTTTCAGTCCGAGTTCACGTGTTACCCCTGTTAATTAGACCTATAATCAAATCAACGCGCGAGGTGCACCACGTGATCTTTCCGAAATAAGGGGAACAAGTTTCGTTCTAAAAGTTTTCATTTCATGTAAGGAGAAAAGAAGTATGTGTAACAATAAAGTATTCTACACTGTTTGTGATGTTTGATTTCAAGAAAAGGGAAAGGAAGCATGCCTAACAATGTAGTATTCTACACTGTGTGTGATGTTTGATTTCAAAAAGACAGAAAGGAAGCATGCCTAACAATGAAGTATTTTACTGTTTGTGATGTTTGATCTCAAGAAAAGAGAAAAGAAGTATGCCTAACAATGTAGCATTTTATACTGTTTGTGATGTTTGATTTAAAGATTGATTTACCCTGTTTTTTAAAGCTGCTTGGTCCGATTTTATATCAAATTTTATGCACGCTTTTAAACGATGGCTATGCTTAGTATATGTATAATAATAGACATTGCAGTAGTTTTACCCGTCAATTATGCCAAATTTCAATGAAGAAAAATACGTACAAAATTTGCTAACAAAACAAACGACATTAAAAGGTACCGCGTTATTTCGCCTCATGTTAAATTTCACCCCTGACGACGAGACGGGTATGGTTGTATTACGACTTTGACATTGCTTTAAATAAAGGTCGAAATGATCAGACAATTACAAATAAACATGTGTACGTTTTGTTCGCTAACATTTTTAAAGTCTGCTTTCTTTACCATCGATGCATAGCATGCGGGTTGAATAACCCCAATCATTCGGGGGACGAAAACAAGGGGTTTCCTTTCTAAACATTCCCGTGATTCATTTTGGTTTGTTTTTTCGTTTGCCCAAAGAGAAATTATTTTTATTTACTTTGAATATTTCTAACTTTGAAAGGAGACTGATTCTGCTGGTGTAAATAGGAGAAAGTCCATAACTTTCTAAGATGAATGATTTGTATGGAAAAAATTTTGATACTGTAATTACAAAAAAATCGGACCAAGCAGCTTTAAGGTTTAATTTGTATACTTCTTTTTTCTCAACAGAAATCTCTCTCTCTCTCTCTCTCTCTCTCTCTCTCTCTCTCTCTCTCTCTCTCTCTCTCTCTCTCTCTCTCTGAGGGGGGGGGGGGGTTGCAGTGGAAAAGAAAGATACGTCTCTGCGAGAGATTAATTGATAAATAAATACCCGAACGAAGAAGCATACCGTGTTTATTCATTGAATCTTATAATTATTTATTATTTCGTCCACCCCTAGATGGTGCTTAGGGAATCCTCATTATTTGAGTCAAGGGCAAGACAATCACAATATACGGAGGCTGTTCTACAGCCTCCGTCTAAAAATGGTGTTATTTGGGTCAAAATGGCGTTTCAAAATGACCGACAGCCAGAATTCATACTTCTCTTTTAAAGCCGTTTACAGGGATGAAACGTGTATTAAGTATTACATTATACAAATATGCACATGAAAAATTAGATTGGAACACTTTAATGAAGAAAAGGAACAGTACCATATTTTACTAAAATATGTTAATTTTTTTCGTTTTGTCTTGTTAAGGCGTATACCGGTATCTTTAATTAAACATTCTGTGTTCATGCCTTTCAATACTCGTCTTGTTCCTAAACCTTTCTGGGGGGTTTTAGATTATACTTTACGTACCGATTTCTTCGACCTGCAAGTTCGTGAAATACAACAAATGCTTACAAAACAAAGTAAGAGAGAGGAGAAATACTTCTGCACTATAAAACTGGTGTTTTAGGCTTTAAAGACATCGATGCCATAAGCTTATATGATAACAGAGATACAATCAGGTACTTACATGTAGGAAGAGTGTACGACATGAAGAACTATTCTAGTATATGTCTGTCTCTTCCTTTAATACCTTTCCAGCAAATACATCTAACTAATAAATCATCATATACACTGGAAAAGCTTGTGATTCAAAATGATCCGAGATCAACATATCGTACAGCTTTATATATATAATAGTAGTAATAAATACGCGCAATATGTTTTGGGCAACCCAAGGGATTTTACTCTTCTTTAACATTACTAGGGACAATTTATATATTGTAGCTGTCTACATGTATGTCTTCGTTAAAGATAAAAGAACCTCTTGCAAAATTGTTAAAGCTATACACGCTATAATTTGCGTCAATTTTGAATAAAGGGGAAAATGTATGTGTTTGATTACTAATAAAAGTTACCTTTATTCTGTTAATTATAATGCTCAATTCGATCACATAACAAATATATCAAATATTAAACAATAAAAAATATTTATTTTCCTGCCAGGAAAGTAATGCCTCCTCGTGAATATCAATCTATCACGTGATATCGACAGCTAAATTTAGCCTATCATACCAAAACTGGTGAAGGGTCAACATCTTCATAATTGTGATAGTTTCACAAAGGAAAGGATATTTTCAGTAAAGCATAAATTTGTCCGATATACGAGTACAAACAAAAGAAAAAAAAATACAAGCATGTGAGTAGATATGAATACTTCCTTTAAAAAAATGACATAGACCTGTGTTTTTCCCCAATGTGCTATTTATAGATCCTATAAGTGTTAATGCAGAAGTAAGGGTATCGTGAATGGCAAGCGTATTTTACTCATTATACATGTATGTATTTCAAATTAACAACTGTTAAGCATATTAAAAATCAAGTTGGATATTTAATTAGGCAAACAATAACGACCACCTAGTTCTCCGCGGACATGCGCAATGAGGTCGGTTTGCTCTTCCTTCATCAATATTCATGAAAAGGTATATTTTCCTGGCAGGAAAATAAACAATTAAAAATCTATATCTTTGTAACGAGATGGAATTCACCCTTGTAATTTACAGATTAAGGATAACTTTTATAAGTAGACAAACACATGCGTTTTCACTGTCATTCAAAATTGACGCAAATTATAGCGTGTATAGCTTTAACATGTGTTTGGCCAAATGAGCTGAGGAAAGTATAGCAATGTGTGTCTATATTCAGAGGAAAAGTTGAGGCTTTTTATGCTAGACCATGCTAGTGTTAATTTGCAACATATCCTCACAACTAAGTTTGCTGATTGATGTATGAACCTCTTTAATCCGATAAACATCCCTGTCAATGTTGTTGAAGAGAAAATGTTCCCCTTTTATAGAACTTTGAATTAGCACTTGGTTCATTTCATTCACTGATATGGTGTGACACAACTTCTTATTTCTACGGCATATCGAGAAAATCGACATAATAAGTGAACAGAAACAAGAATGAAAAGGGGAATAAACTGACCAAAAAATCAAAGAGTTCGAGAAGTTCTTTGTTTATATGGATAACCAAGACACATTGCCGAGATGGGATAAAGTTGTTTGTTGCTGGAACTTATGACCTTAAGATATTATACCTAAAGCTTGCAGAACCTTTATGTGTGAATGTAAACGTGCCTACTTCCCGGTTAAAGACATTTGTAAATTCAAATCACAATTTTATCATTCAAAATAAGATTGTATGAATAACATAATTATATACTGCAGCTAAATAAGGGCAAACAGATATATTTCTTCCAAATAAAAAACTGGTGGAGTTTTTTCTATTAATACAAGTGTTCAAATTTGATTGTCAGTTACATCATTAGTATTGAAATTATGATATTCAAACATTTTCCCCATTTAAGAGGCCTTTAGTAGTCTAAATAGAGATTACTAGTTATGAAATTTGGCTACTAATATACACCAATTTGAATTGCCATTTTGACAAAATTAACGTCATTTTCATGAAGACCAACACATTTCATCAAACCTTATTATGATAAATCCGTTTGCTAGACCAATTTGTGATTTTGTATTGTTATTTTTTTTCCATTTTGACAAAATTAACGTCATTTTCATGAAGACCAACACATTTCATCAAACCTTATTATGATAAATCCGTTTGCTAGACCAATTTGTGATTTTGTATTGTTATTTTTTTTCCATTGAAGAGACTGTGAGACGAAAAATGATGAAATCTGGCTGTCCACCATTTTTAACTATTTATCGCGATCAACATATTAAGTTTGACTCAGCACACCTTAGTTATGATAAAATGCTATGCTGAACCAATTTATAATCGTTTGTTACCTCAGTTTTTAAGACTTAAGAGAATTATAGAATTTGCCTGTCGACCATTTTGACCGCCATTTTGACCTAATTAGCGCCATTTTAGTCATATTTTTCAGACTAAGCATTCCTTAATTAATATGCAAAAATAACTTTGCTGGACTTATTAATAATTGTTTTTTTTGTGCGTTTTCCTTAGTGTAAATTTTTAGGAAAAAAAATATAAAATCAGGATATCTGTAATTTTGAATAGCCATGTTGACCTAATTTATGCTTTTTGGGGAAGGCCAGCAATTTTTTTCAAACTTAGCACACTTTAAATATGATAAAATACTAAGCTGGATCATTTCCTTACTGTTTGTCAAAAATGAAAAAACTTTAAGAAAAAAAATATATAAAATTTGGTTGTCCGCCATTTTGAATCGCCATTTTGAGCTACTTAACGCCATTTTCATGAAGGCCAGCATATTTTTTAGGAAACAGCACACTTTAATTATGTTCAAAAACCATACTGGACCAAATAATAATTATTTGCCGTTAAAAAGCTTTTTTTCGACTAAATCGGACTAGACTACTGTAGTTGACCTAAAATATGGTTTTTACGTGGTCAGTAAATTCCATATAGCGCGTGAGCGGAGCTAGGGTCCCATATGGAATTTACCGACCACGTATGAATCATATTAGGTCAACTACAAACTATTATAGGTAAACGTAATACAGTTCTTGATTTCCACAATATGTACTGAATTATTTTAAGATAAATGCATAATACAAACCGAATATGGGTTTCAATCTATCACTGCAGGTTAATTTATCTCCTATTATGTTTGTATTATTGTCAATAGCTTCATTTTGGAGCACCAACAGTTTCTGGAAATCTGTTTTCATATTCCTGACACTTGCGTCGAGATTTTTTATTCCTTCCATATTTTGCTTCACCATTCTTTCAATAGTTTTGGTAAATTGTTGTAGTTCATTTTTTATAATGTGTGTTGCCACGTTCACACATTTTTGCTCTTCCTCCAAATCATCGTATAACAATTGTCCATTCGTTGATTTCAACAATATAGTCAAAATCAAAATGCTCAACATTCCCTCCATTGTTGAATTACAGATTAGGATCTGCAAATATTTTATTTATGAAAACAAATAATTTGCATTATAATAATTTTCAGTTAACATCTATTAGAAAATTTAATTCCTCCACGTATTCAGATCTTGCATGTATAAAGGATGATATCAAATACTTTTCTAAAGAGATTATTGTTTTTACATTACCAATTAAGCCAAGACAACTCAATATGAAACACGGTTTATCATATGATAGTCACGTTCCTCGTGTAAGTATGTCTAATCAACTTTTGTTGCAAAAGTAGCAAACCTCTCAATCGGTCTAACACATCTGCGATGTACCAGGGAGTGAACTGCTTAGGATCAAGTAAGGAGTGAAAATGTATTTTACCAATAAACGCTTGTTAGACTGAGTCACAGGAAACGTCAGTGTGGGGTTTTTTTTTAGAAACTTCCTTCTCCCAATACTAGTAGAGTACAAGTTTCTTTTCGTAATCTATGTGCCAAAATAATTTGCAGGTTACAAAAAGAGACGATTTACATGTATACTTCTTATATGTTAACGTTACCTATGTAGCAACATCTGATGACACAGTATCCACTAATGATATAATTTCAAAACTGCATCATTAAGGGTCAAATTCACGTCCACTATATAAAAAAAACGCTAAATAAGTACATCGTTTATCTTAAAATGATATATTTGAATTTCGATGTTCTGCGTCAAATAGAATAACTTTGTGTGTGTATTTATTATATTTCCATGTGAACTGTGGTAGAAAAATATTAGGGAATGACATCCATATCAATTAACCTCTGATTTATTTTAAATTCTTTTGAGAACCTCAATACCATGCAACAAAAAAATCAAAATGGTTTGAAATACATAATCTCTAAGAGAATAATGATGAGTTGAACCTAGTATAAGAATAATGGACAAATCAAAGTGTTCTCCGTTACTTCATACTATGGCAATGGTCATACAATTACCGTTAGAAATACTTACAGTAACGAACTTGATTCTTGTTAATAATAGTAATATGTTAAACTTCAAAACGTGTCGCTAAAAATTATTATAACAGAGAGAGAGAGAGAGAGAGAGAGAGAGAGAGAGAGAGAGAGAGAGAGATTTATTATCATGGAAAAGCTCGATACGCAGAGGTGAAAAGTCTTAATCAGTTTAGGAGATCATGCGCAGATCCAGGAATATTTCCCGATTAGGGAGAGGGGTTAAAATAATTTTGTTTGGCCAACCCCCACCCCCACTTCCCTTGAGATCTTGAGATGCATCTCCTGGAGATGCCAATTGTAGACAACGCAGGTTTTTCATAAATAACTTAAAAGAAGATAGGTGAGTAAGGCGTGTAAAATGCTGATTATTTTTAAAAAAATAATTTAAAACAATGTATATTTAACGTAACATCGGTTTGTAACCCTTGAATAGTTTAAATACTAGTAAGGTTGATTCAAACTGGAGTATTCGTGTCAAAACCATCAAATAGTGTCAATTTTATAACTTCAATGCCTTTTCTTTTAAAGAGTGGGTCTGAGCTACATATTTTTGCTATAGTCTAAATGCGGTTTAATGGAATTTAAACCGATTTTAATCAACAAAAATGTGGAGAGATGACCCACTATACTTTAAAGCTGTCATTTTGTAGCCCAACAATTGATTGTTTTCGAAAAATAATAATAAATTCGTGGCGAACGTCTCATTAAGCATTTAATCAACGCATTTTGTTGTGAATGAAATGGTGGTTAGAGCACCAGACGTTAGGTAACTTTAGAGAACGAACACTTTAAGGTTGTGTGTTCAATATCCCCAAAACTTTGGGATTTATTTTTTTTTTCTTATCGTTTTTTGAAATATTCAAACTGAATATAGTTAGAAATTCCCTTTTGTAAACTTGTATTATAACATATCAAATATATTTAATTGAAAAAAATGTTCCATTTAAAATTGTATTTTACGACTAAACCAAATGGGCAGTTGCGTCACTCATGTATTCCCCCATCTTCTTCGCGCTATGCCATAACTAATAATATTACTCCAGCCATATATCGACATGCAAATTTTTTAAAGATTTTGAGACATAAGTTTATATTCTGGAAACAAAATATGCCAGATATTGTATAAATGCAGGGGCATCGAAAGATATTTCATACTGTGGCAGCGAAATTGATCAATAAGTCGTGGGGGGGGGGGGGGGGGGGGGGCGTTGAAACAGATTTAAGTTGATATTCTGCAGTGTGTCAAGTTATTCTTGAATTTGATAAATTATATTGTCGCTTATTTGATGACACTATATAAGAAACCAAGCAAAGTTGTACTAAATCTTTATTTCTTACCTTTGACGACATAATATGTGTATCAAAATAATGCAACTCACATTTATATTAAACATAGATATCCCTTATAGTCCCCCCCCCGAAGAATTTTTTGGATTCATGCATGTGCATGTATAACAGTACAGTATAAGCACCAATTATGTCCACGTAAATTTGATTCAACTTATCAATATCTGTTGAACTTCAAAGACGTTCAAAAATTCTTAAATGGATTTCCGTGAATCACATGCTTACATATTATATATATTTATATAGCTCATAAAATATATGAGATTAGTTGTTTCCTACTTACAACCTGTAATTGATCATCAAAGCTGAAGAACGGTATTTCTTTAATGTCGAACCTATGTAATTAATGCACTGTTGATTGTCAAAACACGCCAGAAACATGTATATATACCCCACTTTTGACCGTATCAACAAATTTGTAGCCCAACAATTGAACGTTTTAGAAAAATTATAATAAATAGTCCGTAAATTCGTGGCGAACGTCTCATTAAGCATTTAAACAACGCACTTTGTTGAACATATTCAGTATTTTATCATGCTGTTTTTTAATATCATCACTGGAAGTGTAAGTACGGTAGACAAACGTTGATAAACTAAATTTGTTATCTTTTTTTATATGTCATTTGATAAATGCAAACTTTAAAAATTGCTCACCGAGTCAAAACGGTTCATTTTCTTTAGTACAATATGCAAATTCATTTTTTAATGAAAGAAAGTGAGTGTGGGCCTCAGAGTGTTTCATTTAAAAGAAACTTGAAAAAGAGGGGGTGGAGGATCCATGTACCTAATACCTGTCCATGTATGCAATTAATGTGGATGAAAATATTTTTTTTATTTGATAGTTTTTCTAAGTATTTATTAAAAGTATGTTATTTGTTTCTTGCAATCGTTATATAACATAAGATTACAAGGAAGCATACGTGCACTATATTTAAGGCATATTCTAAGACCTGTCCTGGCCTGGCCCCATTGCCCTGGCTTGGCCTCACTTTTGACATCAAAATTGGCTTGGCCCCAAATTTTGGCCTGGCCTTAAAAAATTGGCTTGGTCTCAAATTTGGCTTCTGCAAAAATTTTTGGCCTCAAATTTATTTTTTAAATTTTTCTTTACATATTTGATGTTTCTATTGATTTTTTATTGATTTATTTTCAATGCACATTTAACATTCCTTTAAGTGGCTAAAGTGTCTTATAGTGATGGTCTATTAAAAATAATAGTTACCATTGAAAATATAGTACTAACAATGAATATCTATGAAGTATGTCGAGTAATCAATTCTAACAGATTTTTATTCAGTCTGATTTAAATTCTTAAAAACTTAAGAATGTTATTTTGCCCTGCCATTGTATAACCATGGCATGTTTTTGCAATGTATTTAGATCAAAATATTTGTTCTAACCAACATCAAAGGTCACAAAATGTTTTGCTTTGTTCAAATTCTGATAATGACAATTCCCCATAGGAGAAATTTGTTTTCCTAAATATACAAGCAACACATGCATGAAAACTCTAACAAGGTTGTGATGATTAATGACCATCTTTGAGTCAAGTTATCGGAGGATGCAATGTTGCAGTCGTTCACAAATGCATTTAATTCAATTTGACGTGTGAAATGTTAAAAGACAGGATAGGAAATGAATCTGACCCCAATGTAGCAGATTAACGACAGAAAAGGTTGATATCGAATTTCTGCTGGGAAGGGAAATTTGGATTTGATCGGTGTTGACAGGTAATGTAAACAAACTGCAAATTTTAAAATGCATTGCAGTGATTACAATTTATTGCTATGTACCAGTTTACAAATGTTTTGGATATCAATCACGCCAGTCTCTCAAAATAATGTTTAAATCTTTATTGGGAGATTGAGGGGGTGGGGGGGGGGGGGGTGGGGCGGGCATTTTAATCGCTTTGGTATTGGCAAAATATATTCCGTATAGTAAGAGCAGTGTTGTACATGCATGTCATAGGTATTTTTTGTGTTTAGACATGGATTAAAGTAATTGAACTTGAAAAATGAGTCATTTTGTCATAAATATATTTAGAATTTTTAATTTCTAAAAGAAATCAATAAAATTCAATAAAAATCTAAGCAAATGAGAAAAAGAGAAATTTTAAAATTTGAGGCCAAAAGTTTTTGGAGAGACCAAATCAGGGGCCAGGCCAAAATTTGAGGCCAGGTCAAAATTTAGGGCCAGGCCAATTTTGAGGCCAAAAGTGAGGCTAGGCCAGGCCAGATTTTAGAATATGCCATATCTTTAATGTTAATGTTGAAATCGCCTGTTCTTAATTTGTCCGATTGTAAGTGTTGAATACACTTGATTTTCTTCAGAATTCTAATATGAAAACTCCATGGTCTATTGCTTTTAGAACTCTGGTTTTAAGAGAAGAAGATCCGAGTAAGATTAAATTTTGGCTAGAAATTTGAAGTGTGCTGAGTTAAGAAGTAATACTATGTCCCATAACACAGAGAGGACCATACAGTACATGGAAACATCTGTCAAAAGGTTTTGTATACAGATACACCTGATATTATGAAGCCTACAAAGTTGACAACTATGAACAAGAATTTGGATAGCCTATGTTAGTATAGTAAAATTACAACGACTTAAGGAAATTTCTTTTGTAGTTTGAAAGGTCACTAACGGAACTATCGTTGTTCAACAAAAGGATATAATCTGCGAAATACGACACGTCAACGTTAAGAGAATAATGAAAAATACTGAATCTGGAAAAGAAACAGCAGTCTTTGACAAAGTGAACATCAATATGGATAAGTTATCTGAATGTGAGATACAGCAAGGAAAGAATTTGTTGCACAGATATTTCAACATATTATCAAGAACGACTTAGACATGGGATTTTCATCCCTCAAACAGCCATAACGCAAGATACCACCAGATATGTATAAGGAAGGAAGAAGTCACTTACAGCAAATGTTTGATGCTGGAATCATTCGCAGATCCCATCCGCCCTTTAATTTGCATCAAACATAGTACTTGTCAAAAAAAAATAGTTTAAGAATTTGCACAGATTATCAAATAATAACATAGTTGATCCTTTTCTGATCTTAAGAACAATCAGTAACGCTTACAGCCTATCACAAGTAGTTGAAATACTGGATATCTAGATCCAAGTATTCCAGTGTACTACACATGAAAAATGGATATTATCAGATGGAGATATAGAAAAGCAGAGGGAAAGGACAGCTTTTACAGTGGGCCCACTTGGTTTCTTCGAGTACAACCGCATGCCTTTTGGCTTTTCAATTACCCCAGGCGCCTATCAACGACTGATGGAGCAGTGCCTAGATGAAGAAATTTAAGATTGTGATTTATTTAGATGACATTATATTTTTTCCAATAGCTTTAAGAAACATTCGGACAGACCTCAGAGAGTCAACCCCGTTGACACCTGAAACAAATCCCTCAATTTCTTGGTTTTTGCGGGATATTACCTTAAATCTATGCAGAATTTCTTAAAAATAGCCAAATTTCGTCTTGATTTGATGCCTGCTCCAAAGAAATCACCTTGCCAAAGAAAGTGGCAGTGAGGGAATACAGAACAGTCAGACTTTCAAAATTTTTAGGAAGCGGTTACAACTCCCCCTATACTTGGCTATCCCCCTAATACTTTTTAGTGCATGTTGATACCAGTCAGGCGGAATTCGGAGCAGTTTTGTATCAAACCCAGGCAAGACAATACTTGTTCTATTATGCCAGTAGAGGACTCAGCAGGTCAGAGAAACATTACAGTTCTTTTAAACTGGAGATTCTGGCACTAAAATAGTCCAACACTGATATGTTTCATGATTATCGTTATGGAAACATTTACGGAATATACAGCAATTACTGCCTAACCTATACTCTCACAACCACCGGCACAGTTAGAGGCCACCAGACATCGCTGGTTTGCTTCCTTAGAAAATTATCAGTTTAAAATTATCAACCGCCCAGGGCCAGCAATTTGGATGGGGATGCTATGTCCAGCTTGCCAAAATAATGTTTTATCAATTTACACGTAAAAAATTGAAGTATCAGGAAATATTAAGAGTGATATTGAAAATAAAGTTATAGGTATACAACCCCCCCCCTCCCCCGGATTAGGAATTTCATGATTTTTGGATTTTTTTGGGAGGGGGAGGTAAGAGTTTGTTTGAAGTAGCCCCCGCCCCCCCCCCTCCTCCACGAATTTGAAATCATATGGTTGTGGGAATGTTTTTTTTGGTATTTAGAAATTTTTTCTGGAGTTATAGGTATACATGTATTACGCCACCCCCCCCCCCCTTTTATGATTTGGGAAGAAAAAAAATTTTGCACGTCATGAGTTTCTGATATTTAGTCTAGCCCCCCCCCCCCACCACAACCACTTTCAATTTGCTTCCGACGCCACTGAGAAGCCTGCTAGATGTGAACTGCCAATGACACCAGAACATACCAACATGCATAGGAATTTTGATTACTTTTGCATGGAAGATGGCTTGGTCTTCAGAGAAGTAATTATCAATTATGAGAAAAGGAGAAAAAAAACTTTTTTGCCATTGAAACACATGAGGGTGGCTTTAGTAGAACTTCATAATGACACTGGTAATCTTGGCATAGACAAAACGATATCATAGATAAACGTCAGATATATTACTCAATTCAATAACAATCCAAGGGAGGTCTTCAACTTATCGTAATAGATCACTTAACAAGATATGCGCAGGCTATACCTACCCGCAGTCACAGCCAGTGCAACACCAGAAGTTATCCTTATATTTTCAATAACTATTGGACACTAAAAAGACTGCATTCGGATGAGGGAGCTATTTTTACATCTAGGCTAATCAAATGGCTGTACGATCTATATAACAAACGTAACTCTAGGAGGACACCGTATGATCCCATAGGGAACATTAGAGGGGATATGTTGGGAACATTAGAACCAAATAAAAAACAACACTGAAAAAAAGATATGTTAATCCCATTGTTCGTGCGTGCAACAGTACACGTCAGGAATCAACCGGTTACACACCATTTCTCCTCATGTTTGTTGGGGAATCTAGATTGCCTATAAATTTGGCATTTTGGATACATTTTCACAGCAGGAAACAGCCATTTTCAAAGTGTGCGGAGAGCCTGATAGAATAGAATAAGTACTCAAACAAAACAGCTAAGGAAGCCATTAGGAAAGTACATGTACATAGTAAGCAGAGATAAGGTACTGACACCAACATGAAAAGAGCTGCCATTGATGTAGGGAATGGATATTGGGAAAGAAATTTGCACACCTGTGTACACACTAAAAAGAGAATGTGGAATTTGTAAAGCACGCACGCTGCATAGGAATCCTTTATTACCAATAGGAAGTATCTGTATAGAATTAGAACAACATCACAGAATAAGTAAACTCAAGCCAGCACCAAAGAAAAGAACAAAGCACATAGATACACCAGAAACACAAACGTTTACTGTTACTTATGATTTCAGATGAGGAGGTGAACTTCTTGGTTTTAAGAACAGACTGTAGATGGCTTACAAGATGAAGCCTCAGAGGATGAGACAGTAGGTACAGTTCATGATGTTAAACCAGAGAAATTATTAGCTGTGCATCTGATACAGCTGATTTATCAAACCAGAAGATGAATCACCAGATAATAAGAGTCCAAGTCAGTGACGCCAATATCAACCTTACTGGTAGAGATTAGGTGAGCACATCACAAAATCTGCAGCTAATCCTTCGAAGAAAACAAATCACGTACCAGACTGGCAGCTTAAAGCTTTGTGTCTTACTGAGCTATGCAAATCAGGCGCTTTTGATAATATTAATCCGCAGAGTTTGCTCTTGTTAATAAAATATCGTACCAGGGAAGTAATTACTTTTAAAATGACGCGTACATCATTCATTTGGAGAGGAAGTATGTTATACGAGGGTTGTCCCAAAATAGCGTAGACAGGACACATAATTTATAATCTGTTCACTGCAATTTCATTAGATTTCTATGTTTTCTTCAATGACCCTTTGGCAAACAATACTGAAAAATTCAAATCTGTATTTTATTTATTTCTCGAGAAAATGAATAATTAGTAACAACAAGTTTTGTCAGGCGGCGCAATGTGCGACGTCGAAAATTTCCAGTTTTACGTTGTTGGTAAACCCTCCACATCGTTTACGACAACATTTACGTTTTAATTCCGAAAATGTCTCAGAAAAAATATTACCTTTGAACAACCTGATTGCACATTCAACATATATTTCTAGTTTTTTTGTTTTTGTTTTTGTTTTTTTTAAATATTTTCTTAGTACAATCGATCTGTCGGCTCCAAACTTGCCTGTATTACTTTTGTCTAACGTCCGTATTGCCGAAATGTATCGTTCAGCATTTTGAAGTCCACTGATATCGTTCGGGGTTTCTTTTTTCCACTCATTTTTATCATACTTGTTCAAATATTTTTAATGTTGTTTAACTACTTATTCACAAAACGCATTTTTAATCGTTAATTGTTAATTTCATTTACTTCCAAAGCCGCTTAGGATTTATTTCATGGTCTTTACAAACTTGTATCAGTTACTGCTGCGCCGCCTTAAACGCTGACATCGTCATTTTATTACGAGTTAACTTTTCAACTTGTCACAAAATGCGCTATAAAATATTTAAAAGTTTTGTTATAGCCAAAACATTTCTTGAGTAAATAATAGAATTATTATCAAATATCAATGTATGTTTTATTTGAATTTTTTCATTCGAAAAGTACTTTTCCTCGCAATTTTCTTTTCATTATGTTGATTTTAACTTTTTGTTTTTGACATTGCGCCGCATGTCGAATTTCTAATCTAACATGCTTCCATTTCACTAATTTAATCTCAAACAATATTTGATTTTAAAACATTATTTGAATGCAAATTTCTTGAACCCTTTGTGGCACAAATTTCATCTTCCTTTGTCTTCGATTAACTGAATAACGCCACTTGTCTACGCTATTTTGGGACAACCCTCGTATACGTGTTTTTATCAATTAATATTTTGTCATATTTTACGAACTTTAATACAGTATAGGTTTATATATTACATCCTGCTTAATTCACTAAAAAAATTTAAAAAGAAATTTATTGGCTTAAAGCAGTCACGTGGAGACCATGTATATTCCATACATAGTCTGTGCAAAATATTACTCCCTTTGAGCATTATGACATCATTCTGAGAGTATTATGACGTAATGTTTTAATACCCAAATTATTTAAGGAATGAATTCAATATTTATTTGTTGTATACGATATAAAATGGTTTGGGGCAGTTTACGCTCTATAAACCGCGTAGCGGTTTATAACAAAGCGTAAACTGTTTCAAACCATTTTATATCGTATAAAACTAATAAATATTGAATTCATTGCTTATAATTTAATTGTTTTACTCTTCGTTGTAGATAAAAACGGTCATTTGACCTTTAAAATAACGTTACATTGTTCAAAATTCAAACGTAAAGTCAAGGGTTTTGACGTTTTTGACGTTAGTTTAACTATGACGTAGGCAACATTCTTTATACGATATAAAACAATGTTTTAGCCAATCAGAAAGCGCCTTACAACCAGAATTAAATTATTAATTATAAAGCGTACCTTTTTATAGTTATTATTTATTACTTGCTATTTATACAAAGGCAGTCGGTAAGATATAATCGTTACATGGTTTGTAGTTAATTGACCTAGTACGGTTTATACCTGGTCGGTAAATTCCATTCATATTGAATTAACTGACCACACATAAACCATATTTGGTCAACACTAACCATTTAACTAATATTATATCCCCTGCCAACAAAATTTAGGGGCTATATAGGAATCACCTTGTCCGTCTTTCCGTCCGTCCGTATGTCCGTCTCTCTGTGCAATTGTGTCCGATCCATATCTTTCTTAAGGAACATAATTTGAAGTTCTTACTCAAAGTTTGCTTATGACCTGAGGGTGTGTCATGATTTCAACCCAAGGTCGTTTGGACAAGGTTAATGTCACTAGAAGGAAAAGTGCAATATTCGTGTCCAGTCCCTATTTTTCTTATAGAACTATATTGGAAATTTTTAGTGCACACGAAGATTGCTTATGAACTGAGGGTGTTTTATGATTTTGTCCAAAGTACATTTGGGCAAGTTCAAGGTCATTGAAAAAATTTGAAAAACAAATTGTAAAATTCATGTCCTGTGTATATCTTTCTTATGAATGCTTGATAAGAATTTAATAAACTTTCTAAATAATTATCTAATTTAGTAAATATAAACTTACATGGTCTTAATTGTTAAAATGTAAAAAGTTTCTGTTGAACTGAATAAAGTATTGTTTTATCTATGATGTACAATACATGTGTAACATTAAAAATTATATGTCAGGATTAGTGTACGTATGTGTGTGTTTTGTGTGTAGAAGAGTGTGTGGTCATCCAGTCTAAAGCTGTGTCCCTGTCCCTGTCTCTAGGATCTAGGAGGCATACTAGCAAAATTGATCAACCCGATATATTTCTGTAGTCAGTCAGTAACAAACCTAATAAGTGTTTTGTTTTCCCGAGGACTGATTAAGTGAAAGATCTATTCCCAAAAAGCGATAATATGTGCAAATCGGTAAAAGTGGCCTTACATCTTGTCTAATTTTACGTGATCAAACCCTTCGAAATTATCATTCTAACATTTCAACTACTCTTTGGATATCTTTGCTGCACCCTTTTTTACTTACAATATAGGCAATTTTAAACATTTTCTCCCTTTTCTCTGCAGAGGTTTGAGCAAATCTCAACCATGCTCCGGACATAACCATGTGACGTCAATCCAAAGGGCAACTACTCTAATATTTAAAAGTAATTACAAGGGGCAACTACTCCAAATATTTTAAGAATTTAAGAAACACGGTTTCGGTATTTATGATGAAATCTCGAAATGAGCAGGCGAAGCTTCGTCCATGTTGCCAAATATTAATTATCACCAGAAAAACATAGAAATATAGTCGACAGTAACATGTCATGTATAAATCAATGAAATGTGACATTTCAGTCCAAGGGATAACAATAAATAATGCACTGCTCTTTGATAGTATTTTTATCTTATAGCTGCTGATAACAATCTCTTTGTGCCACGTAAATTTTATTGTATCTAAAAATCATTGTAAATGTGGTGCACTACCTTTAACGTATATACCCCCTGAGGGCAATTGATTGGTGATTAAGCACATTACTATTATCAAACTACTTTCCAACTTATTATTTCTAGATGTGATGTTAACAATCTAAAGACTTATTTTTCGCTATGCAAAATGCGAATGATATTTTTGTAACCGGGGTATTTGGGTAGGTCTTAAGTCCGTTGTGGATATAAAGTTGAGATGTATTCAGTTTACTTCTTTATTCGATGTAACAAATTACAAAATAGGTAAAAATAATTCCAATACTTTGTACTCATTGATCAGACTAAATTTTACTTAAAAACAAATTTTATGATATTTGGTCATTCCATTTCTAAGCCAATTATATAATATCTTAGATATCTTTATGAACAATCTCACAATATAACTGTATTTAAATATGAGCTAGTGTAAAACAAATGTAAATTAACTGACCTGATAAAGAATATAAATTTCAAGTAGACACAAGTAGACTTCCAAATAGGAACTGGTTTAACAAAGAAGTTTTCCACTAAAATTGTCACATGACCAATAAAGTAACAGCTGACCAATTTTATCCAATAGAAATACAGGAATACAGGAAAACAAGGGTATTCCTTCTAAATATAGATTTTGCATTGCAAGAGTTTAAAATAACAAATGATAGGACTCTTACATTAAGGTTAATTAACTGTATTAAATATTTCAGTTAAATATTGCATTGACTTAATATTAATAATACAGAAATAATACGCTGTACCAATATTCAAATATTTTCATGTTAGAAAAAATTTGAACATAATCATCAAAATTGTGCAATGATACATATAATATAATTAACATATTTAATGCATAAAATTTCACTCTACCCATTTTATTGAAAAAAAATTGATTTCAGTTTCAAAATTACCCAGTCAACTGTAAATTATTTAATATATGTCACTAAGTACAAGTGAGTTCTGCATTAATCTATCTTCTTTTTTCTCTCCAAAATCCGATAAAAAACTTTGAAATAACAGGTGTGTTTTCAGTTAATTGTATTTAAACAAATTGACATACTTTTGGCATCTAAGTTTTACTATCAAGAGGGACATGAGATTTCCTGACTAAGCGTTCTCTGGCCATCACAACATCAAAACAATTTTGTTCTATACAGTGCGTTGAATGTTTATGAAACAAAATGAGGATTAGAGGTTTAAAAAATTATCTAGGTTTGAACATTCTGTAGAATTATAAAATCTTCATAAACAATTATATTTTTCATTTAACAAGATAACAACAACTGGTTCCTGTGAATATTTTGATCTGGCAAAAATGATTTTATTATGTAAAGGATGTCCTAAAAATAGATAAGAGTATTAATTAAAATGTACTTTAAAGATCAAAAAAACACTATAGTCTGTCCCAAGATATTTATGCTGCACATTTGGACGATTTTTAATAAAAAATACACTTACCTGTGAAAGAAGTGCAATTGAAATAGTTGAAAGGGATATTTTCCAAGATAATTTCATTGACACATTATCATCTTTCACTCTGAAAAATTCACAGGAACGAAAACAGATTCCTTACGGAGATTTATAATGGGGAATGTGTACATCTTTTCTCTATTTGGAATACACTCGGAATACATCGCGCAATATTTCAACGTTATCATCCGGACTTGCTGCAATGCAAAATCGCCTTAGACATCACATTTTTTAGCATTGTATTGAAACTTGATAAGCTAACAGGGGCGTTTTGACTGAGAAATCTTGAAAATTTTTAATACTTTTGAATGAACATCGTTTGAATCTTGAGGTATTTATAAATATCAAACAATTGAGCCAAACGTGAATCCAAAATATCTTGGGACAGAGTATAGTAGCTCATCGGTGTTTTGCTTCTTACGTTAAGAAAAGGCAATAAAGGCTTAATATTTGTTTAAAACATAACGATTAAAAACAGATTTGCAGAGGAAATTTCAGATGATATTGTTCTGCAGACAGTTTGGAGAAAACCGTTTTGATTTGTTTACGCAACCAAACAAGTAGGGAAAAGGACCAGGAGTTGATATTCATGGTAAATGTACTGTAGATGAATTGACAGTTTAATCGAGATTTGCAAGAAAAGACAGGCACGATCTGAATGTTTTTTCTATTATGACTGAGATTTCAATTGAATTTTTTTTAAAGACGATTTATTCAGATGTCAACCCATAACAATTGACTTAAAAACCTTGCTTGCATATCAAAGTTACTTTATTGTGAGAATTGAATTAATAAATTTTATATTACCAAATGTTCATTTTTTTTGCTTAAATTAACGTCTTGTGATATCGATGATAGTTGTGTTTTAACATCAGCCGATCAATTTTTATACCTAGAAAAAATAGTGATCCAGTTTATTTATGTGTCACTGAGGCATCGTGACCAACTCCCCCTGTTATGCAAAATAACAAATTGCACAGAAGAGTAAATGTTCTCAAAATATTTATCAACCACTGAATTCTTAGATGTGATTAGAAACTCCAAACACCAGTATTTCGCCCTGCAAACTGCAAATGATACATTTGGGGGCCCGAGCTATTTATTTTCATTGGTAAAATTGCTAAAATTTCTGCAAATTAGGGCAAGTGAGTGCTGCAGTACTTTTTTTAAATTCTTCGAATTTCGACAAAAAATTGCATCAGACGTCATTAAAATGTAATGTTTGCTCTCAGTGGTATGTTCTTTTTAGCATGCTAGTGTTGCTATAAAAAGAGAAATGAAATTTCCTGATAACGGGTTCTCTGCAAAATGCCAACAGCAACTATTTCTTCTGAGATGGCGAAACGCATGTCTTCATATGAAAAATGTCATGAAAAAAAATCCTTTTATTCCAATTTGAAATTTCTTCACTCTACATGACAAGACACAATATAACACTATCAATATATGATAATATTTGTAAGCAAATACAGTATAAAGAAAGGTACATAATGCAAACAACTAGAAACAGAAAGCGATTACTCAACCTGAAATTTAAGTATGGCATGTTTCGGAGGATAAAAAGATATCATTTTTAATGCCTGTTTATGATTGTTTCATGGTGTGTAATTCCGGTCGCTCTTTTTTTTTTTACATCAATTACAGTATATATGATTATACAAATGTATTACAATTACATTACATTCTTTTTCACAAAAGATCACCCATTGATTTAAAGAATGAATCCTGATAAAACAAATATTATGATTCTGTCTTACTGTTTAAAAGGCGTAAGGAAGTTTTCTTTTTACACTTAAACAATAACTTCCACGTAATATTTTTTATCTAGTTTATTACATCCTAGATAAAAATGACGGAAGTCAACTTCTATAGGGTGGTGGCGCGGTTTATTACATTGGCTCTCTACCAAAGCAAAAAACAAATAAATAAAAACTTAAGACAGGAATATCTTCTTGGTCTGTGCGAACCAATGATATGGCAGCCTTGCTTTTTTATGTGAGATATTGATACGAAAGTTTGTTTTATGTGTACAGAATCACGTCTAAATGTTTCATTAATAACGTTTCATTTCGCATTAATGCATGAAGTACTGTAAATTCCTTATATTACGCGAGTACTTTATTCCGCGATCCTGCTGTTTTGTATCAAATCGCAAGAATATAAAATCGCGAAAGCGGAACTTTTATCCTTATTTCTCATAGTTCTCAACTCTCAAAGAATAATGGCGAGATTTTAAAATTTGCGAAGGGTGCTCCTCGCAATATTACGCGGATATTAATTCCTCGTGTTTAATAAGGAATTTACAGTATTAAGTAAAAATTATAATTACTGTTCTTTTCGGTATTTCATTCGCTGACACTCGAATTATAAATCTAAAACTCTAAAAAAAAAAAAAAAAAAGTATACGTGAAGTTAGGTAAATATTGTACTTAAAAAACCCTCCATCTCTCGGTTTTATTCAGCTTAATTCTCATCACACTTTTCATATTCAAGAGGATAAGATAAAATATTGCTAAAAACATTACCCTTTAAGTATGGAACTTCGTTTTCCGAGTCACTTGTCACGTCCGCTATGAGAGTACACAAGAATGATAAGAGTGCAGTTTCCAAATACAAAGAAAGCACACACACCTTACACGGATTGAGAGACGGTCGAGAATGTTGTTACGTTTTTGCGCATACGCTGACAAAAATACATCTTCGCTAGCCAAGGGATTTCGGTCCACTTTGCTCCCCATAAACCCTTGGCGAATGTCATTACGAGAACTCGGTGACAAGCGCCGCTTTATGATTGGCTGCAGCTGCGAGTAGCTGATCCAATCACAGTGCTTGTAAATATAAACTTTAAAAGAAAACACATGTGTGATCTTTTGTAAAACATTCGGTGCTTTTAACAAGTTGAGACACAAGTGCTTTAAAACCTATCTATTTTACTGGGATTGAACATGTAGTTCTACAAACTTGTCAAGGCTCGTGTGATCAGCATGGGAAGTAAACATGGCGAATGTAGAAGTTGCCTATCCCGTTAGTATATACGTTCCTGCTTATGGTTATTGCTTATTTAATTTCTTTGGTCCGCAATATTCACGACAGCGATACCTGGTTTATGGCATGAAAGCTTTAATATAAATCAGCGACTTTCTCACTCCCGGTCCTTACAAAACACGATGAATAAAACATTCCGTGCTTTCTTTGGATTATAACTTAATTCGTATTTAACATGTTTAGTAGCATCGTTAATTGTGTTCCGACATTCGGTAGTCAACATGTTTTTAAGTTGTTATTAATGCCGTAGTGTGTGTATAACCCGTTGTTTGATTCGATTAAAATGTAAATATGCAAGGGGCGTAACTCAAGTTGCTCGCTAGATAGCGCCAACACATCACCGAGTTTTCGTAATGAAATCCGCCAAGGGTTTACGGGGAGAAAAGTGGACCGAAAACCTTTGGCCAGCGAAGATGACAAAAATACGAATGTTATACTTTATAAATTAAAAAAAAACATGTATTAGATAGGATGAAGAATCATCAGCATAAATAACCTCGAGTAAACATTCAATATATATCTTTATAATCTTAATTGTCGGGAGGGGGGGGGTATAAATCACAACACGTGTATGTTAAATGCTAAATGCTGAATTAATTCTACTACCCCTGTATTATTTTTGCCGCATACAAGGATATCACGGATAACCACTTAAAAGTAATACGTTATTCGAGTTATTACACATTAAAAAAAAGTTTTTTCATTCATAGCATATTAAAAAATAAAAAGCAGGAAGTAAATTCCTTGTCTTTATATATATATAATTTTGATATCAAAACATAGGTAATCACAGATTACAAAGCTTACTGAGACGAGGCATCACTCTTATGAGGCATCGCCTTTATGAGACTACCTTTATCATATTATATGGAAATTATACTTTATGATCTTGGATATTCATGAATACTGTTTTGACACAATATCGTATATCATCTGTTAAAAAATTGTATACGGTATTATAAAATACAATGATTATCAATACAATAATGTAAAATACAACATTGCATCATATCATACTTACAATATATATCATATAATACAATAAATTACCGTAATAAACAATGATGGGATATGATATTGTAACGTATGATATGACATTGTATTGTGTTATACATTTGTCACATAATACAATATCATAATATATAATACAAAATAGTTTTAAATGATACAATATCATATTACATAATACATCAAAATATTGAAGCATGTGATATTATTTCTATAACATAGTATGATATTGTAGTTTATGATACTTATCGTATTTGATACATAATATGATATTGTATCTTATGATACAATATAATTTGATACAACATTGTATCATATCAAATGAAACATAATCATGTGATATAATAGAATATTATATGATACAGTATTATATTATACGCATTGTATCATATGATCCAATAATATATTACAATATCATATAATACAATTTCATTTGATATAGTAATATTAATATAAACCAATATCATATTATAAAATATCGTACGCTACGATATTATATAATATAACAATATCATATAATACAATTTCATGTGACATAATACAATATTAAAGAAACCGATATCATATTATACAATATCGTATGATACTTATTATATAATATACGATATCGTATGATACGATACAATATTATATATTGCAATATCAATCGTAACAGTATCAAGTAATAAAATAATTAATTAATAATACAATTTAATATTATACAATATTGTATTATAATATACAATACTTTACATAACAATATAATGATACAATATCATATCATAAATATAAAAAAAATTGATATTATATTATATCGTATCATATAACTTTACAATATAACAAATGCTATTATATTGTATCATATTAAACAATAGTTTATCATATCATACAAACCATGTATATCATTTAACAACAAACACATCTATCTATCAAGCAGGTTTGAGTGAGGATAATTTTTTTCGCATCCTTGATAATGGAGATCAGGCTCTGCATCTGAAGCTACCTCTGTGTTTCATTTATATTGTTTAATCAACTATGAAAGCTTTTATCTATAAAACATGCGACCTGTCCAAAAAAATAAACCTCTTCCCGTATGGCTCAGATTCAGCCTTCAAGCTTGTCAAGTGCATCAGTATCATAAGACGCACCACCGATGCAAGATTGGTGAAGTTAGGACTAGTAGTAACTAAGATATCATCATCAGAGGGCACCTGTTTCAAAAACTTTAACCAGCAATTAAAACTTTAACCTCCTCCAGCATTCGAAACCTATAGCTCAGATTCAGCATCCATGCCTGTCAGGTGCATCTGTATCATACGACACACCATCCATTCAAGTTTGATGAAGTAAGGACCTTAGGAATAACTAAGATATATATTTTAGCATCCTTGATAATGGATATCATGCTCTGCATCTAAAGCTACCTCTGCAATTCATTCATATTCATTCATATTATAGTTTAATCAGCTATGCAAGTTTGAAATAGTAATATTATCTATTAAACATATGACCTGTTCAAAAAACCTAACATTCTCCAGCATGCAAAACTTATGGCTCAGATTCAGCATTTAAGCCTGTGTGCATCAGTATCATAAGATGCACCATCCATGCAAGATTGGTGAAGTTAGGACTAGTAATAACTAACTAAAGATATCATCATCAGAGGGCACCTGTTTAAAAAAAATTAACCAGCTCTTTTAAAAAACCTTAACCTCCTCCAGCATCCGAAACCTATGGCTCAGATTCAGCATTCAAGCTTGTCAGGTGCATCAGTATTATAAGACACACCATCCGTGCAAGTTTGGTGAAGTTAGGACCAGTAGTAACTAAGATATAATCATCAGAGAGCACCTGCAACAAAAACTTTAACAAGCTCTAAAAACCTTAACCTCTTCCAGCATCCGAAACCTATGGCTCAGATTCTGCATTCAAGCTTGTCAGGTGCATCAGTGTCATAAGACGCACCATCCGTGCAAGTTTGGTGAAGTTAGGACCAGTAGTAACTAAGATATAATCATCAGAGAGCACCTGCAACAAAAACTTTAACAAGCTCTAAAAACCTTAACCTCTTCCAGCATCCGAAACCTATAGTTCAGATTCAGCATTCAAGCCTGTCTGGTGCATCAGTATTATAAGACGCACCATCCATGCAAGTTTGGTGAAGTAAGGACCAGTAGTAACTTAGATATTGCTATCAAAGGGTACCTGCAACAAAAACTTTAACCTGCTCTAAAAACCTTAACCTCCTTCAGCAGCTGAAATGTAGGACCCAGATTCAGCATCCAAGTCTTTGAAGTCCATAAGTATGTCCAGATGCATCATCCATGCGAGTTTGGTGAAGACAGGACAAGTAATAGCTTAGATACAGAACCCGCAACAAAATCTTTAACCAGGTCCGGAAGCCGACGCCGGGGGTAAAGCATAAGTCGACTTGCCCACACGCTAGACCTCGGGAAGTCCTCCCCGACCGTCGACAAAACTCTATCGTCACAAAGAGCTACACTGGGAAACCCTGGGGTAAAAAAATTCAATAAATTTGTTGACAAAATATAAAAGTGTCACTAAAAGGCTGTCGTACAAAATGCAAAACGCTTAAGCAAATTACAACCAATACATGTAGGTACAGCTTCAATAAATAACATCAGTTTACACGGCAAAAAGAATGAAACCATGTATAACATATAACAAGTAAACATTATAACTTATACTTAAACTGAAGACAAGTGCACGTGGTAAAATTTGAAGTATACAATTCGAACACGCTGACAAATAGAAATACTACAGTAGTTTAAAGTAAACATTTTAGCTTAATATTATTTCCAGTTTGATCAAAGTTATTACGATAAACTTACCCTGACTGGAGATTCAGTTACCACGAACATAAAAACTACTCCTTTATGGGTTTGTCAAACAGAGCCACACCTGGTATCTGGAAAACGTGCGTTACCCGAGACAAACTCTACACCCCTTATATAGCAACAATTGTTTAATGCCCGGATCAATGGGGCTCCTTGCAGGGTAATGTACACAACTATACATGTACAACGTCGAGGCTAAAAACGGGATAAAGCATAAAAAATCCAATATTGATTGTGACAAAGTAAATAATTGAAATTTATACTGTTTTCTAAAATGTGGTGCAGCCATTGCCATTTTTAGCCAATAAGCATTAAGTTATAGGTTTTGTTTTTGTTTTCTCTAATGATAAACAATAAAAAGCAGGAAGTAAAGTCCTTGTTTTCAGATATATAAATTTGAAATCAAAAAACGCAAACATACTTTTATATGAACACAACAAAAACATGATACTAACAGGAACATTTAATCCAAAATAGAGCTGACTTAAGTTGCTGTTCTTGTAAAGTGACATGATTAAAGTACTATAAATAAATACAAAGTTGCTCATTGTACAAAGACTTTTACTACTGCTCTTTACAGTTGGACATGATCTAGTTGTCGGATGGAGGTGCTGTGACGTCTGGTCATTCTGAAATTATGGATATTGCACACCAGAGTTCTAGATGCTGTTTTCGGAGTAACATTTTGCAGATCTTTTTGAGTCAATGTAAAGAACACTTTTCGCAAATTCCGTCATTTGTCCCGGAGTTTTTCCATTTATTTTTTTCAAGCATTATTTTCTCCCTTTTAGCAATTTTAAGCTCAACAAATAAAACGCAAAAGTATTTTCAACTCTCTTTAAGTAATATTTATTACGAGTGTTACAATAATTTGTCCTATCCACATATAGTGGAGGAAAAAGACATCACACTTTCTTACCCACTTTAGTTCATTTATAAAGTTGCAGTTTACGACTAGTTTCAAGTTTGTTGCTCTTTACTTTACATCCCATGAGTACAACATTGCCACAATTGAGGTTATCTGGTAAGTTTTTAGCTTTTTCTTTCGACTATAGCGTTTGATTTTGTTTTGGTCGGAATTGCATGGTTTTATTATATCTAGGCGATTGATTAGCATTATGATTCACGGAATTCAGTTGATGGACCTCTGGCGTTCCTCTGTTCTGGCACTTTCACTCTCTACCAGACCAAACAATGTTACAATGACTTGTCTATAGCACCATATCCAAACCCTACTTTTGATCTTACAAAATCCTTGCTTCAGCTTTTGTCATAATCTTTTCATGACCGTGGAGGAACGTTGTACAAACATTAGGTCATACCATGAGCTTCCGAGCACACTTGATGTTTCATCAGTTTAACGTTTAAAATTTAGATCTATTGTCAAGTTTGTCCATGGGCATCATTGTTCATGATGATATTTTATTTTTTGCACGTTTAAAAAAAAGTTTATTTAATAGCTTACACACACACACACACACACATATATATATATATATATATATATATATATATATATATATATATATATATATATATATATATATATATATATATATATATATATATATATATATATATATATATATATATATATATATGATTATTATTATATGATAAAAATATCACAACACAAAAATAAACTTAACTACTTCCAATTTAAATCATCAGGAGTTTGATAACATGTTGCTAAGTTATTTAGCACAATGTTGTCAAACTCCTGATGATTTAAATTGAAACTAAAACTCAACTAGTTTCAATTTAAATCATCGGGAGTTTGACAACATGTTGCTTAGTTACTTAACGAGTTGAGTTTATTTCTGTGTTGTGATTTTTTCATATATATATGTATATATATATATATATATACATATATAGAATTTTAATCCGACCCATTTGCTATAGATTAAATCACCAAGCTAGCTTTATTTACACTTGGCTAAAACTTGTCATACAATATTGTAGAGTATTGCCACAAGTAAATGCTTGCAGCATACATGCCGACGTTAATCATTAGAAGACTTGAAACAGCTTCCTAGCCTGCTGACCACCGCTTCCCGATACATGAGGGATTTGTTCAGACCTTCATCAAAGTTCATATCCCATTTCTACATTTCAACTTTACTGCAATTTTTCAGCCGTTGCTAATACTTCAAATCTATCTAAATGATCAATAAATTTCGTTGCTTTTAATAATACCTTTAGTGTAAATAAAAATGAGAATAGTACTTATCCAATACTCATGATCAGCAAATCCAAATCCGTTCTTGTATTCCGTCCAGTTATTGATAAAGTCTCCCGATCCATTCCCTCTCTGCTGAATCACCTGTCCGTATGTATACATACTAATGACTAACGTATAATTGTCAAAAGTTATCAAAAGTTACGTTTCGTCAAAAAACATACACGATGATACGTTCACTTGTAAGTGAAACTAAAGAACTTACAAAGCAAATTCATATGAGAGAGAGAGAGAGAGAGAGAGAGAGAGAGAGAGAGAGAGAGAGAGAGAGCTAGCTTACCGTCTATCCACCGTTGTCACAGTGGTCATATCACAGTACACGGCCTTTGTTCTACTTAAACTAACAATATTTTAGACACCGCCATTCCATCTTGTATCTGGGTATCTCTTCAGAATTTCAGCACAACCGGTCGGTGTCTGCAATAGATTTCTCGTACACACACAGTTTAACTACGTGTATTATTAGCTACATGGTCTGTAGTTCACCTCATATGGTTTTTACGTGATCAGTAAATTCCATATGGCGCGTGAGCGGAGCCGTATAAATCATATAAGGTCAACTACAAACTATGTTAGGTAAATATAAAACAATTCTTGAATTCTACAATCTGTACTGAATTATTTTAAGATGAATGTATAATATAAACCTGATATGGGTGTCAATCTTCCACTGCAGGTTAATTTATCTCTGGTTGTGTTTGTAGAATTGTCAATAGCTTCTGTTTGGAGCACCAGCAATTTCTGGAAATATTTTTTTCATTTTCCTCACGTTTGTGTCTAGACTTCTTATTCCTTCCATGTTTTGCTTCACATTTCTTTCAATACTTTTGGTAAGTTGCTCTAGTTCGTGTATACTAATGTGTGTTGCCACATTCAGACATTTTTGCTGTTCACCTAAATCATCGTGCAACAACTGTCCATTCGTTGATTTCATCAACAAAGTAAAAATTAAAATGCTTAACATTCCCTCCTTTGTTGAATTACAGATCAGGTTCTGCAAATATTTTATTTATGAAGAAAAAATAATTTGCACTATATTATTTTTAGTTCACATCTATAAGAAAATTAAACCCCTCCATGCATTAGGATCTTAATGGATGATATCAAAAACTTTTCTAAAGAGATAAATTATTTTAACATGGCCAATTAAGCACATATGACGGTTTAACTTATGATAGTCATCGTCCGTGTGGAAGTATGTCTAATCTACTTTTGTTGCAAAAAGAGCAAACGGTCTTACCCATCTGCGATGTTCCAGTTAAATACAGGGAGACTACGCATTGCGTAAGATCAAGTAACTAAGGAGTAAAAATGTATTTTACCAATAAACACTTGTTGGATTGAGTTACAGGAAACGTTGATATAGGATTTTATTGTAGAAAAACTTCCTTCCAACAGATTCCTAATTTTGTTTTCGTTATCTATGTGCCAAAATATTTTTGCAGGTTACAAAAAGAGACAATACACTTCTTATATGTTAATGTTAGGTTCCTTTTTATGTACCTTAACTCCTGAACAATGAACAGTGACTTGTGTTTCACAAAAAAGAAAATTGATTCTTACTTTGCAGTTTTGAACAAGTATATGATACTTAATACATATACAGCTTAATTAAAATTTTGTTTTGTTTGTCTTTCTGAAAATTGACAAAGATATTCTCTTAGCCAAAAAAAATAATTGAAAAATATCAAATCTAAAACATACGTGTGAAAATATCCATGCGGTTTATTATCAAACAGTAAAATGGTATGAGCAAATTGAAAAAAAGACTCGTACATTTGGTTGAACATGATAGCAAAATTGTTGATCTTTATAGAAATGGTAATCACTGCTTATTATAATCATGCGAGAGTCGTATGCCATATAACGTCAACTTACGGAAAAGTTCTATTATTATAACTGATGTATATGTATATTGCTCGTAGTTCGGTTTATACATTATAATAATTTTTTTCTACGTGTAATTGATGATTAACACGAAGATCTTGTTGCATTGTAAACAACGTAAGGCAAAATAGTAAAAGTGAATTTTCAGTTCAATAAATGTATTTAAACCTTAATGCTTAATTGCTATTTACTTTCCTTTTATGCATGCGCGCAATTGTAATAATTTTTTTTTTACCTGTATCAAAAGAAGAGGCAGAGCGACTGCCTCCATGTGACTAATGGAGAGCTATGTTTCCCGCACCCCCATTTTATACGCACGGACACTGTGCTACAACATTTTCATCCTAATAGGTAAATGCAATCAAGTCCATACAGATAATCTGACACACCGTTGTCAGCTGTAGAAGTTTATTTATATTTCATAACCCAGCGACAACAGGTCAACACTGGACAAATTACATATTTATCTATGAGTAAACACATTTATACGCCATGTACATGAAAATAACGCATACACTTTAACCATTTTCTATATAATTTTCGTTATGTTACATGTGTAAATCTTATCGCCCAATGTTTCACTTTGTGGGTTTAGTCGTACAAACTATCAAAAGCAAGAGGATTCAGACGACTGCCATGAACGCTGAACAAAAACACTTTTCCCAAAACGAAAGATACATAGGTTAATTAATATTGACAATTCTTTAACAAAACAAATAAAAATCACATGATACACTCCACGTATGTCTTGTGCACATACAAACAGGAAAAAAACAATGCACAAATAACTGTAGTTTCATGCATATGGTGTACACATTTCCCATAATTATCATGCAATATACGTAGTTTTTTAACCTGTAGATTTCATCTTTAATTTTCTAACAAAGAAAATATTTTACAATTAAGGCCCAAAGACAAATGTTACTTACCCCAAATAAATTTTACTTACCAAAAAGTAACCAGTGTTAATATCGGGTCAGTAAAATTTGTCCTTGGACTTTCATTGAATTTATATTTGAGCATATATTATTGTTATTGTTTATGTGAAGGATGATTTATTTTGATAAATTCTACAATAAACTTTATCATGTTTAATATTTCTTTAAGGTATATCTTTTTTTTAACTACATGCATTTGAAAATAAAAAAAGGTATGTTAAAAAAATGTTATTTCTATAAAAAAATCTTTTATTACTTTATTACTCTCGTAAAACAGAAAAATATCCGATAAACCTTTTTCTAAAACTAAATGGTTTGGTTTTAAAATGATTAAAAAAAATGAAGGTGCAATCAAGCACTTACTACCTCGTTTTAAAGTCGTTTTTATAACTGTGAAACTTAAACTGTCCTTTGTAAAGGGGCCTAATGTAGACACAATTTGAGCTCCAAATTTTCAAATTCTGTTTTTCTATATGAAGAATCTAGAAATGTGAATATGGGTATTTTTATTGATTCGTCGAAGTCTGAAAGTCAAATATTGAAATACAAGCGAGTTACATGGCTAGATTTTCTTTATGATGTATACAACCTTTTAGTCTTGTTATTGTTTACATATGTGTGATATTGGTATGACTTTTAATCAAATATTGCTTATTTGTTGATATGGATTTCAATTTTTATAAACAGATTAAATTCTGTCAAAGAAAGGGTAATTTCTGCATGTAGTACTTAGCATTATAAGACTCGAGCTTTGTTTATTAGACAATGAGTTCTTCCTTCTGTATCTCTCTTATAACCGGATTTCTCACCCTCAAATTTTTTTGTCAATCACTCAAAACGCAGAAGTAACAATTTTAAAAATAACAAATCAAATACAACCTTTTTATCTGAAAGTGTGTCCAGGTCCCTTTAAGGTTTAGTTTTAAAAATATCAACCATCAAATCTACTTTTAAAAGTATTAAGATATGATTTCTAAAGCTATAAAGTATTATTTGGATAAGAAAATTTTCACACATTTTAACTTTAAAATTTGAATAATGATTCTTTATATCTTTATATATTAAGAGATCAATAAGGTCTTAAAATGACTAACCAGCCTTCTTAATAGAAAAGACTAAATAAATATAGCTGTATACATAACAAAAACATTTACCTATAACTTGAATTCTAATATTCCAATTTTGGTTAATCATTAAAAATGTACAAATAAAGCATCTTATACATAGAATATTAAACATAAAATTTTGATCTAAAATCGCGTTTGAGTCCCTTTAATAAGGAAAAGAATTCATGCTAGTTAAAACCTTCAATAGTAGCAAGCTCTGAAGTAAGGTAAATGAAATGTTGTGATAACGAACAGTGTTCAAAATCAAAAGTCCAAAGAAAAATACAAAACAGGAGCAGCGCAAACATGGACCACTACTAAAATTGTAGGGTGGATCAGGTGCCATGGAGGAGTGAGTATGCTTTGCTGACCTGTCACACACGCTGTGGGTTTTTTTTTTCGTAAACGAGAAAACAGAAAAATCTATAAACAATTTAGTAATAAATAATGGCCTTACGATAAGTTAAAAATCAGTCAGTATTCCACCTAGCGGAAGATTATATTTGCTGACAAGGTCGTTGTATCGACCATAGAACTAACGAAATGATGACTTTATTGGAGACTGTTCATAATCTTGTTTTATCAACTTCTTTGTCAGTTGCTTGCTTCGTTTTAAAACATTTTCATACGTAGAGCATGCCCTTGTGTATTGAATCCACTGAAAGACAAAAACTCCATATGCAGGTGATGAAGGTTTATTGCTACATAAGTCAGGATTTGACGATAAAAAATTAAAATCCGATTATTGCGTGGACCCTGAGGTCCACGCAGAAAATATATAAGCGAGGCTAAACCGGATGCTATGGGGAAAGTTCAGCCTGCGCATGAGCTAGCCTGGTTCCTATGCGTAATGGGTTGCTCAGGGAACCAGGCAAGCACAGGTTTATCTGAATCGGGATCGGGATTCCATGCCATATGCAGATAAAAGTTCAAAGGCGCTGTAATTGTAAAGTTGTCGGTAAACATTACAGAAACAAAGTATTCCTTTTAAAGAAATGATCGGCATGTGATAAACTGTCAGTATTATAAAATAAGGTAATGTTATGCCGAAACTACAGCATGCATCAAATAGCATAATTTATAATGTTTTGTTGTTTTCCGAATACACATGTAGCTTAACGAAGGCGAGGCTATAGCACTCCCCGATTAAAATTATTTAGGCATTTAAGTTTGCTTGAATAATTATGTGACTGTATATAATAGATGATTGAATAATTATGTCACTGTATAAAAGTTTAAATCTCAAGAAAGATGCATCAAAATATGAAATTGATTTACACATTTATAGTAAAGCTGCATAACGTAGTTACATGTCACAGAGTAGAGCGAAGCTCAATGTGTGCGCAAAAAGTAGAATTCACAGAATGCCTGATACTTTATATGCAATCTTCATTAATATAGATCATTATTATTTTAGAAGTATGAACCCTTTAAATTCTGAGATTAAAAGTCAACTATACATATATATACGTAGAACTATTTTAACAAGAGCTTGGACTTTGGGTAGTTGTGTCAAACAGCAATGTGACGTAGGCCTGTCTATTTCATTGCTGGCCACTCAGCTATGGCTCTTTGAAATCAACAAGATCTGTCTGGCTTTTGAGCTTAGGCTACGCATTCGGTGTATATTTCGCCTTAATCCAGTGTCATTTTTAACTTGTTTTGACGCAAGAAATAGATTGTTACGTCCTACTGAAAGTCCAAGGCCTTCTTAAAATGGTTCTAATACAACATACAAATTTAGTGAAAGCAGGGGGCTAGAGTCGGTGGAATCTGTGATAATTTTAAGGCTTTCACGTTTTCGTTGGAAACACATGCAAATGGTCCACGTATTGCAGTCCTTTTTTTAAAGGACAGCAACTTGTACTTTTGAATAAGCGTTACAATTTGGCGTTGTACCAAAACTAACAATACTGGTGGTTTAAAATATACTAATGATTTATATGCTGTTTTAAAAAGGAAAATATACAATGAGAATATTCCTTATAATATGCATAACATGATAATGATAAACAATGTGTAGACAATTCAATTTATACACAATGATTACATGACGTTCATAAATATATGAAGTATTGCTCTTACATAAACAATTACTTCATCCGTGCATTTTCTACATGTGCTAAATCAGATATTTATACATTTAGAGATATATCATATAAATGTATCTCCATATTAACAACAATCTATAGATATATTTACGTAACAAAATATTGTAATACCTGATTGTATGCAGAGTTCATTTACAATATATGATTTTGTTCATCATGATGATCATTTTTTTATTTGATAATATATCTCAGAGAATTCAGTCTCAATTGAATTCATACATTCATTGGTTTGTTACCGACTGACGGGTTGATAAATCCTAAAGATGGCGAGGTAAAGTGTTTTGTTTTCCTGTGGACTATTAAGTGAGACTTTTATTTACAAAAAGCGATGAACTATGCAATTTTAGGTAAAAGCGGTAAGGATATATATCGTTCAGATCTGCATAGTCGAACTCTTCAAAATGATCAATTTCAGCTTTCAAATACTCTTTGAGTATCGTCACTGCACTTTAGTTTTGTAGCTATTTAATTTAAGCGTTTTGTTACTTCCCTTTGTGGGGGTATGAACTAATCTGGACGCTGCATGCCATTTTATTCTGTTCTAGACACAAAAAAGTGACGTAGTTTTAAAAGGAAACTACTCAAAGTTAAAAGTAATTTAAAAGGTTACTACTCCAAATAATAAAAGACCTTAAACGGAATGATGTTTATGTGTTAAATAATATGAAGTGTCCAGATAAGTAGGCGAAGCGTCGATCGAATATAAATTCCACCCGACTACTAGGCTGCATTGGTATAGGTGTTTTGCCCTCTCAACCCCAATGTGAATATAAACCTTTGGTTATTTAGAAACAACATCATTCTTTTTTATTCCAAACTATTTTACATCAAATTGATCTGCACTTTGGTTCAATATATTGGTAAAAGCCTAATAGTGTTGAATTTTGTACATATTATTTGTTGTTATTTATCAAAAATAGTATTCTATACGCATATACATGTATTAATGTTTGACACGACCCTGACTTACATACAAGTGACGAAAGTATTTACAATCAACTGCATCATTAAGTAAAAATAATATTAGTGATTAAACATCCTAAGGGGTACATCTGAAACAACTGTTCATGTTATATTGAACTTGCTGAGATATTTGCCATTATTTTAAACATGCAGTAATAATCTCTCTCTATCTGACGTTGTACATCTCGTTGTCAGTCTCGAGGACATATCATCAACTTTATTGATTTCAGAGATATCCACGAGTTTTTCCAGAGTTTCCATGTAACGAATTCATAACCAGTTTTCTCAGAGTCGGTGTATTGTCCATTTGGTTTGGTGTGGGAACAGCTGTTGAACCACCATCCCGATCTGTACTTGGTGGCACAGGAACGGCTGCTGTCACTGTCGTTATCCTCGTCCGGTGTGGAGAACTTCATGTTGTTGTGGAAATCCAGACTATCCCCTGCAATCACATCTGTTACAAATGAAATCATTAGAATTGAAGTCATAATCACTACCATGTTAATAAGTAGCAATGCATTTTTAAATAACTACCTTAGTTTTTAAATGATAAAATTAAAATGAATCACTTTCATATATTACTTCACTGTATGCATGTCATTTATTTTTTTCATACTTGCATCCCTAGGGTTATCCTAGTGATTTAAATAGACTGAATGATAATCCGACTTAACTCAAACAACACTTTTGGGGTGCTTATATTATACATGCATCAGTTCATCGCCCTTTCTCAACTTCATCCTCAAAAAAAATCAACTGCTACCCTCCTTACCCTATTATGTAATGCAATTCACTTGGTACATCTAAATCTTGCTTTTGTTTATTATTAGACCCCAGCCCAATTATCGGGCTTACTTTAATTGTCACTTTGATTGATTGAAACATTAATAATTGACAGTAAGTCACTAATTACAGTTATTAACTGAATATATCGATGCATTGTGGCAACGCATTTGGAAAAATAACTTACTTTCGAAAATAAATTCAAAGTGCGTTAAATTTGGGACAAAGTCAACGAACTTAAACAAAATTTTTCAAAATGCATAATGAGTGTAGACCAACAGTTCAATCATCTAGACACTTAACGCACTTTTGAAAAAAAATGTTTGTATTTATCACAGAAATGGACTTTGTTCTAAACAGATTTTTTATAAGTCAGATTAAGTGTTTACACTTCTTTGTGAATACCGTTCAATATGGTCTAACACTATTGGGAGCAGGAAGGGGGCAACCAAAGATAGTCATATTTCCAATATATAATATGATTACCTGACAAATTCACGAGCACCTTGTTTTCCCAAACATCAATACAATTTCTTAAACTTATAATCAACAGAGTTTAGTCATATCAAAATCAAACTGACAAATCATTAGCTTCTCACATGGTAAAATGAAAAATCTAAGCATAAATCCACTACTCAAATTTAAGCCAAAAACATTATTTCCAAATAAGATGTCTGATAGTTACATGTACAGCTATTAAAGCAATATCAACTCAAAAATAGGCATTTGAGAATGTACTTTGTGCATTACAATGTAATTGAAAAAATAATATCATTATGATTCTAGCATTGAATTTGATATACTTCCTCATCATGATTGTTAACAAGCTTATGAACGTCATAATTAGTTCATCTATTGTTTTCCGTATAATTGATTAGTTTTCCTCTTTCTTTAAAGAGTATACCTTTATTAATATTCACAAAGATGAAAATTAATGATCAGCTGACGACTAATTGGTTCAGTTTATGTGATATTTTGATAGACAAATCTTAATAAAAACTTGAAGTCTTGTTCTACATGGGTACATTATTAAATTAAACAATCTTATCAACATTTTTATTGCGAAATGGCTACTCATGATAGCTAAAAATTCCATGGGTACCTATTCTATCATCACAAATGTCTATGGTACCATAAATTACCTGCATTTCCACTGTATCCATTCACCTCCAACTTATATTTACTGCTCTCGTCCCCGACAGCAAACCGTGAGTAAACAGCATAAGCCTTTTCTCCGTTGAATCTCTCCATGTCTACTCGCAGTTCCTGGGGCTTCTGTGACGTCAGTCTATGTAGCATGTCATTTCCTGAAAAATGATTTGTCTTTGATATCAAATGGCCTCCTTCATACACTGTCCAGATTAATCCGGAAAAAGCATATAACAAGTCATGTTCATATTGGCATACATTTAATTTTGACATCTTCGTTTCAATAATTGCCGTCTGTTGCCGTTATAAATCGCTATGATATTTTTTTTATTGAGGTTGCCTATCAAACTTGCTGACAGTCGAGGAACCCCTCCCCCTTTTTCCTTACTTTCTTCGGGTTCATTGTTTATGCATTTAAAAATAAAAATTGTGATCAGAAAGGTCATAAAAGCTTTAGAATTTTTATTATTCCTGTACTTTAGTGAGTAACCGATTGAAGCCGTAAGGTACTTGTATTCAACTGACTCACTACACATTGGAATAGTTCCTCATATCAACAGAAAATTACTTGATTATAAAAGATGCAATGTAACATAATGCATAAAAAGTATATACATGTAAGTCATGTACATGTAGACTAAATATATACCATGTTGTATCTAAAACTTATAATTTCAAAAGTTCAATGAAATAGGCCGTATGCAGATTTAAACTTGTGATCTGCTGTTAACAAGCCCGAAACTCATACACATATACCGGTATGTTTTTACAACACATAAACTTCTCGCGTGAATATGCATGGTGTCGCGTTTAAAATTTCGACGTCTTGCTAAAAACGGAACAGTTTTCAGCATGAATTCCATGTTGTATATGTTTAAGTCACAAATATAAGTTATACTCCATTAGATTTGATAAATTCAAGGCTTTTAGAAATGTTTTGTGCTGTGTATATTTGAAACACGGCATATTTCAGCCAATAACGTCCCTTGTTCTCAGCCTTTTTTTGGCTTGTCATTATTTCTGACGATCAGCCTAGCCACCCCCCCCCCCCCTTCACTTTCAATTTGCTTCCGACGCCACTGCAAATTTGACTGTTTGACGTCCGTTTTGATTTCTTAACTAGAAAAGTCACTGGTTCATGCATTTGATTTTTGTACATATATAATTATATAGTTAAGTCATATTTACATATTCATATCTGAAATACTAGTGAATGCTTAGGTTTTGCTTTCTACTTTATAAACTTCGTATATACTACAATTTACTGTAAACTAATAAATACTTCTTTTTTAATAGGGAAAAATTCTAACCACTTTTATGAATAAAAGTCCCATTCCCTTTTTGGCCATCACCAACATATGAGCAATTGACAAAACACACCACCAACTTTCAGAATACCTGGACACAAATGCTCCTTTTCCTGTAATTTCCTAGCTGTTGCTAATACTTTCACATCTATCTAAATGATCACTGAGTTTCGTTCCTTTTATTAGTATATTTAGTGTATAGAAAATTAGAATAGTACCTATCCAATACTCATGATCAGCAAATCCAAACCCGTTCTTGTATTCCGCCCAGTTATTGTTAAAGTCCACTGATCCATTCACTCTCCGCTGAATCACCTGTCCGTATGTATACATACTAATGACTTACGCATAATTGTCAAAATTAATAAGTTGTGTCAAAAAACTTACACGATGATAAGTTATCTTGACTTGTTGGTGAAAGTAGAGAACTTTTAAAACATGTTCATATGAGAGAGAGAGAGAGAGAGAGAGAGAGAGAGAGAGAGAGAGAGAGAGCGCGCGCGCATTTACCGTCCAACCTCCGTGTTTAGTGGTCATAAAGGTAATACATTGCGATGTGTACTGTATTAATTTTAGATATATGAATAATACAAACCAGACATAGGGATCCTACCACTACTGTAGGTTGATTTATTTCCGATTATGTTTGTAGAATTGTCAGTAGCTTCTTTCTGGAGCTCCACCAATTTCTGGAGATCTGATTTCAAATTCCTGACATTTGCATCTAGATTTTTTATTCCTTCCATATTTTGCTTCACCATTCTTTCCATACTTTTTGTTAGTTGCCGCAGTTCGTCATTTATAATGTGTGTTGCTACGTTCACACATTTCTGCTGTTCTCCAAAATCATCATATAACAATTGCCCGTACATTGATTTCAACAACATAGTAAAAATCAAAAGGCTCAACAACCCTCGCATTGTTACATACTAGGTTCTGCAAATATTTTTGGTAAAAAAAACCACAATATTGTGCACTATAATAATTTTCAGTTAACATCTATTAGAAAATTAAGCCATGGATTTAAATCTTGTAAAGGATGGTATTTGATACTTTTCTAAAGAGATGGTCCTTTTAACCTGGTCAATTAACTTTATATGAATGACGGATTAACCTTTGATAGTCATTTTCCTTGTGAAACTATGTCTAATCTACTTTTGTTGCAAAAGTAGCAAACATCTCAAATCGGCCTTACCCATCTGCAATGTACCAGTAATATGCATTGAGTGTATTGCTTAAGGTCAAGTCATTAAGGAGTGAGATGTATTTTACTAATAAAAACTAGTTCGACTGAGTTACAGGAAATGATAATGCGCGTTTTTTTTACTACATAGAAACTTCCTTCCAATAGATTCCTTAGTTTGTTTTCGTATTTATGTGCCAAATAATTTTCAGTTTACAAATAGTGACAATATACTACTTAATACATGTTAACGTTAGGTGCATCTTTACAAAAAAACAGCGACTTAAGCTTTATACCGAAAAAAATGTTTCGATTACTTTGCAGTTTTGAACTAGTATATGATACATGTACCTAATACACATGCAGCTTAATTTCATTTTGTTTTGTTTGTCCCTGAAAATTGACAAAGATTTTCTTATAGTCAAAGAAAAATGTCCAATCGCAGAGAGGCTATAATGTAATTTTTAAGTACTCATGCAGCTTATTATTAAACTGGTATGAGCAGACTGAAAAAGACGCTCACAAAACGGGTTGAACATGGTAACAAAATTGTAGAACTTTATATGAACAAGGTATACAATTACTGGTAATTACATGTATAATCATATCATAACATCAACAGTTCTATTATGACTGATTTATATGTATATTTGCTCGAAGTTCGTTCAAATTCAAATTCGATAGGAATTAGAGGTCTAAGCAATTTCTGTGAAACTAAGCAAAATGCAAATTTAGGGATATAAAGTCAAACTTGTATAGAAAGTTCAAATAGAAAAAATAATGATACATTTGAATCACTCTTACTCGTATATATTTGTTTAAAGTTTTTGGTTTGGTTTTGCTTTCATTCTCCCATCAATATTTTAAGATTAATGCCAGCATTGGGGGAGCCCTGGTATTCTTAATAAGTAATTGAACATTTAAGAAATATGAATAATAAAACAGACTTATCAAATTCTTCATCTTTATAAAAAATTATACAAGCTCAGACATTCACTTTTCAATTTCACGGTAATGCAAAACTCATTTTTACTCCATCAAAAACAAATTCAGCAAATCTGATAAGGATCCCGTATTTTGAATCAACTGCTGTGTACATGTACCACAAGTGAAAATTAAAACCTGTTTTCTGACACTCCCTAACACTATAAAAGCGTCTCATATTCACTTCAACCCCCCAATCCTTATCAGCTTGGTACACAAGCTTATCAAAACTGGAATGCAGTGATCAAAAGATGCACCTTTATTTAAAATGTGATGAACATAACCAGTCCACAGGAAAATAAATGACTACCTCCTAGTTTTACAGTTAATGTTGTCGTAGTTAGTCAACCAATCTGGCAAAAAGTTATTCCTCATGCAATACTTGATAATGATACATTACTCCAAATACTCTGTACATAACATATGAATAGTACACAGCAAACAATATATCAATATTTTAAGATTAAAACTAGTGTTAAAAAAGCTAAAATCTTTTTGAAACAAATATTTGTTATCATAGTGAAAAAAGGTCCAAGGGCTACATCGCTCACCTAAACAACGGTTCTGTGATGAAAATATACATCAAACAGTTATGTATGAAAAAACATAGCAGGCAGTTTCGAGGCTCGCTTTTCATACAGAACTGTTTGAGGCATATATCGTACCTACATCACTGCCATTAAATTTCATTGTTGGTTTACCCGAAACAGTCCGATTTTGAAGGATATCAGTACTGTAATCACTGATTACGGTCTGATATTCAGAAGCCCGCTGCTGTCATAGGTAAACATTTTCGACTGCTGGAGCTTGATCTAATGTATACATTTTTTAAAACAAAATAATAAATGTACATGTATACATTACATTATAAACATGTCATAAAAAGATAATTTTAAAAAATGAGTTAAGTCCCAGAGGTCTAGAAACCTTGGGTGGGAGATGTATAAGGGGAGGGGGTCAGTCCTGTGCTAAACACTTGTGAGTTTAACCTACGATAGTCATCTTCCGTGTGGATGAGTATTTAATCTACTTTTGTTGCAAAAGTAGCAAACCTCTCAAACGGTCTAACCTATCTGTGATATTCCAGTTATATGCAGGGAGTGAATTGCTTAAGGTCAAGTAATGAAAGAGTGAAAATGTATTTTACCAATGAATACTTGTTAGACTGAGGTACAGGATATGTTAAAGCTGAACACCTCTCGTAAATAGGCACTGCTCGCCAAATTTCACTTTAAGCACCACTTTTCCGAATTTTGAAATCTTTATATAAGCCACAGACCTCGTACATGTAACTGGGAATGGGACACATCCAAGTTCTGACGCATTGTTAATAGAAATAAACAATAAAATGAAGAATAATTATATATTAAGTAGTCTTTTTCCTCTAAATTGTCATCTAACAGCTTGGCGCAGTGGGTTAGACGATTTACTACTCTGTAAGTCTTGAGTTCGAACCCCACTTGGGGTTTTACATGTTTGTATCTCTCCGAAAATTTTCAAAAGCTAAGTTTTGGTTAAACTGCGGAAAAATTTGAAAACTCAAAACTGGTGAAAGTATTCTAATTGTAATGTACATTAATCCACATCAATATCGACAGATGTCACATACCACCTTAACAGCTGTTTAACAGTTGAAGTATTTCGCTGTAGAGGTCTCACCTGTGTGTATGTACATCTTGTCTTGCCGAGCTCCTCGGTCACGGGTTAGGGTTAACCCTAACCCTAACCCTAACCCTGACGATGAAATTGTCAATATTGACGTACTTTTCTTAAACCAGGAGAGTACTTACTCCAAACTAATTGGTCAATGCATTATTTACAAATATATTATGCGCATAAAATATAAAAAAATCCAAAGACAACGAAATGAGTACTTCACGTCGGCCACGAGATTCAGGGGCCCGTTTCTTAAAAAAGCGAAAATCTGGGCCTAAGTTAGTCCGACTAACAAAGTTACGCCAATATTTAGTCGGGTCTAAGTTGCGTTTCTGAAAGAGGCGTAAGTTAGGGTTTAAATGTTGAAGAACTTAGACATCTCGGCTGAGTACTAAGCATGCGCACATCGTATTTTGTTTTGCTTTGAGGCTATGATTATATATATGTGGTGGATCAATTTTCCGATTCATAGTACATTTACGCGAAAGTACACACGTTATACTATACCACAGACTGTTCAAGTTAAAATTATTCATAATAGTTAATGTAAATGAAAATGGAATAAATGCCTATACGCTTCTTAACATAATGAAATTTTCGAGAGAATACTGGTGATATGAAAGGGGCAGACATAAGAGGTTGCAGAAACCAAATATATGATAATTGAATTCATCGCAGACTATATTGAAGCACAATTGTACATAATTGATCATGAACGAAACAATGCATAGAAATTAACTCCAATATTCGTGTAAAATTGAAAATATTATTAGAATGCAGGGCCAGAGTACAGTAGAAATGCCTGCATACGTCTGCAGAATGATCAGTCATGCTTCATATAGATATTTAGACACTTTCAGCAGCTGGGATAAGGCTTTACACTTCTTCTTTTTTTAATCAAATCACTGTATTATTTATAAACAATAATATGACATGGAAACGATTCTTGATTTTCTGCGATTCAAATGATAAAAGTTTTGAAACGTATTTTCTACAATTAAAAACACGATGAATAACAACATTTGAGGCCAGAGTCTCCTGCACCCTCTTTCCTGTTTTTGGTTTAATTAATTGCTTGGTTTTTGCTGTTGTTTTTTGGGGGAGGGGGGTTGGGGGTGTTAAAAGTAATATATACTGTATACAGGGAATTAATTGCCCCGTTTAATTTTCAACTATTTCACCCTCGTTGTCAGCAGGCGATTTTAAGAATTTAAGAATTTTAATGCCTAATATTATTAAGTAACTTGAAACACAACTGTGACTCGGAGAATTCTCGACGGGGCGAAACTGTTTGCAAGTGTAGAAGGACGAAGATTATACAGGACGAAAATACTCCAGTATACAGTATCTTGATTAAAATATAGATATAAAAGCAATTATCAAAGAACCCATTCCCTATTTGAAGAAAGCTTTATGAACGAAAAGTTTCTTAAAGTTTAATGAAAAAAAGATCTTTAAAATTCCCTATCCCCTTCCCCCGAATAAGATATTTAGGGCGGTTTTAACAAGTACATTTGAGTCCTACTATTTTTCCTTCTGCTTTGGGTTATTGGGGGTATACATTTGTATATTTAATAAGTATGACTAGCTAGATAAATTTGTAAATAATCCAAGCGTGTTGTAAAATTTTTTGTAATATAGATAAGAAACATACATGTACAACTACACACAGGCACAAATTACAACTGTAAACGTTCTGAGATGCTCCTATTAAAGGAGTATTCTCAATTTTTTGAAATCATTTTCGTTTCATAGGTTCAAATTTTATTCGAAACATTAAATTGGTCTCAAACTTCGCTTACTGAGTATTGATTTAAAAATCAATAATCTATCCATGCTTGTATACATCAATACGATGTATAAACTCGGAGTTATTGTTGTGGAATATATGTATAATTGAGAACTATAGCCTCTTTTTAATTATTGTGTTTATATCAGTTATCGGGGTGTACCGTCTAGTAATGTATATTACATATGTTTAATGACTAGAGCCCATTATTTATCAAATTGATTTAATCTTAATTTATTTAGAAATAGGAACAGTTATCGAAAAATACGTTTTTTTGATAAAAGTTATATGTACATGTGCAAATATCTCAATATGTGAATGCTTCCATAATAACATGTAAAACAATTAATCCCAAAATTAAAAATCTCTGGGTTTTTTTGCCTTAGAAACAAAACGCTCGCCATTTTTGTGTACAGACTAAGGACTTACGCCTACCCATTAGCAGGCGTAGATTTAAACCAAAATTTAGTCCCGACTAAGTTTCCGCCTTTTTGTAAAAAGCAACTTAGTCGGGTTTTGAGGTTTGGTCCCTGAATTAGTCTGGACAAAGCTTACGCCTTGACGTAGGCCTTTTTGAGAAACGGGTCCCAGATGTGCAATCGGGTGTAACGGAATAAAATGTTTTATGTACCAGGTACCTCTGTGACGGTGCCTATTTACAATGTTAAGCTTCGATATGGGTTTTATCATATCGAACTAGATGATTTTTCACGCAAGCGCGGGAATTAACAATTGTTCACATTAATAGGATACAATGTTTGATATGTTGAATCAGACTTGTTTGTTCATTTATTATGAACTGTGTCCGAAGTTTTTATGCTTTAATGTACCTATACTATAAAATTGAAATAAAGAAGCAACTGTATAGCTGGATATTTAGAGGAGCAGGCAGTGATGACAATTTAAACGGAAATTGATTATACATATATATATATATCCTTCCCTATCTTCCTTTTGATGCAGATGGCTGAAAGAAATTACAATTTTAAATGTTTTATTTCAAACAAGTGCGTCGTATCTCTTTTCTAAATTTTTGATCTTTAGCATATGATTTTTATCAATGTCCCAAATAGGAATTTCATTTTAAAGACTGTCAACTAATCTCCATCCCCGAATTCAACTTCGCCGTTTTTATGCATGTATCGTTTATTCAGATGGAAGTTATTGCAATTTGTTCATGACTCACAAATTAATTTATAAGTTTTACTACCAATTTGTTGTGGTATTATAATGTATGTAATTTATTTTAAACGTTTGGATACCTTAAACCAATGTTGTAATCCATAGTATCTACTCAATGGTTACACGTAACTCGCCTTACACTTTTTGCCCTGACGTTAATTAGTCAACCCACGTTTTTTCCGCGCCCTGTTCTCTTAAGTTATTTTCACTAAAACAAAAATCGCACCAAATTGGCGCATTTCATTTATTTTCTTTACTTGCATTAACCAAAGGTGTCAGATTTAAGATATCAGCCAGCGATGCATAATGAACTCATCCTACATTAGTCAACCTGCGTTCTTGGTTAACCCGTTTTGGAAAGTTGTATCCATCAAGACTAAAATCGTGCATTCAAGAAACGAAGTGGCACATTTTATTTAATCAACATTTGTCAAATTTTAATTTCTATGTATACCCTAAATACATGTAAGTTCCCAATGAACGTATTTACTCTTTACGTAACCATTCAACATTATTTCATTGCAAGTATATATTTTGATGGAAATTACCACTGATTTGGATCTGCCAAAGCGTGTTCACCACCTTACTCTCATTTTTGCTTTTTTCGGGCTGGTTTATCGAAAATGAAAGAAAGTTTTTAATTCATTTTTCAACAAATACCTATCAGGTTAAATTCAATTATTGCTTACAGACATCAACTTACATGTGTTGAAATACTATAGGTGTATGCAGTTACTCTGGAACAGGCAGTTTATTGGCGAAATGTTTAGATAGATACATAACTCTTTGTTCTTTTTTCCTGCACATGTGTTGACGTGGTCCGTCATGTTTTAAAAAGCTCTTGACAAGAATCATATTTTGAGCATAAAATGCCGTTTGAAATCGGGAACTTTTTCTTTAAGAGTGAGATGTAGTGTGGTATGGAATTATCGCGAAGTGAATTTGTTTAAGTTTATGGGATTTCTGTGGATTTTTTGGATTACGTTTAACTTTGCATTATGTCAGGTATGAAAACAGATATGAAAACAAGACAACGAAGCAACCATAAAAACTGTACATCGTTGGATCGCTCTGGTAAACATGAGTCCCCAAGGGAAAGCGCTTTACCCGAGTGGACACATTACAAAGGCCTGCCTAACGGTCGAGATCAGTCTAACGGTCGTAGTCTACCCAGCAGTCGTAGTCTATCAAAAGGTTGTGGTAGGAGTCGTAGTATTGGAAATGATTATATCAGGAACAACAATAATGGCTGCAAGGACGTGAATCATCTCAAGGAGAAAGCGGTTTCGATCTTTAACCGAAAACGTTGCGCAAATCCAAGACGACCCATATGAACAGGACGGTTTCCATGACAGGTTATCCTGTCTAAAAAAACATTCCGTATGAAGTCTTCAATTATTTTGAGTGGATGTCCTTTGAAATTACGTTTAACTTAAAATAGTTGCCGTTTAAAACTACGTCACTTTGTTGTGTCTGGATCAGAATGAAATGGCATGCAACGTCCAGATTTGTTTAAACCTCCAAGAAGGAAAAAGAGAAAATGCTTAAATCAAATATCAACAAAACAAGTGTGCAAAGACGATTTGAAAGGTGGAATTAATCACTTTGAAGAGTTCAACCATGTAGATTTGAACATTATGAAATCTTGCCGCTTTTGCCTGAATTTCCGTAGATCATCGCTTTTTGTGAATAAATGTCTCACTTTATAGTCCACAGGAAAACACAATACTTTATCTCGCCGTCTTTATTTTTTATCAACCGATTTATTTTTGTTGTCAGTCAGTGACAAACCTATGTACGTATAAATCAAATTTTAGCACCGAATTCTTGGAGATATATTATCAAAACAAAAATGATCATCATGGTGACCAAAATCAAATAAATTGTCAATTAACTCTGAGGAGTTTTTAAAACATTTGGATAAAGTTATGATCGAAATTAACAATATATATTGCAACAAAATGTGAAAAATTAAATTATTCATAGCTTAAATTAAATGTATAAATTTTCTTTCCTCTTTGCTTTTATTAAGCACAAAACAATAAAAGTTATATTCATAGACGATGTATTACATGTACATTGTGACACAATCTGAACAATAAAATTAATTATAGTTTTATTTTATATTTCTTTCTACAGTGCGAAATGCAATTTATTATGCTACTTTCGCACTATTGAAATTCCTAGCACAATTCAATTCACAGCCTTATTCGTATTATACATCAGATCGGTCGTGGTAACTATGTTAATCGTCAAAAACAATTTCTGTCAATAACGTTCCCCGATCAACTCAATTATTTTACAATCGAAATTATTCATATACATCGAATCAGATCGCATTTCATCATGTCCTCTTAAACAGGATAATATCGGTCAATTTTAGAGGAAAAAACAATACACTGTTATGCATTTAGTTGCGGAGGGCTATTATCCGCTCGGGTCCAATGTTAGCTAAAATCGGGATTACCTTCATTTTTTTGTAAATCGTTATTTGTTCGTAAATAACAAATTGCACGATAGTAAGCGGGAACCTGCATTAAAGCGTTTGATTTGCAAGTCTTCATGGGAATTTAAAATTTGTCCACCTTTTTTTACAAGTCAAAATATATGTGACCCTTTAGAGAGTCAAATAGCTCAAACATCAGTAGTTACACAGATTATAAAACAATTTCAAATATACTGTTTGTTATGCATCATATTGAACAATACACTCATTTCATGTATATTTATCGGCGAGTAGACTGAATATCATACATATATATAAAAAACTCAATCATTCTTAAAGTGTGCATCAGGATGACATTTGTTTTCAATGATAAACTTCCCTTTTTTAAAGTTTAAATCAATGTAATGTTTTATTTAATGTAATCATTACTAAAAATTAAAAAAAAAATGAAATTTTTTTTTGCTTGTTTGATAATCCTGGTAAAACAGAATACATGTACATGAATACCGCTTACACACAAGTCACGAAAGTGTTTACATTCAATTGCATTATTAAGTAAAAATAATATTAGTGATAAAACATCCTTAGGGGATCATATTATGCAATTGTTCAAGTTATGTTGAACTTGCTGAGATATTTGCCCATATTTTAAACATGCAGTAATAATCTCTCTCTATCTGACGTTACATCTCGTTGTCAGATTCGAGGACGAATCATCAGCTCTATTGATTTCAGCGATATTTTGGAGTTTTTCCAGTCATACCATGAAGTGTAGTTATCACCAATTTTCTCAGAGTCGGTGTACTGTCCATTAGGGTTGGTACGGTAACAGGAGTTGAACCACCATGCCGATCTCCACTCGGTGGCACAGGAACCGCTGTAATTATCGTTATCCTTGTCCGGTGTAGAGAACTTCATGTTGTTGTGGTAATCCAGACTATCCCCTACAATCACATTGGTTACAAATGAAATCATTAGAATTAACGTCATAATCACTACCATGTTAATAAGTAGCAATGCATTTTTTAAATAACTACTTCAGTTTTTTTGATAAAATAAAAAAGATATCACTTTCATATATTACTTTCCTGTATGCATGCCTTTTTAAGGTCTTCCGTTTCCAACGGAAGACCTTATTGTGATTGTAATGTTTCTTATTAAGGTCTTCCGTTTCCAACGGAAGACCTTATTGTTTTCGTACTGTTTATTATTATTTTTTTTCCGAAATTTTGTGCACGCGATTTCTCGAAAACTACTCAACCGATCTGTACAATTTTTTCACAGATGATGGGAAATTATCTGAATTTTATATGTTTTTGAATTTTTTGTCGTCGTCACTTCCGGTCCGGATTTACGGTCGATTTTGTAATTTTTTACGACCAATTTTGTGCAGAGTTGATCTCAGAAACTATAAGAGATATGACTTTGAAATTTTCAGGATAGGTAGAGCATGGTTTGAAGTTGTGCACTATTAAGTTGTTTTGCACCAGTGGCGCAATTCCTTGGAGCTCGCTTAGGCACAAAAATGGGGTACAGATTTCGAATCAAAATTTCCATATGTTTTGATCAGTATCTTTTTATCAGTTGATATTTTGACAAGACATATAGAACAAAAGTAGTAGAGAATCAAAAGTTCTATCCAATAAAATCAAGAAAAAGGGGCTGGCCCCTTTAATTAGGGACCAAGAGACTCGTAAATTCTATTACGAATAACTTGAAAACGATAAATATTTTGTTATGCATTATAAAAATCAAAGTTGTTGATCTCTACATTATCGGTTTGAAAGAGTCATCGTCAGGCCCATGTCTGACGTAATTAGGGTTTTTATTCTTTATCTTCAATTTTTTTTTTTTGGGGGGGGGGGGGTAATTTTGAAATTGTATCGATATCTCATGGTAACATTTTATCTAAAAAAAAAAAAAGAAAATCGGACGGAAGACCTACTCGTTACTCGTAACAAGGTCGTATCTAGTTATTATTATTTTTTTCCACAAATTTTGTGCACGCGATTTCTCAAAAACTGTTCGACTGATTTCAATTATTTTTTCACAGAAGATGGGACTTGATGTAAACTTTATACGTTTTTGAGATTTTTCCTGTTGTCACTTCCGGTACCAATTTATCGGCCATTTTGCACATTTTCACGACCTATTTTGTGCAGAGCTGATCTCAGAAACTATCAGAGATATGACTATGAACATTTCAGGATAGGTAGTCTATAGTTTGAAGTTGTGCACTATTATGTTGTTTTACGCCAGTGGCGCCATTTCTTGGAGCTCGCCTGGGCTCGAAAATTGAGTACGAATTTTCATTCAAAGTTTTCATACGTTTTCATCTGTATCTTTTTATCAGTTGATATTTTGTTAAGACATATATAACAAAAGTAGTAGATAATTAAACGTTCTTTTCAACAAAGTCAAGAAAAAGGGGCTGGCCCCTTAAATTAGGGGCCAAGACAATTGTAAACTCTATTACAAATAACTTAAAAACGATCAAAATTTTGAAATGCAATATTGAAGCAAAGTTGTTGATTGTAGCAATATTTATCAGGTAAAATCATTTTCACACCCATATATGACGTAATTAGGGATTTTAAGGGGCCAAAGTACTTAAACTTTGATGCAATATATCTAGAGAAGTAGACATATTTTGTTAGGCAATGTAGAAAAGTAAATGTTTGCATTGATGATTCTAATCGATTCCACTAATCAAAACTCTAAAATATGTCCCCATTAAGGATCTAGAGGGCTGGCCCCTAAAATATTCAATCATTTGTATCTCAAAAGTGATCAACAATTTTAGATGGGTGAAAGAACAAAAAATGTTAGTATTTTTAATACCTTCTCAAAGAAATCAAGAAAAAAGGGGTTGTCTCCATTTTTTTTGGGGGGGGGGGGGGGGGGGGGGCGCAAGAGACTCGTAAAGTCTATTACAAATTACATAAAAACGATTAAGATTTCGTAATGCATTATAGAAGCAAAGTTGTTGATTATAGCAATATCCATCTGGGAAACTCATTGTTACACCCATTTTTTACGTAATTAGGGATTTGTATACATTACCCGAAAGTGTGTGTGTGTGGGGGGGGGGGGGGGGGGGTGGGGGGATGGGGTTAATTCTGAAATTGTATCGATTATTCATGGTATGATTTAAAACAGAAATCGCAAGGAAGACCTACTCGTTACTCGTAACGAGATCGTATCTAGTTATTAGGGTCTTCCGTCTTCAGCGGAAGACCCTTCTATTATTCTATTGTTTCTTTTTCACTTTTCTTATTCTTATTATTATAATTCTTTTTTTTTCTTACCGATTTTGTGCAGACGATTTCTCAGAGATGTCTCGGTCGATTCCATTCAAATTTTCAATATAAACGTGTTTTTAGCTAAAGCTGATATATAATTTTTATTTTTTGAAAAAACACTTCCGGTCAGAAGTTATCGTCCGTTTACGATTTTAAAAAGTCAATTTTGTCTGTCGGGTTTCTCAAAAACGAGTAAAGATAAAAGGCTGAAATTTTCAGAGAGGATAGAACTACCGTTTTTCTGGTGCACCTCGGTATAGAGAATGTCCGCCGTCACTTCCGGTCGTCACCGGAAGGAAATTTCAAAAATTGAATTTTTCGACTTTTTTATTTTTTAATATATTTGTTCGAAATTTTTACACCTTATAGTGACCCTTTTACTGATTCAGAATATGTAATTTGTTTTAAAATCGATCAAGGCATACTCGAGAAATTAAGCGTCAAAGTTCTGAAGCGAGAGTCCGAGTAGCTCAGTCGTTAGAGTCGTGGTCATGTGCCTAGGCGACCCGGGTTCGAGCCCCGAGTGCCGAATTTCTTTCCCCCTCTTTTTGTGCTTAGATCTGATTTTTTTATCTTTAAAATGATGGATTCTGTTCTTTTCTGTTTTGATTTAGTAAAAGAAGTTACAATAATATCGCTTTTCCCCGTGTTTGAGTATTGAGATCCATAGCTATGTATTCATACTGAAATAAAGTTAACATGTTGAAAAAAATCAAAAGTTACATCTTTAAAACAACGCTTATACATTGTTCTAACATATGTATTTTGTTTAAAAATTGTGTAATATGTGATATTTAGAATTTAATATTCTCCGTTTAATATAGAAGTCACTGACCGACCCCCCCCCCCCCCCTTCATAAAATCATTTAGTTTTTCTGACCCGATTTTACTTGATCTTTGATCTTGGACCTTTAATATCAACTTAGTATCATTCTAGATTACTGTACTAATTACCAGACCAATTCGTTCATTATTAACAGAGTTATGAACTTTTTGGCATTTGAGCTTCAATCGTCGTGTTTGACATGTACTGTACAAAAAAATTCTAACTCCCGAGTCCTTCACTCAATTCTAATGAAAATTCGTGAATATAAACCTCGGACCCCATTCTTATTGTCTGTCAAATATGCAGCGGATTGAACAATTAAGAAGAATCAAACGTCGCTTATAGCCTATACGCGGAAATAAAATTTACACACTACACGCACCGACCCCCCCCCCCCCCTCCCCCCATTCACAAAATCATTAAGTTTTTCTGGACTGATTTGACTGAATCTTTCATCTTGGACCTTTATTTTCAACCTAGTACCATTCTAGATTACTGTACTAATTACCAGACCATTTCGTTCACTTTAAAGAGAGTTATGAATTTTTGGACATTTGAGTTTTGATTGGCGTGCTTCACATGTACTGTAGAAAAAAATTCTAACTCCCGAGCCCTTCACTCAATCCTAATGAAATTTTGTGTAAATGTACCTCGGACCCCATTCTTATTATCTGCCAAATATGCAGCGGATTGAACAATTCAGAAGAAATTCCTGAGATCAAGCGGCAAGTACAGCCTGTACGAGGACTTAAAATGTACACAGTACAAGGGATGTAAGCAGCCGCGTAATATTTCTGTTGCATGTATATTTCTTGTTTTCCGTTTAGTCTGTATCTACGATAGCGTGTGAACTACTTATGAATGTTAGAACTGTGGAAATTACTGTCATCAAATTTTTACCGAATAAAATTACGTGTTACTGATTTCGTTATTTCTACATTTATAATGATTTTATCAATCCTGTTGAAATAAAACAGTCAAACACAATAATAAACGACACGAAAAAAAATCTCAACACTGAAATACATGTGTAAAATGCATCAGTCATTGTTTTAGGACTTGACTTCCCCTAATTGTCGTTAACCGAATCCGAGATCCACACCTCAAAATTCTACTTTCGATTTATTTACGACGAAAATCAAGCTCGGGTCTTTTCACCCCCCTCCAGACAAAAACACGCATCAATATTTCAAATGTTACCAAACCTGTGTAGTCAGACATCTCACACATCGTTCCTCATCTCATACAAAAATTCAGCTCCTCTCCCGGGCGGAAACGCCCCAAATTCAAAGAGAAATTCGGGAATTATTTCGCGTCAGCCATGTTTTGACGTGAACCTTTGCTGAAATACTGTTATGACACCTGCAAAGGCCTCGCCGGAGTTAAAATTTCTTCTTTCTCTCTATTTCTTTCTCTCCATTTTTTTTTTTTTTTTTTTTTTTTTTTATTTTCTTACTAAAATATTCAACATAAAGGGGTTGTTGGACTGTAGTACAAGTTGAAAACACTCGTACATTAAGATTTAGGCAAAAACAGTCTTTAATTATTAGGGTCTTCCGTCTTCAGCGGAAGACCCTTCTATTATTCTATTGTTTCTTTTTCACTTTTCTTATTCTTATTATTATAATTCTTTTTTTTTCTTACCGATTTTGTGCAGACGATTTCTCAGAGATGTCTCGGTCGATTCCATTCAAATTTTCAATATAAACGTGTTTTTAGCTAAAGCTGATATATAATTTTTATTTTTTGAAAAAACACTTCCGGTCAGAAGTTATCGTCCGTTTACGATTTTAAAAAGTCAATTTTGTCTGTCGGGTTTCTCAAAAACGAGTAAAGATAAAAGGCTGAAATTTTCAGAGAGGATAGAACTACCGTTTTTCTGGTGCACCTCGGTATAGAGAATGTCCGCCGTCACTTCCGGTCGTCACCGGAAGGAAATTTCAAAAATTGAATTTTTCGACTTTTTTATTTTTTAATATATTTGTTCGAAATTTTTACACCTTATAGTGACCCTTTTACTGATTCAGAATATGTAATTTGTTTTAAAATCGATCAAGGCATACTCGAGAAATTAAGCGTCAAAGTTCTGAAGCGAGAGTCCGAGTAGCTCAGTCGTTAGAGTCGTGGTCATGTGCCTAGGCGACCCGGGTTCGAGCCCCGAGTGCCGAATTTCTTTCCCCCTCTTTTTGTGCTTAGATCTGATTTTTTTTATCTTTAAAATGATGGATTCTGTTCTTTTCTGTTTTGATTTAGTAAAAGAAGTTACAATAATATCGCTTTTTCCCCGTGTTTGAGTATTGAGATCCATAGCTATGTATTCATACTGAAATAAAGTTAACATGTTGAAAAAAATCAAAAGTTACATCTTTAAAACAACGCTTATACATTGTTCTAACATATGTATTTTGTTTAAAAATTGTGTAATATGTGATATTTAGAATTTAATATTCTCCGTTTAATATAGAAGTCACTGACCGACCCCCCCCCCCCCCTTCATAAAATCATTTAGTTTTTCTGACCCGATTTTACTTGATCTTTGATCTTGGACCTTTAATATCAACTTAGTATCATTCTAGATTACTGTACTAATTACCAGACCAATTCGTTCATTATTAACAGAGTTATGAACTTTTTGGCATTTGAGCTTCAATCGTCGTGTTTGACATGTACTGTACAAAAAAATTCTAACTCCCGAGTCCTTCACTCAATTCTAATGAAAATTCGTGAATATAAACCTCGGACCCCATTCTTATTGTCTGTCAAATATGCAGCGGATTGAACAATTAAGAAGAATCAAACGTCGCTTATAGCCTATACGCGGAAATAAAATTTACACACTACACGCACCGACCCCCCCCCCCCTCCCCCCATTCACAAAATCATTAAGTTTTTCTGGACTGATTTGACTGAATCTTTCATCTTGGACCTTTATTTTCAACCTAGTACCATTCTAGATTACTGTACTAATTACCAGACCATTTCGTTCACTTTAAAGAGAGTTATGAATTTTTGGACATTTGAGTTTTGATTGGCGTGCTTCACATGTACTGTAGAAAAAAATTCTAACTCCCGAGCCCTTCACTCAATCCTAATGAAATTTTGTGTAAATGTACCTCGGACCCCATTCTTATTATCTGCCAAATATGCAGCGGATTGAACAATTCAGAAGAAATTCCTGAGATCAAGCGGCAAGTACAGCCTGTACGAGGACTTAAAATGTACACAGTACAAGGGATGTAAGCAGCCGCGTAATATTTCTGTTGCATGTATATTTCTTGTTTTCCGTTAGTCTGTATCTACGATAGCGTGTGAACTACTTATGAATGTTAGAACTGTGGAAATTACTGTCATCAAATTTTTACCGAATAAAATTACGTGTTACTGATTTCGTTATTTCTACATTTATAATGATTTTATCAATCCTGTTGAAATAAAACAGTCAAACACAATAATAAACGACACGAAAAAAAAATCTCAACACTGAAATACATGTGTAAAATGCATCAGTCATTGTTTTAGGACTTGACTTCCCCTAATTGTCGTTAACCGAATCCGAGATCCACACCTCAAAATTCTACTTTCGATTTATTTACGACGAAAATCAAGCTCGGGTCTTTTCACCCCCCTCCAGACAAAAACACGCATCAATATTTCAAATGTTACCAAACCTGTGTAGTCAGACATCTCACACATCGTTCCTCATCTCATACAAAAATTCAGCTCCTCTCCCGGGCGGAAACGCCCCAAATTCAAAGAGAAATTCGGGAATTATTTCGCGTCAGCCATGTTTTGACGTGAACCTTTGCTGAAATACTGTTATGACACCTGCAAAGGCCTCGCCGGAGTTAAAATTTCTTCTTTCTCTCTATTTCTTCTCTCCATTTTTTTTTTTTTTTTTTTTTTTTTTATTTCTTACTAAAATATTCAACATAAAGGGGTTGTTGGACTGTAGTACAAGTTGAAAACACTCGTACATTAAGATTTAGGCAAAAACAGTCTTTAATTATTAGGGTCTTCCGTCTTCAGCGGAAGACCCTTCTATTATTCTATTGTTTCTTTTTCACTTTTCTTATTCTTATTATTATAATTCTTTTTTTTCTTACCGATTTTGTGCAGACGATTTCTCAGAGATGTCTCGGTCGATTCCATTCAAATTTTCAATATAAACGTGTTTTTAGCTAAAGCTGATATATAATTTTTATTTTTTGAAAAAACACTTCCGGTCAGAAGTTATCGTCCGTTTACGATTTTAAAAAGTCAATTTTGTCTGTCGGGTTTCTCAAAAACGAGTAAAGATAAAAGGCTGAAATTTTCAGAGAGGATAGAACTACCGTTTTTCTGGTGCACCTCGGTATAGAGAATGTCCGCCGTCACTTCCGGTCGTCACCGGAAGGAAATTTCAAAAATTGAATTTTTCGACTTTTTTATTTTTTAATATATTTGTTCGAAATTTTTACACCTTATAGTGACCCTTTTACTGATTCAGAATATGTAATTTGTTTTAAAATCGATCAAGGCATACTCGAGAAATTAAGCGTCAAAGTTCTGAAGCGAGAGTCCGAGTAGCTCAGTCGTTAGAGTCGTGGTCATGTGCCTAGGCGACCCGGGTTCGAGCCCCGAGTGCCGAATTTCTTTCCCCCTCTTTTTGTGCTTAGATCTGATTTTTTTATCTTTAAAATGATGGATTCTGTTCTTTTCTGTTTTGATTTAGTAAAAGAAGTTACAATAATATCGCTTTTCCCCGTGTTTGAGTATTGAGATCCATAGCTATGTATTCATACTGAAATAAAGTTAACATGTTGAAAAAAATCAAAAGTTACATCTTTAAAACAACGCTTATACATTGTTCTAACATATGTATTTTGTTTAAAAATTGTGTAATATGTGATATTTAGAATTTAATATTCTCCGTTTAATATAGAAGTCACTGACCGACCCCCCCCCCCCCTTCATAAAATCATTTAGTTTTTCTGACCCGATTTTACTTGATCTTTGATCTTGGACCTTTAATATCAACTTAGTATCATTCTAGATTACTGTACTAATTACCAGACCAATTCGTTCATTATTAACAGAGTTATGAACTTTTTGGCATTTGAGCTTCAATCGTCGTGTTTGACATGTACTGTACAAAAAAATTCTAACTCCCGAGTCCTTCACTCAATTCTAATGAAAATTCGTGAATATAAACCTCGGACCCCATTCTTATTGTCTGTCAAATATGCAGCGGATTGAACAATTAAGAAGAATCAAACGTCGCTTATAGCCTATACGCGGAAATAAAATTTACACACTACACGCACCGACCCCCCCCCCCCTCCCCCCATTCACAAAATCATTAAGTTTTTCTGGACTGATTTGACTGAATCTTTCATCTTGGACCTTTATTTTCAACCTAGTACCATTCTAGATTACTGTACTAATTACCAGACCATTTCGTTCACTTTAAAGAGAGTTATGAATTTTTGGACATTTGAGTTTTGATTGGCGTGCTTCACATGTACTGTAGAAAAAAATTTCTAACTCCCGAGCCCTTCACTCAATCCTAATGAAATTTTGTGTAAATGTACCTCGGACCCCATTCTTATTATCTGCCAAATATGCAGCGGATTGAACAATTCAGAAGAAATTCCTGAGATCAAGCGGCAAGTACAGCCTGTACGAGGACTTAAAATGTACACAGTACAAGGGATGTAAGCAGCCGCGTAATATTTCTGTTGCATGTATATTTCTTGTTTTCCGTTTAGTCTGTATCTACGATAGCGTGTGAACTACTTATGAATGTTAGAACTGTGGAAATTACTGTCATCAAATTTTTACAGAATAAATTACGTGTTACTGATTTCGTTATTTCTACATTTATAATGATTTTATCAATCCTGTTGAAATAAAACAGTCAAACACAATAATAAACGACACGAAAAAAAATCTCAACACTGAAATACATGTGTAAAATGCATCAGTCATTGTTTTAGGACTTGACTTCCCCTAATTGTCGTTAACCGAATCCGAGATCCACACCTCAAAATTCTACTTTCGATTTATTTACGACGAAAATCAAGCTCGGGTCTTTTCACCCCCCTCCAGACAAAAACACGCATCAATATTTCAAATGTTACCAAACCTGTGTAGTCAGACATCTCACACATCGTTCCTCATCTCATACAAAAATTCAGCTCCTCTCCCGGGCGGAAACGCCCCAAATTCAAAGAGAAATTCGGGAATTATTTCGCGTCAGCCATGTTTTGACGTGAACCTTTGCTGAAATACTGTTATGACACCTGCAAAGGCCTCGCCGGAGTTAAAATTTCTTCTTTCTCTCTATTTCTTTCTCTCCATTTTTTTTTTTTTTTTTTTTTTTTTTTATTTTCTTACTAAATATTCAACATAAAGGGGTTGTTGGACTGTAGTACAAGTTTGAAAACACTCGTACATTAAGATTTAGGCAAAAACAGTCTTTAATTATTAGGGTCTTCCGTCTTCAGCGGAAGACCCTTCTATTATTCTATTGTTTCTTTTTCACTTTTCTTATTCTTATTATTATAATTCTTTTTTTTTCTTACCGATTTTGTGCAGACGATTTCTCAGAGATGTCTCGGTCGATTCCATTCAAATTTTCAATATAAACGTGTTTTTTTAGCTAAAGCTGATATATAATTTTTATTTTTTGAAAAAACACTTCCGGTCAGAAGTTATCGTCCGTTTACGATTTTAAAAAGTTCAATTTTGTCTGTCGGGTTTCTCAAAAACGAGTAAAGATAAAAGGCTGAAATTTTCAGAGAGGATAGAACTACCGTTTTTCTGGTGCACCTCGGTATAGAGAATGTCCGCCGTCACTTCCGGTCGTCACCGGAAGGAAATTTCAAAAATTGAATTTTTCGACTTTTTTATTTTTTAATATATTTGTTCGAAATGTTTACACCTTATAGTGACCCTTTTACTGATTCAGAATATGTAATTTGTTTTAAAATCGATCAAGGCATACTCGAGAAATTAAGCGTCAAAGTTCTGAAGCGAGAGTCCGAGTAGCTCAGTCGTTAGAGTCGTGGTCATGTGCCTAGGCGACCCGGGTTCGAGCCCCGAGTGCCGAATTTCTTTCCCCCTCTTTTTGTGCTTAGATCTGATTTTTTTATCTTTAAAATGATGGATTCTGTTCTTTTCTGTTTTGATTTAGTAAAAGAAGTTACAATAATATCGCTTTTCCCCGTGTTTGAGTATTGAGATCCATAGCTATGTATTCATACTGAAATAAAGTTAACATGTTGAAAAAAATCAAAGTTACATCTTTAAAAACAACGCTTATACATTGTTCTAACATATGTATTTTGTTTAAAAATTGTGTAATATGTGATATTTAGAATTTAATATTCTCCGTTTAATATAGAAGTCACTGACCGACCCCCACCCCCCCCCCCCCTTCATAAAATCATTTAGTTTTTCTGACCCGATTTTACTTGATCTTTGATCTTGGACCTTTAATATCAACTTAGTATCATTCTAGATTACTGTACTAATTACCAGACCAATTCGTTCATTATTAACAGAGTTATGAACTTTTTGGCATTTGAGCTTCAATCGTCGTGTTTGACATGTACTGTACAAAAAAATTTCTAACTCCCGAGTCCTTCACTCAATTCTAATGAAAATTCGTGAATATAAACCTCGGACCCCATTCTTATTGTCTGTCAAATATGCAGCGGATTGACAATTAAGAAGAATCAAACGTCGCTTATAGCCTATACGCGGAAATAAATTTACACACTACACGCACCGACCCCCCCCCCCCCTCCCCCATCACAAAAATCATTAAGTTTTCTGACTGATTTGACTGAATCTTTCATCTTGGACCTTTATTTTCAACCTAGTACCATTCTAGATTACTGTACTAATTACCAGACCCATTTCGTTCACTTTAAAGAGAGTTATGAATTTTTGGACATTTGAGTTTGATTGGCGTGCTTCACATGTACTGTAGAAAAAATTCTAACTCCCGAGCCCTTCACTCAATCCTAATGAAATTTTGTGTAAATGTACCTCGGACCCCCATTCTTATTATCTGCCAAATATGCAGCGGATTGAACAATTCAGAAGAAATTCCTGAGATCAAAGCGGCAAGTACAGCCTGTACGAGGACTTAAAATGTACACCGTACAAGGGATGTAAGCAGCCGCGTAATATTTCTGTTGCATGTATATTTCTTGTTTTCCGTTTAGGTCCTGTATCTACGATAGCGTGTGGAACTACTTATGAATGTTAGAAACTGTGGAAATTACTGTCATCAAATTTTACCGAATAAAATTACGTGTTACTGATTTCGTTATTTCTACATTTATAATGATTTTATCAATCCTGTTGAAATAAAACAGTCAAACACAATAATAAACGACACGAAAAAAAAATCTCAACACTGAAATACATGTGTAAAATGCATCAGTCATTGGTTTTAGGCTTGACTTCCCCTAATTGTCGTTAACCGAATCCGAGATCCACACCTCAAAATTCTACTTTCGATTTATTTACGACGAAAATCAAGCTCGGGTCTTTTCACCCCCCTCCAGACAAAAACACGCATCAATATTTCAAATGTTACCAAACCTGTGTAGTCATACAGCTCACACATCGTTCCTCATCTCATACAAAAAATTCAGCTCCTCTCCCGGGCGGAAACGCCCCAAATTCAAAGAGAAATTCGGGAATTATTTCGCGTCAGCCATGTTTTGACGTGAACCTTTGCTGAAATACTGTTATGACACCTGCAAAGGCCTCGCCGGAGTTAAAATTTCTTCTTTCTCTCTATTTCTTTCTCTCCATTTTTTTTTTTTTTTTTTTTTTTTTTTTATTTTCTTACTAAAATATTCAACATAAAGGGGTTGTTGGACTGTAGTACAAGTTGAAAACACTCGTACATTAAGATTTAGGCAAAAACAGTCTTTAATTATTAGGGTCTTCCGTCTTCAGCGGAAGACCCTTCTATTATTCTATTGTTTCTTTTTCACTTTTCTTATTCTTATTATTATAATTCTTTTTTTTCTTACCGATTTTGTGCAGACGATTTCTCAGAGATGTCTCGGTCGATTCCATTCAAATTTTCAATATAAACGTGTTTTTAGCTAAAGCTGATATATAATTTTTATTTTTTGAAAAAACACTTCCGGTCAGAAGTTATCGTCCGTTTACGATTTTAAAAAGTCAATTTTGTCTGTCGGGTTTCTCAAAAACGAGTAAAGATAAAAGGCTGAAATTTTCAGAGAGGATAGAACTACCGTTTTTCTGGTGCACCTCGGTATAGAGAATGTCCGCCGTCACTTCCGGTCGTCACCGGAGGAAATTTCAAAAATTGAATTTTTCGACTTTTTTATTTTTTATATTTGTTCGAAATTTTTACACCTTATAGTGACCCTTTTACTGATTCAGAATATGTAATTTGTTTTAAAATCGATCAAGGCATACTCGAGAAATTAAGCGTCAAAGTTCTGAAGCGAGAGTCCGAGTAGCTCAGTCGTTAGAGTCGTGGTCATGTGCCTAGGCGACCCGGGTTCGAGCCCCGAGTGCCGAATTTCTTTCCCCCTCTTTTTGTGCTTAGATCTGATTTTTTTATCTTTAAAATGATGGATTCTGTTCTTTTCTGTTTTGATTTAGTAAAGAAGTTACAATAATATCGCTTTTCCCCGTGTTTGAGTATTGAGATCCATAGCTATGTATTCATACTGAAATAAAGTTAACATGTTGAAAAAATCAAAAGTTACATCTTTAAAACAACGCTTATACATTGTTCTAACATATGTATTTTTTTGTTTAAAAATTGTGTAATATGTGATATTTAGAATTTAATATTCTCCGTTTAATATAGAAGTCACTGACCGACCCCCCCCCCCCCCCTTCATAAAATCATTTAGTTTTTCTGACCCGATTTTACTTGATCTTTGATCTTGGACCTTTAATATCAACTTAGTATCATTCTAGATTACTGTACTAATTACCAGACCAATTCGTTCATTATTAACAGAGTTATGAACTTTTTGGCATTTGAGCTTCAATCGTCGTGTTTGACATGTACTGTACAAAAAATTCTAACTCCCGAGTCCTTCACTCAATTCTAATGAAATTCGTGAATATAACCTCGGACCCCATTCTTATTGTCTGTCAAATATGCAGCGGATTGAACAATTAAGAAGAATCAAACGTCGCTTATAGCCTATACGCGGAAATAAAATTACACACTACACGCACCGACCCCCCCCCCCCTCCCCCCATTCACAAAATCATTAAGTTTTTCTGGACTGATTTGACTGAATCTTTCATCTTGGACCTTTATTTTCAACCTAGTACCATTCTAGATTACTGTACTAATTACCAGACCATTTCGTTCACTTTAAGAGAGTTATGAATTTTTGGACATTTGAGTTTTGATTGGCGTGCTTCACATGTACTGTAGAAAAAATTCTAACTCCCGAGCCCTTCACTCAATCCTAATGAAATTTTGTGTAAATGTACCTCGGACCCCATTCTTATTATCTGCCAAATATGCAGCGGATTGAACAATTCAGAAGAAATTCCTGAGATCAAGCGGCAAGTACAGCCTGTACGAGGACTTAAAATGTACACAGTACAAGGGATGTAAGCAGCCGCGTAATATTTCTGTTGCATGTATATTTCTTGTTTTCCGTTTAGTCTGTATCTACGATAGCGTGTGAACTACTTATGAATGTTAGAACTGTGGAAATTACTGTCATCAAATTTTTACCGAATAAAATTACGTGTTACTGATTTCGTTATTTCTACATTTATAATGATTTTATCAATCCTGTTGAAATAAAACAGTCAAACACAATAATAAACGACACGAAAAAAATCTCAACACTGAAATACATGTGTAAAATGCATCAGTCATTGTTTTAGGACTTGACTTCCCCTAATTGTCGTTAACCGAATCCGAGATCCACACCTCAAAATTCTACTTTCGATTTATTTACGACGAAAATCAAGCTCGGGTCTTTTCACCCCCCTCCAGACAAAACACGCATCAATATTTCAAATGTTACCAAACCTGTGTAGTCAGACATCTCACACATCGTTCCTCATCTCATACAAAATTCAGCTCCTCTCCCGGGCGGAAACGCCCCAAATTCAAAGAGAAATTCGGGAATTATTTCGCGTCAGCCATGTTTTGGACGTGAACCTTTGCTGAAATACTGTTATGACACCTGCAAAGGCCTCGCCGGAGTTAAAATTTCTTCTTTCTCTCTATTTGCTTTCTCTCCATTTTTTTTTTTTTTTTTTTTTTTTATTTTCTTACTAAAATATCAACATAAAGGGGTTGTTGGACTGTAGTACAAGTTGAAAACACTCGTACATTAAGATTTAGGCAAAAACAGTCTTTAATTATTAGGGTCTTCCGTCTTCAGCGGAAGACCCTTCTATTATTCTAATGTTTCTTTTTCACTTTCTTATTCTTATATTATAATTCTTTTTTTTTCTTACCGATTTGTGCAGACGATTTCTCAGAGATGTCTCGGTCGATTCCATTCAAATTTTCAATATAAACGTGTTTTTTAGCTAAAGCTGATATATAATTTTTATTTTTTGAGAAAAACACTTCCGGTCAGAAAGTTATCGTCCGTTTACGATTTTTAAAAAGTCAATTTTGTCTGTCTGGGGGTTCTCAAAAACGAGTAAGATAAGGCTGAAATTTTCAGAGATGATAGAACTACCGTTTTTTCTGGTGCACCTCGGTATAGAGAATGTCCGCCGTCACTTCCGGTCGTCACCGGAACAGGAATTTCAAAATTGAATTTTTCGACTTTTTTTATTTTTTATATATTTGTTCGAAATTTTTACACCTTACGGGGCTCGAACCCGGGCCGCCAGGGGCACATGACCAACGACTCCTTTTTTTTTTTTTTTTTTCACGACTGAGCTAACTCGGACTCTGCTTCTGAACTTGACGCTTAATTCTGAGTATGCCGTGCTGATTTTAAACAAACTAATATCTGAATCAGTAAAAGGGTTCACTATT